>VZQC01002949.1:2031877-2449896 GCA_009823505.1 Rhizomys pruinosus
AGTTTGCAAGCATTTTGTTGAGAACTTTTGCATCTGAGTTCAGTAATGAGATGGGTCTGTAGTTCTCTTTTTTTAATTTTTATTTATTTTTTATAATTTATTTATGTGTATGAATGTACTGTCTGCATGTAGGTTTGTGCACCTGTGTCGTGCAATGCTATGGAGGTCAGAAGAGGGTCTCGGATTCCCCTAGAACTGGAGTTCTCCTAGAATTGGAGTTACAGACGGTTCTCAGCCACCATGTGGGTGCTGGGGATCGAACCCGGGTCCTCTGCAAGAACAGTCAGCACTCTTAACTGCTAGGCCATCTCTCCAGCCCCTGTAGTTCCCTTTTTGTGGTTGCATCCTTGCATGGTTTTGGTATTAGAGTGATGCTGGCTTCATAGAAGGAATTTGGGAGATTCACTTCTGCTTGTATCCTTCTGAAAAGTTTGAGTAATAATGGTTGTAAGTCGTCTTTAAATGTTTTTTAGAATTCTGCTGTGAAACCATCTGGACCGGGGCTTTTTTTAGTTGGGAAGTGTCTTATTACATTTTCAATTTCTTCATATATTATGGGTCTGTTTAAGCTGTCAATCTCTTCTTGGTTTAGCTTTGGTGATTCCCAGGGTTGCAGATATTCATCCATTTCATTTAGGTTTTCAAATTTATTAGAGTATAGGTTTTTGAAATATTCCCCTATGATTGTCTGGATCTTTTCATTGTATGTTGTGATATTTCCCCTTTCATCAGGGATTCTACTGATTTGGAATTGTTCCTTCTTTCTTTTGGTTAACTGGATTAGAGGTCTGTCTATCTTGTTTATTCTCTCAAAAAACCAACTTTTGGATTCGTCAATTTTTTTGTATTGTTTCCTTTGTTTCTATTTCATTGGTTTTTGCTCTGATTTTTGTTATTTCTTCCTGTCTGTTACGTTTAGGGTTTATTTGTGGTTGTCTGTCAAGTGGTTTTAGCTGCAGTGTTAGCTCACTTATCCGTGCTCTTTCTGTTTTTTTGTTTGTTTGTTTGTTTGTTTTTAATGTAGGCACCCAGGGCTATAAACTTCCCAATTAGGACTGCTTCTAAAATGTCCTATAGTTTTTGTTGTGTTGTACTGTCATTGTCATTTAGTTCCAGGAATGCTTTTACTTCTTTATTTCTTCCTTGACCCAATCATTATTCAGGAATGTGTTGTTTAGTCTCCATGTATTTGAGTAGGTAGCAGGGCTTATCCTGGTGTTGATATTGAGCTTTATTGCACTATGGTCAGATAGAATGCATGAAATTCTTTTAAATTTTTTGTATTTGTTGAGGTTTTATTTCTATGTCCAATATGTGGTCAATTTTAGAGAATGTTCTGTGGGGTGCTGAGTAGAAAGTATATTCTCTTGTGCTTAGGTGGAGTATTCAGAAGATGTCTGTGAGGTCCATTCCCTGTATTGTATTGTCCAGTTCAGATGTCTCTCTGTTTATTCTTTGTCCAGTTGATCTGTCCAAATGACTCAGTAGGGTATTAAAATCCCCTACTATGAGTCTGATGAAGTTAATCTTTGCCTTGACGTCCTGTAGAGTTGTATTTATAAAGGTCGGTGCACTGGAGTTTGGTGCATATATATTCATGATGGTGAGGTCTTCATAGTTAATTTTCCCTTTGATAAGGATGTAATGACCCCCTATGTCTCTCCTAATTGCTTCTACTTTGAAGTCTATTTTGTCTGATATTAAAATAACAACTCCTGCTTTCATTTTGGTACCATTTGCTTGGAATATTTTTTCCATCCTTTCACTTGAAATTGGTGCCTATCCATGAGGGTGAGATGGGTTTCTTGTAGACAGTGTATCAAAGGATTCTGTTTCCTATTCCATTCTCCCAGTCTATGCCTTTTGATTGGGAGTTTAACCCATTATTGTTTAAGGTTATAATTAAGAGGTGTGTGCTGCTTCCTTTCACCTTATTATCCATTTGTATTTTTCATCTAGGTTTCTACTTCTGCATTTCTGCTTTTATTAATTTCTCTTTCAAGGTGTCTGGGGGTAGTTGCTCCTCTCCTTTGTCCTTTGAATTGCTTCAAGTATTCTCTGAAGGGTTGGTTTTCCAGACATGTATTCTTTCATCTTGTTTAAGTCATGGAAGATTTTTCTCTTTCCTTCAACTAGAATTGACATTTTTGCTGGGTATAGTAACCTGGGATGGCATTTGTAGTCATTTACCACTGGGAATGCTTTGGTACACGTTCTTCTTGCTTTCATAGTTTGCACTGAAAAGTCAGCTGTAATTCTGATAGGTTTCCCTTTATATGTAACTTGTTTTTCTTTTGTGGCTTTCAGAATTTTGTCTTTGTTTTAGGCATCCAGCGTTTTAACTATGATGTGGCGGGGGGAGAGTTTCTTTTCGGGTCTAGTCTATTTGGGGTTCTATGTGCTTCTTCTATTTGTATGTGTTTTTTTTTTAATTTGGGGAAATTTTCATCTATTTTTCTGTTGATAATGTGATCAATACCATTCTCTTGGGATTCTTCTCCTTCCTCTATCCCTATGATGTGGATATTTGATCTTTTCACAGTGTCCAACATTTCCTGATTGTTCTACTCTTGTGCATTTTTAAATTTTTCGTAGTCTTTATTCAAGCTTTTTAGTTGTTCTGTGTTGTCTTCTAGGTCTGATATTCTTTTTTCTGATTCTTCCATTCTGTTTCTAAGGCTTTTCCCCATTCTTTCCTTTTGATTAGATGCCTGTTCAATTTCCTTTTTAATTTCTTCCTGTGTTTTCTTTACTATTTCCTCTTCCTCTTGGAGGCTTCTTAATCTTTTCTTGTAGCTCCTTGTTTCACTCGTTGGTTTCATTTTTCATTTCAGCATTGGATTTTTTCAGTGTTTCCACTTCATTCTGAAGTTTGTCCTTGTCTCCATCTAGGTCCGTTCTGAGGTTTCATTCTCTCCCCTTAGTTCTATGATTTATTTGAATATATCTGTGATTGTTATTCTAAGATCTGTGTCCTGGGATACCTCTAGGGAGATCCGATTTTAGGAGTCCTCCACCTGCTCCATAGAGTTTGGTGTGGAGTTATTCTGAACTTTTCCCATATTGTTCTTTCATAGTGCTCTTGGCATGTGGTATGCCTTTTGCCTGTAATCTGATGAGAATCTTGAATGCCTCTTCACCTTGTTGAAGGATTGCTTTCCTTGATTCCCTCAGGTGTCTTCATTGTGTTCTTATGTATTACAAGAACTGGGTGGGTAATAACCCAAAAGACACCTTCTGGAGTACTGTATTCCCTCTGCTGCCAGCCACTCTCTGCCAGGGGGGGAGGGGCGGGGGCGGGGGAGGGGGAAGGTGAGTTTCTTGCTTAGCCAGTACGCAGGAATCCTCAGCCGCAGCTCTGGCACCAGCTGCCCAGAGCCTCTGGGCCAAAACTGCTGGTCTGCACAGCTGCTCCCACTTGGCACCAGATGCGCGTGCCTTGCGAGCTAAGCCCAAACCTCAGCTCCCCAGCTCTCAGAAACCTCTGGGCCCAAACTGCTGGTCTGCACAGCCGCCACTGCTCAGCACCAGCTCCTGTCTTTTATTTTAAGGTGTATGAAATCAAGATAATACACCCAGGTAAATTATTTTAACAAATATAGAAAAAAAATTGCCTAATGTTGGCTATCCTCAATATTTTAATTTAATAACAAAAAATCTAAACTATATCATAAGACTACTTGGCCTAAATAACAATTTGTGTAATATTTACTGCAATACTTTTGTGGAAAATATATTTTTTATCAGTGCTATATTATATTTTATTCTTGCTAAAGAAAAAGTAGAAAAGTGGAATGCTGGCATTAGAATATCTGGATAAGACCATACAAACTACTCAAAAAACAAAGAAGAAAGAAAACAAATGACCCACTCAATAGATGGAGCAAAGAGCTGAACAGAGACTTCACAAGTGAGGAACTAGAGATGGCTGAGAAACATCTTCAGAAGTGTTCAACATAGCTAATAATTAAGTAAATGCAAATTAAAACCACTTTAACATATCATTTTACTCCAATAAGACTGGCTGGGATCAGGAAAACAAATGATACCAAGTGCTGGAGAGGTTGTAGGGGAAAGGGAAACACTCATCCACTGCTGGTGGGAATGTAAACTCTTACAGACACTATTGAAAGCAGTGTGGAGAACCCTTGGAGGACTTGGAATGAACTTGCCACCTGACCCAGACATACCACTCCTGGGCATGTACCCTCAAGACTCACTCACTTACTGCAGAGATATGTGAACAGCCAGATTTATTGCAGCTCTCCTCACAATAGCAAAAAGCTGGAACCAACCCAAGTGTCCCTCCGAGTGGATAGAGAAAATATAGTACATCTACATAATGGAGTTCTATGCAGTGGTAAAGAAAGATGGCATCATGAGCTTTGCAGGTAAATGGCTGGAGCTAGAAGATATCATGCTGAGGGAAGTAACACAGTCCCAGAAAAACAAACAACTTATTGTATCCCTCATCCGTGGATGCTAGCACCAATTACCTAATTGTATGGCAAACTTAGCAACGTCAATGTGATCTGAAAACAACTGTGTTCTTATACTGTGAATTCCTTAAAAAATAATAAACAAAAAAATGACAACAAAGAACTTCTGGATAAGTAGGAAGACTTTCTATGAGACAATTCTTGCTGTTATGTCAGTTTACTCTAGGAAGGACAGGATATTTTAAAATATTTTATATAGAAGAATAACATTCATCAACTCATCCATACAAAAAATGATTTCAAGAAAAATTAAATATTTGTAAAATAATGAACTGTTAACATGCATACATCATTTTTGATACCCAGATAATTTTTTTGAGTAAGGGGCACTATCAATAGCTATATTTTTCCCAATGGAATTTTATGTAAGCATAATGAACAGAGTATAGATGATATTTAAGTGAACTTTTGAATAAGTTTAAGAAATATGAAATTGCAGTATATTAGTGACAGTAATCTAAGTGATAAATTCTTTATAAATAGTTGTTACAAGTAGGATCCACAGACGGGTTTGATGTTTATAGCAATCTGAGGCTTTTCTCTTCCTTTCAATGTTCAGACAGGTCAAACTTTCAGTTGGCACTTTCTGGTACGTCCTACTCAATGCAAAGCTGTATCTTTTTTCTCTCAGCCATTAAGTTGGTGACATTTTTTTTTATTGATGCTTTGTGTATTTCATACATCATTTTCCAATTCAGTTCAGGCATATATCCCCTTCCCTTCCCCCCACCCCACCCCTACCCATCCCAGATCATGCATTCTGCCGTAACTTTTCTGCATCTTTCTCTGTTTTTTTGTTTTGTTTTGTTTTCTTTTTTTTTACAATAAGTGATAATTTGTGAGTACAAGCATCCTTCATGTAAAACCAATTTGCAAGCAGTTGTGCCCAAACCCACACAGCTCATGGGTCCCACCATCCAGCAGGGGGGGCTTGTATGTTCAATCAAGTTGATCAAATGAGTGTCCAGTCTATATTGTTGTAGTTTCACCATTCACCCCAATCGCAGCCCTTACATTCTACCACGCCCCCTCTTCCGCAGATTGTTCCCTAGGCTTAGAAAAGGGGCACAGGTGGATGAGAAGCAAAACAGTCTACTTTCTCTGGAGCTGATGTCTTGGTCTCTAGTCAATTCTGGCTGTTTTCTTTCATGGGCTGCCAGCTTGTCCAGGCATAACCTTTCGATCCTACTAATGAAGCACATGCAATTAGATATATAGGTATTTAAACAGTATAATATATAGCCTTTCGATCCTACTAATGAAGCACACACAATTAGATATATAGGTATTTAAACAGTACTAATTGTTATGGTAGGTTACTTTGGTATAGACACAGATGTTTGGATGGTATGTTAATCCATGAATTACATTTTCTTCTGTTAAGTATGACAGGGTCTTCGTGTGGTTTATAACATCTCCTAACCATTAGAGGATGTAAGCTTGTGGCATCAGCCGTGGGTTATTCCTCCAAGGAGAGAGCTAATAGCCAATTAGATTTGGGATATACAGACATATGGCTGCCACTGCTGCACAGTATTTCCAGGCAGGTGAGGTGTAGCTGGTGCTGATGGAGGAGTCTTGCTTGACTCAAGGAGACCTATATTTGCTTTATTGGTTTATTGGTCTTTGGTAACACTCTCTGGCATCCCAGAGACCATCTGTATACTTGCAAGTGCGGTCTCCATACATCTTTCCCATGTTTATATCAGGTCTTCAACAGCAGGGCCTTATCACCTCTCTTCATGCAGATAAATTCTTATAATTGTGTTAATATTCTGACACTTTATCTTTTTCAGTGTTACAGAGATTTTCAAATATGTTCATATATATGGAGACTACAGATCAAATGCACAATTAGCCCACATCTTTTTTCAGACTAGCAGCAACACATCACCATACAGATTGATTTGGCGTATTTGGCAACATCACAGTGTTACAAACTTCACCCCTTTGGCAATTGAGAGTAGCAGGATTGCCTGAGCCTTGTTGAGTGTCAGTGACACTCAACTGAGACACTTAATTTTAAAGTGAGAAATATTTTTTGCTGGTTAATATTTTTTTATCCATGGCAAAAGGCAAACATTGATAGACTAATATCTTAAATAGCACTGACTAATACAATAATTGACACTCTCTTGATCTACCTTTTCCTTAAGTACATTGAGAGAAATTAATTTTATTATCAGTCACACATACATGGCCAATACAAGATTTTTTTAAACATAAAAATATGCTGCCAAAATATCCTTGAACTTGTCTTTTTACACAACCGAATTATTATAGGTCCAAAACAATTATATTAGAGGATATAGTTATTTAAAATTTGATATGATGTTTCCTTTCAGAAAACTGTACCAATTTCTGTTTAGATGAGTAGGTTATTGATAACAAAAACCAAAACATAAAGCCTTCCTATAACAATCAGTTAAACTATAGATAATCTCTCAAAGATGCCTTTACTGGGTTTGCAGACACTTTGTCTGGAAATTAGTATGGTTTTCATACTTCCCAGATGCATAAGACCAACTGCCATTTCTCAGAAATTTGGTTTACTAAAAGGGGTTACTGTCCCAGCAGTATCACTGGATTTGTGATGTGTATAAATGATCAGATATGGGTGGAGCCCAGCAGTCCCTTAAATGACATTCCAGATCATTATTTTATGCATCTAGGAAATAGGAAAACCATGCAAAAATCTATACAAGTGTCTGTATACCCAGTTACTGAAGTATCAGATTATTGAAGAAATCATTTCAACCTTAATTTATAATAAGCACACGATGTCAGAATTAACCATTGAGTTGAATGTGGTCAATGGGTTTTATTTGGGGAGTTGTTATCATGATAGAAATATACTTGCTTTCTTCTGTGGCTTTACAACAGGGCGTTTTTACAATGAACAGACTTGAGCATGTTGACCTCTTATTATTGGTTTGTTATATGTGTTAAAAACCAAGACTATAAATTTTAACTTTTATAGCACAATTTTGATTGGAAACATCAGAAGCAGGTCTTGCTCTATTTGTAACACTGAAATATTGGAATTATTATTTTCTTTTCATTCCTGTAACAAAAGATATAGCAGCTCTGATTTATTAGGATATGCTGCCTTATTTGAAAGTATAAGCTGAAGAGCCATTGAAAACACCACTTTGCTAAAATTTCTGAAGATTTCTTTTTACTGTCATTACAAGTGAAACTTTTGTTCCAGCTTTCTGATATATCCCTAGGTGAACTAAAAAGAGTGGATAGTTAAGATGTATTTTATTTTTAATTATGTGGTGTATGTGTGTGTGTGTGCACATGTTCTTGCACTTATCAGCTGGAGTTATAGGTCGTTGTGTGTCACCAGACCTGGGACCTAGAATCAGAATTGTATTTTCTACAAGTACAGTATGGACTTTGAACTACTAATCCAACTTTTAGCCATCAATTCTACTATTTTCCATTACAAAATAAATGTACATTTTCCAAATTTTGTATTTATCCTCCAGTTTATGCATCTGTCTCTCTTGGATATTTATTAGTATGCATAGCAAATAATGGGGTAAAGGATAGAATAGATGAATTAAAAAGAGGAGAAAATTTAGAATAAGACATAAAGAAAGAAATGAAGAGATGGTATAAAAGGAAAAAATATGAAAAGGCTTTCTTTGTATTTATCCTCCTAAAATAGTCAACTTGTTCTAGGTGGGATTAGAAAATATATTACTATTTCTATTTCCTCATTACTAAGTATGTGTGATCAAAAGATGAGTATAAATTTATTATTTTTTTAATTTTTAAATTATTTGTCCAGATGTCTAGATGGGAAAAGTTACAAAACCTAAGGAGGAAAAGAAACCAAGAACCATCAATCCAGAGAAGTTAAATGCTCTTAACAATAAAATGTTTGAATACCATGTTCATGGCAAAGATGTATTTCAGAAGAAAATTAAGGGTTACTTGGTTTTAATTCATCTAACACCTACTATAAAGTTGGATTTTAATATTTTAGCTTATTTTGCCCATTTGAAGCATTTTCCTGAATAGTGTCTGACTTGACTACATTGCTGAATCATTCTATAGGCCCATTGTCCTTAACTTCTAGGCAAACATTGTACCACTGAGACACACACCAGCCCTAGCTTATGTTCTATCTGAATGATAGCCCCCATTATAACATCTCTCAGTCAAATATTGTAATTTCAATATAAACCGATAAAATCCACTTGTGAATTCTCCAGTATGACCTCATATGTATATACAAGTATGTATTGTCATAGGTACAAACACATTCAAAATATAGTTTAAAATTAACATAACTAAGGAAATGAAGTACTGCTTAAGATTATTAGTTCTTTGGTATTATTCTATTTAATTTTACACTACTTATTTATTTTAACTTTTGTTCTGCTTTCATCAATAGAAATGTGCTCTCTGGATGCATATTTGGTGGAATAATTATCTCTGTTAACATTTTTATTGAATTTTTGTGAATTTCATACAATATATTTTGATCATACTTACTCTCCCCCATTTGCTTCCCCCTACTATTCCTTGCCTAGTTTCATCTACTCTATTATACATAACACACTAATGCATGTATAATAAATATAATAAAATATTTATTAAGGCCTATTAAATTAAACCCATATCCCCAAATGTTATGCAGTGTGGATCCTTCCACTGAAACCTGATAACCTACCAAGAGTTTCACCCTTAAATCAGAATGACTCTCTTCTATCCTAGCAGACATGGTTGCCAATAAGTTTGTAGTGTTTATTCACAGAATTAATATAGGTACTTATCTTCTTCCCTGGAGCTGAAGAAATAATATGTCCTAACAATATTTATAGTACCTATCTGTAATCTTGATTCCCAATAATTAGCCATACTTATATTTTCAAACAATAATTGATTTCAGTATTTTTTTTCTAAAACTTCTCTTAGAATTAACTGAAGTTTAGTACTTTAATAGTCAGAATATCTGGTTTTCTGAGGCTCTTTTGGGCAATAATTTACTAAAGGAAGTGAATGGATTTATGCTAATCTGTTCCATAGCACAAAGGCAGTCAAAAATAACAGACATACCCTTTGTTATCCTATGAGTGACCCTTGTGTTCCATCCCAGTTTAGATGGACTAGTCAGCATACGAACTGAGAGCACTCTCATTACTTTAAACCTGAAGATCATTGCTTTCCCTGGCAATTAGTTTAGATGGGTATAGATCTATTCCACTAGGTGCTGGGCTCCAACTGCTAAGGTGGCTGCCAACTTCACTAATTTGCATGACCCTCCAGTGGGTGTTTCACTTTTGATTAGTCTTTCCCTCTGAAATACTGCCTTTAAAGACAGTACATTCGTACACATACAGAAATAAATTAAAAAAAAAGAATTTGAATGACAATATGACTTCTTAATCCCATGAATATGTCCCATGGTACTAACAAGAAGAAAATTGTTTTCTTGAAACAATCTTTTTCTAAAGAAAACACGAGCTTTAGGCCCTGTTACTGTATATATTAGGGGCAGAATGACATAGATTTGCAGTGTTATAACTAAAAATTTCCCTCTGGCTATAAAGCAGGGGAAAAATCCATTGTTTGCCAATCACACTGCAGAGTTTTGTGCACAGAAGACATAAAACTATCTCTTTATATTGAATATTCTTAATTTATAGCATACAGCATGTATCTTTGCTGTACTGAACATGGACAGTTTATATTTAAGTTGATTTAAAGACAGGAATTTCACTCCACACTCATTAAGTCATACTGTGGGTCTTTAAAGAAATACTAAATTGTGAATTGTATAACTAGTAGACCAATTTTAATTTTAACTGAGTGTGGTATGAAATAGACATGCAAATAGCAAACAGAAAGCTGTTAATTTGTGTTAGAAGCTGAAGTTAAGGAAACAACAGGATAAAAACAGTTGGTTTGGAATACTACTCCATGGAGTCCACAATTCACATCCTGGGGAAGTGACAAGCTAGCCATTTAAAGATATGTCAACACATGTATCTTGTCTTTCATTAGTAAACTCTCCTGCTGGTTTGTACACTGTCAGAAGTAGACCACCTGCTGAAACTCATAGAGGTGGGGAAACTGGGGTGGTTTAATAATTCTGTTTTGTTTAACTCTCTTCCTTATCCTATCTGAAGCCAAACATCCCTGCACTTCTATAATAAGTACATATTAGCTCCATTTATAAGATAAATGTTTAAAATGTTTATGATTCAAATGACCTACTTTGTTTTAATTCTTTAGAGCACTTCGAAGATCCTAGCCAATGGAGAGTCATATTTGCCTGTAAATTACACTTACTCAATCTCTGCACACAGTCTGCCCACATCATCTGTGAATAAATAACCATAAAAAATAAATGGAGAGGAAAGGCAACTGCATCTATCTCCCTTTCCTTCTGAAAGTGTTCTATTGAGATGTTGGTTAATGATCTAAGCATCATTATAGATCTAAAGTATTTTTCTCCTCTTCAGACCAACCCTCCCCAGACAAACCTCCTCAATACAACACTTCTCTGATTTTAAGTAACATTGTTTTCAGACAATAGTTTAATAAATAAATATGAAATAATATACACAAAGTTCCAGTGTGATTATTTGACAACACATGTAATTGCTCAGCAAAGGAACTAAGTAAAAATTCAGTGTATAGAAATATAAAGAGGTACAATTATTATATATCCTTTCTTCAAAGGTTTTATGTGGTACATGCATGAATTGGATGTAAAATGTCTCATGGATCTGTTTTAATCAACAGTGATGTAATTGTTTCAATAATGTTAACTTACTTGAAAAACTAATATCTGGTCTAATTATCAATAATATAAATCACATATTTTATTTTACATTAAAGCCTTAAATATTTGAGGTTATTTTAAATTAAAAGTATTAGTGGTCTTTATATGCAGATTTAAAGGGCTACTTCTATCATATAAAATATCCTTTTTAAACTTAATAATCCCAAATAATAAAATTCTTTATTTCAACTACTTGAAATTTGGTTTACTTGTGACTGTGAAAAAAGACTGCATATTGAGAACCAATAACCAAATCAGAATTAAAAGTCTAAGTTGCTAAAAATGAGTAAAGTAAAATCAAGGACTCTCTCAGAACTGTCTCCCTTTCTTTTGTATATAATTATGAAAATGAAAGCATATTCTGACAGAGGAACATCGACTTTTGAGTGTATAAGATTCATTGGTCAACTACAACCATAACTGTGCAAAATGATTTATTTTAGATAAGATAGACACCTAAGGAAATACAATTAGTTATTTATTTGTTTAAACATGAATACTAGGCAGTTTATTTCTTCATGTTAGGGTGTTTCCCTTTCCTTTTTATTGTTTATGGTTCCTGTGAATTGTATTATGAGCTGAGGGGGTCATCTGCAACTCCCACATTCCCAATGCATTACATTAAGTAATAGATTTGACTTGAACATTAAACTGTCTTAACTGTTTTTAAATATTAAGAATTATTAAAATTTTCTGTAATTATTTTATTCATTTTATTATTTCAATGTATATGAGTGTTTTGCCTCTGTGTATGTAAGTGCACCCACATCTTGCAGTGCTCACAGAGATCAGAGGAGGATGTCAGATCCCCTGAACTGGAGTTATGGGGCTAACACCAGCTTATGGGTGCTGGGAACTGAGCCTGGGTCCTCTGGAAAGAAACCAGTGTTCTTAACCACTAAGCCATCTTTCCAGCCCCAGAATTCTAACTCTAAATGACTAACAATAATATAAATTATTTCTCTCATTTTCTATTACATATTTTGAACAAAATATTAATCATTGGTAACAAGTTCTTCATAAAGTCAATCTCTTGATTAAATATACATAATTAAAATTATTTAAAATATTGCAACTTAATATAAAACTATTTTTCTTTACTTGGAAAAGTGCCTTTAATTACAAACCTCAAAATGATGAAATATTTTGCTTGTAAATATTTATTAACTTTCTTCAAAATTGTGTAGCAATATTTTTCTTAAAAAGCCTTAACCGGGGCTGGAGAGATGGCCTAGAGGTTAAGAGCACCGACTGCTCTTGCAGAGGACCCAGGTTGGATCCCCAGCACCCACATGGTGGCTGAGAACCGTCTTTAACCCCAGTTCCAGGGGAGTCCGACGCCCTCTTCTGAAATACGCGGTATTGCACGACACAGATGCACCAACCTACATGCAGACAGTACAGTCATACACATAATAAGTAAATAAATAAATAAATAAATAATAAAGCCTTAACCTGATTTCTTCCAAGACATTGCTAAACCTGATTCATGAGAACTGAGTTGTAAGACTTGCAAGATGAAACGCATTCTATACTAGTAAGTGAAATTACTTTAAATTAAATTTTAAAACAGAGGGAAAGGATTTTATAATTCAGGAAAATTTATTGCAAAAATATTGTATTCAAATATTTATAAGATTTCTGAACCTCTGTCCATTTCACTTTTTTTTTCGTGAATTCTGCTATGGTATTGTATTCCTAAATCTAATAAGCTGCAATGAAAATATTGTGATTTTTAAGTAGTTTCTTCTTTCACAAGCTCATTTCATTTAATTGATTTTTCTTCTTACAAAGTACCTATGTTTTATTTACAGTATTGCTGCCATGAGTATCTTCAGTTTTAAAATCTTCCATCTGCATCAGTTCTTTAAATTTATAGTCATTCTCTAAAATATGCATTTTAATATTTTTATTTATTTTTTAGGTGTATGAATGTTCTGTCTGCATGTAGGTTTGTGCACCCATGTCTTGCAATGCCATGGAGGTCAGAAGAGGGTGTTGGATTCCCCTACAACGGGAGTTAAAGACAATTTTCAGCTGCCATGTGGGTGCTGGGAATTGAACCTGGGTCCTCTGCAAGAGCAGTAGGCGCTCTTAACTGCTAGGCCATCTCTCCAGCCCTGCATTTTAATATTTTTAAAATAATAGCCTTTCATCTATTCTAATTTTAAATGTGTCCTTCATTAATTTAGTTTTGTTGCCTATTTTTACACGGGGGAATTTGTGGGGCTTTTCTGTGGTTATTCCTAATTTCTGATACCCATATTACGTTTTATATTTCCTTTGAGGAATATACTGTATAAGATTAAAATATAAAAGTTTTAGATTATTACCCACATTGGAATAAAGTGATTTATATCTGTGTGTGTGCCTTCGTATGTGTGTGTGTGTGTGTGTGGCCATGTGTATGAGTGTAGGTGCTGTGCCTGCACACCCCCACACACTTAAGGCTACACCACTAACATAACTGAGAAGTATCAATTGCCTTTAAACTTCTGATCAGAAGATCTGTCAAAATGTAGCCAGGAACTTTTCTTAGAGAACCACAACTCGATTTTTTCACTTAATATATCTGGTTAGGTTTGATTAGAAGATGTCTGCAGCACAGCATTAACAAACATTGTAATTTGCTGGGGTTAGCCAGGTCTGTAGCTTTGAGATTGAAAGTCGTCTTAAATTATGCTATCAGCTTTGGAAACCTCATTAGACTTAACCCATTTAGGCGCCATGGACTTCTCAGAATCACCAATGAAACCCTAATCAGAAAACCACAGGGCAGCCAGACTTCTGCTCTGAGAAACCTCAGTACAATTTCAGTATTAATATTTCACAAAGTTTGTAGGAACACAGAGTCCCTGCTGAGCACTACAGCCTGTCCAGATACAGTTACAGTCAGTCAACCCGGCAGGGGCAGCTGACTGCTCCCTGTCTGTCTCCACAGCTGGCAACTGGAGAGAGAAGCAAAAAGGAAAATGAAATGAATGCCTGCATTTGATTTTGATTAATAAGTTCCCATAATTGGAGAGTCAGATAAGCAGTAAATAGAATAAGATATTTACAGGAAATAGAGAATGCCATTCTGTAGCATGGTCTTGGCATTTTGAGTAAAATATGACTTAATTTTTAAAGAAACAATTTTTATTCTTGAGCTCTATAATCTAACATTCTTCAAAACATGTAATCTAATTTCACTATTTGTTATTAAAAATGAAATATAAGATATATCTAACAAAAGAGTACAACTATACATTAAACTCTTACAGAAAATAAGTTTAATTATCAGAATGTAATATAAACTTTATGGAATTTCAGTAATTTAATCTATGCAATTTTGGAAAATATAATTTGTATTTATTAAAAGAAACAATGAAGCAAGTTCAAGGAAATAAAATGTGGTTATACATCTCAAACATATTAGAGGAAGTTAAAGTGAATTTGCCATGTATTTTATGTATACTCACATAAAGCAGATATTTATTTATTTATGATTTGTTTTTTTTTTTCATTTTTACTTTTTTAATTGTTATTAAACTTTTTCCATAAGTCATACATCACTTCTCAATCGAATCTATAGTAGGTTACCTTTCCATGCCCCCAACCCCACCCGAGTCCCTGCACTCTGTCATACATGTCCTACATCTTTTTCTGAGTCTTTCCAGAGTTTATTTTTTCAGTTCCTTTGTTGTTCTCTCCAATTATTATTGCTACACTATATATACCATATACATATATATATATTTATATATATATAGTATATATCACTTGAATTGGAGAACTTTTTTTTCCCTAAAAGATGTCAGTGTTTCCTTAAGGAAGGGCTAAAGGTTCCTCCTTGGCATCCCAAACAACCATCAATCCTGCACTTTTGCTCCATATTGGGGTCTTTCCCTCCCATGGTACCCCAAATTAACTCTAATACTCCATGATACAGCCCAGGTAGTCCAACAATGGCAATCTATATTCTGATGAAGCTGAAATCCCGTTAGCTGTTTAGTCCATAAGCTGGGTATCTCAGTAGTCCCCATCTGGCATTGAAAGTTTGGAGGATTCTTGGAGAGACATGAGTCTTCAGTTCATACTGGAAGGTTAAAAAGCTGTGTCTCATGTCTTTGAGGAGTGCCAAAAGTGGTGGCAGCCACAGGGTAGATGCACATTAAAACATATATTTAATAGACACAAATTTTGATTTGTTTCCAATAGTAAGAATATCAATATGCTTAAATTTTTGAACTTGATTATTAAACAGAATTTTGTTTTCAGATACTTCAAACAAGTCAATGTTTCAAAGTCAACAGCTCCAGAGAGAGTGGACTGTTTTACTTCTCATCCACCTGTGGCCCTTTTCTAAGCCTAGGGAACAATCTGCGGAAGAGGGGGCGTGGTAGAATGTAAAGGCTGCAATTGGGGTGAATGGTGAAACTAAGCGATGTAGTCTGGACACTCGTTTGATCAACTTGATTGAACAAACAACCTGTCACCCCCCACTGGATGGTGGGACTGTGGGGATTTGGGCACAACAGTCTGCAGATTGGTTTTGCACGAAGGATGCTTGTACTCATGAATTATCACTTATAGCTAAAAAATGGGAAAAAAAACTGAAAGATACAGGACAGTTATGGCAGAATACATGATCTGGGATGGGGTGGGGGTAGGGGGGAAGGGAAAGGGAAATATGCCTGATCTGAATTGGAAAATGATGTACAAAAGCACAAAGCATCAATAAAAATTAAATTAAAAATAGTACTCAAAATTAAAAGACACTAAGAATAATGGATTGCAATTTTAGTAAATGTTTACTATGTTTTCTAAAATAAGTGAGTAGAACATTGAAATGGCGCCCAGAGTAGGTAAGCATATGGGTATCTTTTCCACAGTTTATGGATTTAAACAAACAAGCTTTTATCTTTGGTCCTCTGTCAAATGGACTCACTCTCCATCTGCCTCTGGCCCATGTGAGCCACCTTCCCACCATGTTGCTTGTCTGGAGAGCTGTTTACTGAATGTCAAGGCTGAGGATTCCTCTGGAAACTCTTCTGTCATGGCCAAATGAGCATGAAAAGTCATGAAGTTTTACACTCAGTGTGGCTTCATCTCTTTTAATGTATCTTTCCCAGCCCCAGCCTCAGGATTATGTAAAAAATTTATGTGTGTATATATACAGAAAAATTACAGTTCTGATATTGGAATCTGTATATAAGTTGTGTAAATTCCCATACTATTTTATTCTAATGTGACACAATGTATATAAGAACAGGTGTACAAAACAATCACCAGCATCACAGGTGTTCCCCATCATTCTATTGTAGCTATTTAGAGTAACAAAATTAATGTACTGGTGAGAAGCATGAAGTTCGCACTGTCCTTCTACCCATTTGTGAGTCTTTAGTAAGGCTACTAAAGAAGCAGTCAATGCTCAATGGAGGGATATTCTTCGTGCAAAAGAGAGGGATTGAATAATATATATTTGAAATGTTTTTGCTGCTGCCTCTTTGTGCTGCTCAGTTTTCCATATTACTTTCAAGACACCAGACTTACAGTTGTTTTCCTTCAATTATTTTACTTAGCACAGGAAATCTAGTTTCTCGAATCTCTAGTATCCGCTAACACTATGATGACACATACCTATACTCCAAGCACCTGAAGGTTACTGTTAGGAGAACTGGAGTTCCAGAAGTACCAAACCAACAATGAGCTCCATGTCAGCCACAGAATAATAATGAGGCTTTGCCACAAGCAAAGACGCAAAAATAAATAACATATAAATGACAAAACACTGGAAAATGAACATCTGTGGGTTTCTAAAAACTATATATAGCCAAGCCGGGCATGGTGGTGCACTCCTTTAATCCTAGCACTCGGGAGGCAGAGGCAGGCGGATCTTTGTGTGTTCAAGGCCAGCCTGGTCTACGGAGTGAGTTCCAGGACAGCTTGGGCTACAGGGAGACCCTGTCTTGAAAAGACCAAAAAAAAATTTTGTATGGCCAATAATCATTGAATGCTCTGTAATTTAAATCCATTTTCATTTCTCTTATATCTACTTCCCCTAAGTATAAATATTGTCCTAAATTTCATTTATATTAGTGACTGTGTTAGTTTCCATTTTCTGAAATTTTACCAGGACTTTTGTAGCATGTCCTTTTAATTATTTTCCTTCTAACTGAGGGGAGGTGGCATCTCATTGTGGGTTTTCTCTTTCATTGATGATAATGACAACTCTTCAATATGTTCCTTTGTTACTCATACATCCTCTTTGATATATGTTTATTATTGGTTGTTTGCTTATTAAAAATCAGATATTTGTATTTAAAATGTTAAGTTGTTTGAGCATCTTGCATATTCTAGGTAACTGTTTGAGTGCCTGCACATCTCTTGCCTGACATAAGATTTGTATTTTCTTCCAGTCTCTCAGTTGTCTTCTTGGCTCTTTTAGATTTGGAAATCCTCTCCTACACCTGTGTCATATAGGGCAGTGCCTATGTTTTCTGCTACCAGTTTCAGTGTTGCACATTTCACACTGAGGTCTTTGTTCCATTTGGAGTGGACTTTTGTGCAAGGTGATAGGTGTCTAATTACTCTTCTTCTGCAGGTGGAGATACAGTTTTGCCAGCACCAAATGTTGAAGATGTTTTCTCTCCTCCATTGTGTGTTCTTAGCACATTTGTCAAATATACAGTTTCTGAAATTTCATGCATTCATGAATAAGACCTCAATGTTTAAGACACTGTATAAAGAAATTCGAGATTCCATAAGATGGAAAGACACCCCCCCCCATTCTAAAAGACTGGTAGGTTTAATATCATGAAAATGGCCATCTTGCCAAAAGTTAATCTACAAATCCAATCCCATACCAATATGAATTCCAAAAAAGTTCTTCAAAGTTGTTGGAAACTCAAAAAAGCCAGGATAGCCAAAACAATCCTGAACAATAAAATTTCTACAGACATTTCCACCCCTGAACTCAAATTATATTACAGAGTTATAGTAATAAAAGAACATCATCGTAGTGACATAAAAACAGACACAGTGATCGTGTGAAAAGAATTCAGGACCCATATTCAAGTCTATACACTTATAAAGGATCCAAAATACAAACTGGAGAAAAGGTAACATGTTAAACAAACGATGCTCATCAAACTAGATGACATCATGTTGAATGATGAAACTAGCTCCCGTCTCTTACCTTGTACAAACCTCAGCAGCAAATGGACCAAGGAACCCAACATAAGATCCAGTGTGACCAGAGACGTGAGTGGAGTGAGAGAAATGATTGACATACTGGCCCAAGATGGGAACAATTGGAGGCTGCTTATTATCGAGTGATGGAGAATATGACTTACTTAAGATCTCTAGATGGGCTGACTCTCTCTCCAGTGGATAAGATTGCACTAAAAGACATCTGGATGCAAATGCTTGACTTTCTACATGTATGGTAGAATACATGAGGTCTGGTTGGGGGTTGGATGTCATGTATAGGGAGGAGTCTAAATTTGATTAAGCACTGTTGTATTGAAATGTACAAAATATCATTAAAAGATTAAAATGAAACAAATATCCAATCTGATACTCTGAATCAGACAGAAGAGTAAGTATGGAAAATAGCGGATCTCAGCTACCGAAAGAATTTTCCCACCAAGTCTCCTATAGT
Source organism: Rhizomys pruinosus (assembly GCA_009823505.1). NCBI lineage: Eukaryota > Metazoa > Chordata > Mammalia > Rodentia > Spalacidae > Rhizomys > Rhizomys pruinosus. Next base: position 2,050,827 of record VZQC01002949.1, read on the forward strand.
GCTTTAATTCCAGTAAATGACCAGTGGCAACAAGAAGCTAAGTACTTCTGTATGTCAAAGAAAGTTATCATTTCAAAATCCTAGTTTTTAGGGGATTTTTAAAATAATGTCTCCCTAGTCCCCCTAATCCCAGTCTGACTGAAAGTCAGTATGTGGACCAGGCTGTCCACGAACTCTCAGAGATTCTTGATCTCACATAGATTCTCTTGCCTCTGCCTCTGCCTCCTGAGGGCTTTGACAATGGCTGGGCATGGTGGCACATGCCTTTAGTCCCAGTACTTGGGAGGCAGAGGCAGGCAGATCCATATGAGTTCAAGGCCAGCCTAGTCTACATAGTGAGCTCCAGTCCAGCTGGGACTAAAGGGAGACCCTGCCTGGAAAAGACCACAAAATAAAAAGGCACACGCTAGCTTGGCTGAACCTATCAAAAAGGAAAAATTCTTTATCAGCTATTCCTCTACAATATCCAAAGAACTAAAAAAAGTAAACAGAAAAGAACAAAAAAACACAACCCAATTAAAAATGAAGCAACACAAAACAGAAAAGTCTCAGGATGAAATGAAAATGGATGAGAAATTCTTATAAATATGCTCAGCATATTTGGACATCAAAATGCAGTTCGTGGTAGAATGTAAGGGCTTCGATTGGGGTTAATGGTGAAACTACAACAATATAGACTGGACACTCATTTGATCAACTTGATTGAACATACAAGCCCCCCCTTTCAGGATGGTGGGACCCATGAGCTGTGTGGGTTTCGGCACAACTGCTTGCAAATTGGTTTTACATGAAGGATGCTTGTACTCACAAATTATCACCTATTGTTAAAAAAATGAAAAAACAAACAAGCAAGGAAAGATGCAGAAAAACTTACGGCAGAATGCAGATCTGCGAGGGTAGGGGTGGGTGGGGGGGAGGGAAGGGGATATATGCCTGAACTGAATTGGAAAATGATGTATGAAATACACAAAGCATCAATAAAAATAAATTTAAAAAAATGCAGTTTCAAACTACTTTGAGATTTCATCTTTTGCCACTCAGTGATGCTAACACAGAAAATAAAAAGAAAAATAATTACAAATACTGGTGAGGTTGTGGAGAAAGGAGAAATCTTATCCACTGCTATTGGATAAGATTTGTATAGTGCAGCCACTATATAAATTAGTGCTGAGATTTGTCAAAAGGGTACATCTCCATCTACCATATGAGCCAGCCATACTACTCTTAAGCATATACCCAAAATCTTCTATATGGTACAATAGAAATGCATGTTCATCCATGTTTAGTCATTCTCTTTTCATAATAGGCAGAAATGTGAAACAATCTAAATTTTCAGCAACTCCTGCATAGTGAAGGTTTGGTTTATATACATGGTGAAATATTATTATTCAACTCTTAAAACAGAAATTAAGGAGTTTGTAGAGAAATGGATGAAACTGAAAACAATCATCCTGAGTGATCTAACCTACACTGTGTTCTGTTACATACATGGATGCTAGATTTGAAATCTTAGATTTGCATGTTTTAATTTGAAAATTCACAGAAATCAAGAAAATATAAATGACATGGGCTGTAGGATGGTGAAGCTTTCAGGGGCAGAGGATTTGCAATGCAATAGTATGAATGGGGAAAGAGAAACATTAGACTTAGAAGGTTAAAATGGGATAGGGAATGAGAGGGCAAGCCACAGGTGGGTGTATGAGGAGTGTTATGAGATTAAACCGATTTATCTTATAACAGAGGAACATTGGCCTTTCTACACATCATAGCCTAAGAACATCAGAAACCTCAATGTGAGAAATGGACTATCTTTCTAGAAATTGTTCATCAGTGTTAGCTTAGAACTGGAAAGAATACTGTTTATAGCTGTGACTCCCGACAAGATACAACTATCAGTGCAATAGTGATATGAGCATCTATGGGAGTAACCAACCACATTAAATTAGATTTAAGATTTGATTCATAGGAAGGAACCCAGACCTGAAATTAACAACAGCCCTAGGAACCTGCATCTAGACCAGGCACAAGCCATAGGGGAGAACTTAGTACAAGTTTCTACTAAACTGTGAACATGTTAAACTGTCATCTAATGACTTACTCTTCTACTGATAGGTTAATGAGTCTCTTAACCAGAGAAGTTTCCTTATGCAGTAGATGGTGAACTACTATGCCCATCATGAAGCAAACAAGAAGCTCCAGTGTGCTTATCTTAGAATAGGACATTATATCAAACTTCTGCCTCCTAAAGTCAAGAATAACTGTGGAATAAGACAGGAGGTGGAAAGATTGTTATAAGCAGAGGTACTGGATGAAACAGAGTTTTCCAGAAATCTCATCAATATCTCAGATGCACTCACAGTAATGTTGACAGCATGTACAAGTCCCATGCAAGCTCTAACTAGACAAGATCCAGAATGGACATGTAGAAGCAGGTAAGAATCCTCAGCGCAGCTATGGCAGTGGGTGGCTGCTGGGAGGGGGAGAGATAGTTGGTTTCAGTGATGGGAATCTTAGTAGGTTAACCAGGCTCCAATGGGTGGGCCTATACTTAAGGACATTTGGGAATATAAATTGGATTTTATATATATATATATATTATATACTATTATATATATATATATATTTATATAAAATTTTATTTGTATATATATATATGAGAAAGAAAGGCTCCTACACCACACACACACACACACACACCCACAACAACACAACATACACACACAATAAGTGTAAAGAAATTTTAAAAGAGACCATCTCCATGCCACCTGTATTAAGTGTGCTTGAACGACCATGCCTGGTTTATTCACTAATGGATTTAAACTGTAATTTCACTGTTTTATATCCCAAAGAGAATTGCATAATATGATGGTTATGCCAACTTAAACATTTTTGCAAAATACATGGAGATTTTGAAAACCCAATTCCAAGTTCTACAGCTGGACAACTCTAATATTTTCTCCAACACACAAAATATATATATATATATATATTTGTTGAATATATTATATTGAACAACTGTGAAAATATAGATTTCTTTCCATTTGGTTACTTTTTTGTTATACTAATTACCAATTGTGTCTTGATGTTCCATCTCCATAAATATTTCCTTGCATGTTTTAGGAAATGTATTTCTGACTAACTTTACTGTTTATTGTTATACCATAAAATGTTTGCAATGTCTCTATTTACCAAACTTGATTCATCTCCTTAATCTATTTTCAGAAATTAACTAAAATTATCTTGTTGCAATGCACCTTAAATTGTGATATCATTGCATAAAATTTCAAAATGTGTGGAAGCAAACATATCAGCCTAAGACTTATAAGATACTCTAGGGTGGATTTCCATTTCCCTTGCATTCACATACTCTCTCCTTTCCTGTGCTATTGTCACATGGAACTTGTACATTTCATTATACAAGATGGTCCCTCTCTTACTCAGGGCTTTGCAGTCACTGTGCCTTCCTTGTGAAGCAGGGAATCTTCTACAAATGGTGATCCAGTTTTGCCAACACCATGTGCTTAAGATCCTATCTTTCCTCCATTGAGCTTTTTTAGCCCCTTTGTCAAATATGGGGCTAAAAGATGGGCCTGAAGTTATATGAGCTCAATTTTGGATCTTTAATTTTGTTCCATTGGTCAGTGGGTCTGGTTTTTGCCAGGACCAGGCTGTGTTTATAACTATAGCCCTATAATATAGCCTGAAGTCTGGTAAAGTAATTCCCCCTGTATTGTACTTTTTGCTCAGGGTTGCTTTAGCTATTCAGGTATTTTTCTCCATGTGAATTTAAAGATTTTTTTGAAAGTCTGTGAAAAGCTCATGGGATTTTGATTGGGATTGCATTGAAACTGTATATCAATTTGGGTAGAATGGACATTATTATTTTATGAATTTTTCTAATCCATGAGCATGCGAGGTCTTTCCATCTTTTGATGCCATTTTCAATCTCCTTCTTCAGGGTTTTAAAATTTTTGTTGTAGAGGTCTTTGGTGTCTTTGGTTAGGTTTATTCCCAGCTATTTTGTGAGGCTATTGTGATTGGGAAGTTCCCTTATATTTCTTCTCCAGCTGCTTATTGTTCCTGTGAAGAAAGGCTACTGATTTTTCTAGGTTTATTTTGTATCCCACCATGTTACTGAAATGTTTAATCATTTCTAGGAGTTTTCTGGTGGAGTTTTCAGTATCCCTTAGGTAAACTATCATACCATCTGCAAAAAAGGATAGTTTTACTTCCTCTTCTCTGATAAGTATTCCTTTAATTTCACTTTCTTGCCTTATTGCCCTAGCAAGCATTTCAAGCATTATATTGAAGAGGAGTGGCGATAGTGGACAGCCTTGTCATGTTCCTGCCTTTAAGGGGAATCCTTCCAACTTTTCTCCATTTAGGATGATGTTGGCTGTGGGTTTCTTGTTTATGGCTTTGATTACTTTGAGGAATGATCCCTCCAGTCCTATTCCCTCTAGGACTTTAAGCATGAAGGGATGCTGGATTTTGTTGAAAGTTTTCTCTGCATTGATTGAGATTATCCTGTGGTTTTTGTCTTTCAGTCCATTTATGTGTTTTACAATATTTATTGAATTACATAGGTTGAACCATCCCTGCATCTCTGGTATGAATCCAACTTGGTCTTGATTGATGATCTTTTTGATGTGGGTCTGTAAGTGATTTGCAAGTATTTTGTTGAGAATTTTTGCGTCTGTGTTCATTAATGATATGGGTCTATAATTTTCTTTCTTGTTTGTGTCTTTGCCTGGTTTTGGTATTAGAGGGATGCTGGCTTCATAGAAGGAATTTGGGAGAATTCCCTCTGTTTGTATCCTTCTGAACAGTTTGAGCAGCAATGGTTGTAAGACCTCTTCAAATGTTTTGTAGAATTTTGCTGTTAAACCATCTGGGCCTGGCCTTTTTTTGGTTGGGAGGCTTTTTATTACATCTTCAATTTCCTCAAGTGTTATGGGTCTATTTAAGCTGTCAGTCTCTTCTTGGTTAAGCTTTGGAGAATCCCAGGATTTCAGATATTCATCCATTTCTCTTAGGTTTACAAATTTAGTAGAGTATAGGTTTTTGAAATATTCTCATATGACTGTCTGGGTCTTTTCTTTAGCTGTTGTGATGTTTCCCCTTTCAGCACGAATGCTATTGATTTGGAGTTGCTCTTTCATTCTTTTGGTTAACTGTACTACACGTCTGACTATTTTGTTTATATTTTCAAAGAACCAACTTTTGGATCCATTGATTTTTTTGTATTGTTTTCTTTTTTTTTATATCATTAATTTCTGCTCTGATTTTGTTATTTTTTCATGTCTGTTGGGTTTAGGGTTCATTCGTTGTTGTCACTCAAGTGTTTTTAGCTGCAGTGTTAGATCGTTTATTTGTTCTGTTTCTGTTTTTTGTTTGTTAGTTTGTTTGTTTTTAATGTGGGCACTTCAGGCTATAAATCTCCCTTTTAGGACTGATTATAATGTATCCCACATGTTTTCTCTCTCTCTCTCTCTCTCTCTCTCTCTCTCTCTCTCTCTCTCTCTCTCTCTCTCTCATATTGTCATTTTCATTTAGGTCCAGAAATGCTTTTGCTTCTTTCTTTTTTCTTCCCTGACCCACTCATTATTCAGGACTGTGTTGTTTATTCTCCATGTGTTCTTATAGTTAGTAGGGCTTATCCTGGTGTTAATATTGAGCTTTATTGTACTGTGGTCTGATAGAATGCATGGAATACTTTCGATCTTTTTGTATTTGTTGAGATTTCTTTTGTGTCCCATTATTTTAGAGAATGTTCCCTGGGGCGCTAAGTGGAAAGTATATTCTCTGTTGTTTGGGTGGAATATTCTGTCGATATCTATGAGGTTCATTTGTTCTATTGTATTGTTCAGTTCTGATGTGTCTCTTTATTATTTTTGTCCAGTTGACCTATCCAAGGGACTCAGTGGGGTATTGAAGTCCCCCACTATTAGCGTGTTGGGATTAATCTGTGTCTAAAGGTCACATAGGATTGTGTTTATAAAGTTCCTTGCACTAGAATTTGGTGCATAAACATTTAAGATTGTGAAATCTTCCTGGTTAATTGTTCCATTGTTAAGGATATAATGGTTCTCTTTATCTTTTCTGATTAATTTTTTTTTCTGAGGCCTATTTCATTTGATATGAGAATAGCAGCTCCTGCTTGCTTTTGGGTACCATTTGCTTGGAATATTGTTTTTCCTTCCTTTCACTCTTAAGATTGTGTCTGTCCTTGAGAGTGAGGTGGGTTTCTTGTAGGCAGCATATAGACGGATTCTGTTTCCTAATCCACTTTTCCAGTCTATGTCTTTTGATTGGGGAGTTTAGACCATTAATATTTTTTTCAAATAAATTTATTTTTATTTTTTTAACAAATCTAGACCCGTGTTCCCGCCCATTCCCCCACCCCGCCAGACCTCATGCATTGTGCCAAACATGCTTTTCATCTCTTTCTCAGTCTTTCTCAATATTCTCCATGAGGTAGTTGACTGTTTTGAGAGGAAGTTCACTGTTTCAGTCAGTTCTTTGATGCAGTCCTTCTATTTGTTTTGTTTGTTGTTGGTGTGTTGTTGTTGTTGTTTTGGTTTCCAATATGCATCATCTCCAGCTGCTTGGCAAAAAGCTCAGGGGGCAACCCACACAAGAAATACTTACAACTAGGTAATTGGCACTAGCATCCAAAGATGAGAGATACCTCACATCGTTTGTTTTTCTGGCTATGTGTTACTCACTCAGCATATGTCTATCGTCTCCAGCCATTTTCCTGCAAAGCTGCGTGATGGTCTTATGCTTACTGGCTGTAGAACTTCGTTTGTAGATGTCGTACAACCACATTTTTTTCTATCCACTCATCAGTTGAGGGGCATTTGGTTGTTTCCAGACTCCATGCTTGTGAAGTGAGAGAGCTAAAATAAACAACAATGGCCGTGCATGTATCTGCGGTGGGGTGAGTCTTGAGGGTCACATGCCCAGGAGTGGTATGGCTGTGTCAGGTGGCAAGTTTCATTCCAAACCTTCCACGGTTCTTCCTATTGCTTTCCATAGTGGCTTGCTCATGTTTACATTCCCCCAGCAGTGGATGAGTGTTGCCCCTTTCCCACAACCTCCTAGCGCTTGTTATAATTTGTTTCTTGATCCTAGCCAGTTCTTATTGGAGTAAGAATGATATCTTAAAGTGGTGTTTGATTTGCATTTCCTTAATGAATAGTGATGATGAAACACTTCATTAAGTTGTTTCTCATCCATCTCTAATTCCCTCACTTTTGAAGTCTCTGTACGTTCTTTGCTCCATCTATTGAGTGGGTCATTTTTTTTCTTTCTTCTTTCGTTTGTTTTAGTATTAGTTTTTATTAATTTGGACATCAATCTTTGTCAGATGCATCTGCCGGTGAAGGTTTCCTCCCATTCTGTGGGATTTCTCTTTCACTTCCTTGATTGTTTCTTTTGATGACAAAGCTTTTGAGTTTAATGACGGTTCCCATTTTTCAAATTGTCGACCTTAATTCTTGCACAGCTGCATTGTCTGAAGAGGAATGTCTTTTCCTATGCTGTATGTATTGTGTTCTGCTGCCAAGCTTTTTCTTCTATCACCTTCAGAGTTTGGGGTTTCATGTTGAGGTCTTGACCATCTGGAGTTGACTTTTTTTTAACAGACTTTTGTAAATTTCATTCTTCTACAAGTGGTGATCCAGTTTGCCAACACCATTTGCTTAAGATGCGTTCTGTCTTTCTCCATTGTGGCTTTTTGGCACCCTGTCAAAATATAAGATGCTGAAATTGTATGGGCTCAGATTTGGATCTTCGGTTTTGTTCCATTGGTCAAACAGGTCTGTTTTTGGTGCCAGTACCAGGCTCTTTTTTATGACTGTAGCCCTATCGTATAGTTTGAAGTCTGGTATAGAGATTCCCCACCTGTGTAGCTCTTTTCTCTCAGGGTTTGTTTTGGCTATTTGGGGTATTTTGTTTTTCCAAGTGAATTTAAGCACTTTTGTTTCCAAGCCTGAAGAAACTCCTGGGGATTTGAATTGGAATTGCACATTAAATCTATACAAGACTTTCGGGAGAATGGACATTTTTACAATGTTCATTTCCAATCCATGAGCATGGGAGGTTTTTTTCCATCTTCTGATGTCCTTCTTCAATTTCTTTCTTTAAAGGTTTAAAATTTTGTTGTTGTAGAGATCCTGGTGTTTTGGTTAGGTTTGTCCTAGCTATTTTATTTTTTTGAGGGCTATTGTGAGTGGGAAGGTAGTCTCTTGCATTCTTTCTCAAGTTGGTGTTTCTTTGTGTAAAGAGGCCATTGATTTTTTAAGGTTATTTTGTATCCTGCCACTTGCTGAAGCTGTTAATCATTCTAGGAGTTTATGGTGGGAGTTTTAGAGCCCTTAAGTAACAATCATATTATCATATCTATCAAGCAATAGGGTGATAGGTTGACTTCCTCTTTCTAATTAGTACTATCCCTTTATTTCCTTTTCTTGCCTTATGCTCTAGCAAGTTGTTTCAAGCAATATATTGAAGAGGGGTGGTGACAGGGGGGAGCCTTGCCAAGTTCCTACCTTTAAAGGAAATGTTTCTGTCATTTCCCTGTTTAGGATAATATTGGCTGTGGGTTTCCTGTATATGGCTTTGATTACATTGAGGAATGATCCCTCCAATCCAATTCCTTCTATGACTTTAAGCATGAAGGGATGCTGGATTTTGTCAAAGGCTTTTTCAGCATCAATTGAGATGATGGTGTGGTTTTTGTCTTTGATTCTGTTTATCTGTTTGATGATGTTTATTGATTTTCATGTGTTGAACCATCCCTGCATCTCTGGTATGAATCCAACTTGGTCATGATGGATGATCTTCTTGATGTGGGTCTGTATGTGATTTGCCAGTATCCTGTTTAGAATTTTGGCATCTGTATTCATTAGGGAGATGGGTTAGACCATTAATATTTAAAGTTGTTATTGAGAGATGAGTGTCATTTCCTTTCAACTTATTTTTCATTTGCATTCTTGGTCTAGGTATTTATTTGCTCTGTTATGCTTTTGTTAATTTCTCTTTGGTTGCTTGAGGATAGTTACTCCTTTCCTTTAGTCTTTGAATTGTGTCGAGTCTTTTCTGAAATGTTGTGGTTTTTTGACATGTGTTCTTTCATTTTGTTTATGTCATGAAAGATTTTATTTTTCTCCTTCAGCTATGGTTGACATTACAACATTGGCTTTGAGCTTTGTACTGACTTTGCATAATATTAACAGATCTGGATTTATTTTTAAATTTAAGAATTAGGTCTCTGAATCTAGACATGCATGTGGTTATTAGTCTGTGGATTGATGAAACTGCAGGTATGTTGAATTTTTGTCATTATATTATATGAAAAATATAACATAATGTGTTATTCCTTGTCTCCTGAAATCTGAGGAAGAATATTAATTGTATCACTTTGTCAGATGATCATTAGATTTTTTCCCCTTTTTGAAACAAGGTCTGCCTGTAGCACCAGCTGGCCTGTAACTCACTATGGAGACCAGGCTGGCCATTAATTCAGAAATCTACCTGCCCCCCAATGCTATCATATGCCACCACCTCCCTCTGCCAACTATCATGAGAATCTTAAACGACCCTATACAGACATCAGGACCTTGATTTACTTCATGTTTCCAAACATTACTTTTATATTCTATTCAGTGCAAAGTTAATTATGAATAATATGCTATAAAAATTAGTAAATGGTTTTATCAATAGTGTGGTTATTTCATGGACACAGATATGTAACATTACATGGTATCCTATAAATATGCATATATTTTATTTTCTTATAATTGAAAAATACATTCAAAGGATGATCAATATTTCCTTTTTTGGTCTTTTCAAGACAGGGTCTCCTTGTAGCCCCAGCTGTCCTGGAACTCACTGTGTAGACCAGGCTGGTCTTGAACTCACAAAGATCTGCCTGCCTCTGCCTCCATGAGTTCATGTACATTTGCAAATGTTTATTTCAGAAAGTGTGTTAAAATATATTTGCATCCTAGTAATAATTTCGTTATTCGAGTTTAGATTTTTTTGATGCCTTAAAGAAATTATTTTATGTGAGTTTTGTTGTTAGGTATTGAATCAAGATGCATATATTATTTTCTCCTTCTGTTAAGCTTCATTTCTATTTATTTTACAAATGTCTTTGAAAGACACTCTTTTTGAATTTGCAAATACAGCTTATTTTACAGAAATTCAACATTATAAACAGCAGGCACTTTCCACCTCCTGACCCTCCCTCCCCCGATTCTCTCTCTCCTGGGCGCAGACCATGATATTAGAGAGTGAGCATTGATACAGCCTAAGGCTTTGTAGTGAGAGTCCAGCGATGGAGGCTGCCTGCATCACATCCTGCCTGCCCTACGCACTCTTATGCCTACCTGCCACGCAGGCTGTAGCCTATCAATAGCAAAGCTGCATTCATTTATCTATATTAAGATCTTATTTTGTTACACTTCATAAATTCGCTGAAACATAAGATTTCATTGAATTACCACATTCATTTATATTTTAAAGTGCATTGTCATAATGCATAGTATTTAATGCTTACAATTTAAAATCTACTCAAGCAATCAACAATACTGTGCTAAAAGAAATGGGATAAAATAAATGATTTTTAGTGCTTACTGAGAAATATCCACAATTTCTGCATCAGGATGTTCATCAAGTACATTGGTACATGGTAATGAACAGTCTATGTAATTCTGTATAAATGCTTGCAATTCAAATAAATATTCCTGAATTAATATATTTTCCTTTTAGTTTCAGGATCTAACATAAAGTGACAGAAGATAGTATAGACAGCATAGAGAGTTGGTCTGGTTTTGTTATTTCAATGGTACTTTATTGAATAGACAAAAATGCTGTGATATGAGTGCTAGCAGAAGAAAACAAGCTTTCAGAAGGCTTCACATGGAATTTTACTTATGTGTACTTTCTAACTATCTTTTTGATGTGTCATTTTGACTAAGAAAAGGAATTTACTGCAGTAATGAATGCAAATGCTCAGGCTTTCCATTTCATGTGCAACTTATGAGTGCTTTTTACTTGCCAGAAGTATTTTAAATATATTGATTTTGTGTTATAAATAGTACATAAGGCTTGTTTTCACCAAGATTAAATTAACATAGTTTTGCCAAATAATGCACCTACTTTTGAAGGATGTTAACTCAGGTCCTTTCAACATTTTTTTTTTTTTTGGCGGGTGGGAGGGATGTTGTGGTAAAGTTTATCCAGCTGTGAACAATTTTCTTTATTTATAACACTTATCATGACATAGAATTAGTCATTTGCAAGAAAAGCTGGCACTATTACAAAAAACATCAAGACAAAGGAGATTGTGCTTAGGGATTGGTATCACAACCTACAGTGCTCTTAAGCAGCTGAGGAGGGGAGTAGATATTTGATTTACTGTGAATATCTTGACTAGGACTGAGCAACGTGTCACTCTACATCTTGACCATTGAAAATTGAGCAAAGTATTTTTACTTTTGTTTTTTATAATATATTATTTGCTACCTTTATATATGTTTGTATATGGCTTGCATGTATGTAAGTGCACCTGTATCCTGTAATGCTGGTTGAAACCAAGAGAGGGTGTCACATCCTCTGGAAATGGAGTGAGAGACAGTTGTTAGCTGGTATGTGGGTGCTGGGATTTGAACCCAGGTCCTCTGAAAGAGCAGGCGTGCTCTTAGTGGCAGACTTATCTCCCAGCCTTGTTTTCTTTTTTTCATCTGTGAAACATAACAAATTATGTTTTACAAAGAAAATAGGGTATATTTAGCCACTGACAGAAGGAATAATAAAAAATAGCATCTAATATTCAGAAATACAAAATTTTATTTGTAAGTTAATTTAAGAGGATATATCATATGGCTCAACCCTTGCAGAGAACACTGGCTCAGTTTCCAGCATCCACACGATAGCCAACAATAGTCTTTTACTCTAAATCCAGACTGCCAAATGTCCTCATCTGGCCTCCATGGGCATTGCATAAATGTGGTGACCTTACATAAATTTAAGCAAAATACTTATACATATAATTAATAATTAACATATAAATAAAAACTGTGAGGGAGTGTATCATATGAAAGGACCAATTACCACACATTAAACAAATGGAAAGCCAAATTGTTTTTTAAATATATGACTAGAATAGTATGATTAATAACGTCATTTGAGTCTTTCTTAAAAAGCATTGTTCCTGTATCGGTTTATAAATGAATAAATAAATAGGAAAGAACCAACTCTTTTTATTCATAAAACCATTCCAATTTATGTGTGCAGAATGAAATATGGAGCAACATATTCATCATTAAGTAAATACTGCTATGCACACTGTAGAGATCTCTAGATATGTCACAAAGCTGGTATCTTTCCCAAAAGACAATTATAATATTTGTTCTGTTTCTCTAAGACTATCTCTGAGCCTTTGGAATTCCATACATGATAAAAGTATATCTGTTTGTCAAGGACACTTGGTGTAACTGGGCAGTCTAATGAAGTGCTTTACAGTGGGGAGTGCTGTAGTGGATAGTGTAGTCATTTGATTTACTGTGTGAACTGCTTTTATAAATCAGGTGGTAATGTGATTTAGTGTTGGGACTGCTGTGCTAGATAGTGCAATAATTTGACTTAGAGCGAGGACTGTGGATCATGGGGTAGCACCTTACATATAATGTTTGTTGTGGCTAAAGTCTCTCACAGGTGAGAAAATGTCGAATTGCCATGGACCCTAAATTCACTCTAAATATCAACCCTCAAGTGAACTTCTGTGTTTGCATAACTCCATTCTCATTTGTTTTTGTCTAATATTGGAATTTATGCTTATCATTTAATTTTTTGGTTTTTCTTGTTATCTTACATGTATGAGTATTTTGCCTGCATGTGTGTAAGTGCACTTGTATATGCAATAATGACTGTGGAGATCAGAAGATGGTACTAGGTCATTTGTAACCGAAATTAAGATGGTTACTGGCCACAGTGTGGGTGCTGGGACTGGAACCCAGGTTCTCTGGAAGGTCAGCCAGTGCTCTTCAATCCTGTGCTATCTCCCCAGCCCCTGGTTTAGCAGTTGTTATGTTTGATGTGTTTTGTGTGTTTCCATAGATCGAGGTTTGATTTCTAGTGTCTTTCAACTTTTATGCAAGTCTTTGCTATTTCTGTGCACTAATGAGAGCTGATTCTTCCTTTCTCACAGCACACAGTTTTCCATGTCCACTTTATTCCCAGACTTGGCTGGCTATTTCTTCATTGACAACTGATTATTTGCATTACAAACCCATATTTAGCAGCTGATATCTGGATGCTAGGTGTGCTCAAGCCACCAGAATAGAAATACATGATTATTCAACAAAAATATTTGTTTTTTATCATAGAAATATATATGTTTATTTACATACATATATGTAAGTTTATATTCATATATCTGTATATTCATATTTTAACTTCAATGGATAAAAACTTGGATCTCATTATGTACAGCATATTTATGCTTGAGGGTGACCTCAAAAATAAATGTAAAGCAGGTTAATAGCTTTTAACCTATATAATTGTGAAACCACTTTTCATTAACTAGAATGGGTTAGTGAATACTTGATTTTGCCATTACATCAACAATTCCAACCAAAATAATTTCTTTTGTGGGGGGGGTCGTTTCAAGGCAGGGTCTCCCTGTAGCCCCAGCTGTCCTTGAACTCACTCTGTAGACCAAGCTGGCCTTGAACTCACAAAGATCCACCTGCCTCTGCCTCCCAAGTGCTAGGATTAAAGGCATGCACCACCACACCTGGCCAAAATAATTTCTAATCATCTTGGACACCATTTGGTTTGATTTCTACCTTCAAAATTAGTATGTAATAAATTTAGATTGTTTTCATTGCTTTTTCTTCCTTTCCTACATATTTATTTTTTAATTTTATATTATATTTAATGATTTATCTTAATTATGTGAAGCTGCCTATTATTTTAGGAATAAGAGTTCTACTAAAGTGTATGCAGAGATGCAGTCTCTCTGTCCACCTCTAGTTCTCTAGCTTCTTCCTCTTGCATCTCTTGTGTTCCATTTCTATTCTCCCTATCTCTATCTTTCCTGTGACATAATTGAGTGACTATAATTCTACTTTTCCCTTTCTGTCTTAATCTTCCCCTAGTTATTTTTCAGAAATATTTATATAAATCTTTTTCTTTTCATAAGTATCACATTTTAGGTATATTCTTGCCCATTGTTTTTGAAGATCAAGAGGAGATTCCTTCATCTAAGCATGTGGACTACTGGGGAGGGATTTAGGACTCCATAAACTGTGGGGACCTAGGGACAAAGAGTATTTTTGAAAACTGATGATTATATTTCAAATTTATTGAACTTGTATTATTTATGATCCAGTGGAATTGAGTTATTGATTTTACTTCTGAAATTTAACTTATAAAATTTGAAATTTAAGCTTTATTTCACAGGAAAATAAACCTTTCTGAATAATTTCAAAAGTAGCTTTATACTCACATTCAAAGCTTTTGTATGTTTCTGTCACTTTATTTAGGACTTTATATTTACATGCATTATTATTTTAGCTACATTATATAGTTTAGGAAGTAGAAATGTATATATTTTAGTGTAAGTAATAGGATAAGTGCTGATTTTCAATACTAGAGACAATTTAAGTTGTGTGTGTTTATTTCCCTTACATAGACCACTGAAAACCATAATTTCTCTGTCCATCAGATATGCCAGAAGGGTTACAGTGACCGAAAGCATTAAACCTTTATAGTGGCTCTAAAAGGAACAGTGCTTTTTTTTTTTTTTTCCAGAACCTGTCCTTCCAGGGTGGATTGCTGTGCCTTTTGCTGATTTTAAATGTCGAAAAGCAAATGAACGTATAATTTCAGAAGTTACAAGATTTACTATAAATAAGAGAAATGGAAGAGAAATATTACTCTTCCAGTGGCCAATTATGTTGTAGAACTTACTCTGTCCCATAAGAGAGAAAAATCATGTAATGTGAAAGGCAGGGTCATTTAAGGAAAGCAGCCTGCTTGGTGTGTAGCAAAGCATTTTGCACAAAAGTAAGTCTGCCATTTGAACCGCACATTTAACAGGTGCCATCTTACATAGAAGACACTTATAAACCACATAAATAACACATGATCATGGATTATGTCAGTACAGAGCATGGTGGGGCAAGCATTGGATTTCAGCACTTGGGAGGCAGAGACAGATGGATCTCTATTAGATCAAGGCCAACCTGGTCACCATAGGAAGTTACAGGGCAGCAAGTGTTAGAGGGAGGTCCTGTCTCAAAAAGAAATAAAAAAGAAAACAGAAAATGGAATACATTCAGTTCCTCAGATCACAGATCAAAGGATAATTATTTGTCTTCTAGTGCATCAAATCTATAAGCATCAGGATTTTCTTCAGCTACCTCCAAATTTAAGAATGTCAGAAGTCATTATGAATATACTGTCGAATTTGAGGAAAGAGAATCATAAAAATCCCATTTCTTGCTCAGCATTGATGGATAAAATACCTTTCTTGATAACCTGCTTCTTACAACATAGTGATTATTAAAAACAGAAAGGAGCTGAACATGTGTACTACTGCGAGCAGCCCCTTTATAATGAAGTATTGATTTCCAGAGATGGGAACAGCAGCTCTTCATGTTTGCCTAGTTCCATTAAGTAATTAGACTCACTGATAAGAAAAAAAAAAAGTTCTGATCATTTCTGTCATCTAGAAAAGTTGTTGTAATATGAGGTGGCTCTAGGGAGCTCAGATCCTTTCAACTCTGATGTAGTTCAAACTACATGCTCCTAATGAGATTCTAGAGAATGCGTTATTTACCTGCTAGCCTACAGAAACTCATCCTAGCAAAGATACAACAAGAAACTTGGAATTTTTTTCTCCAAAATGTTTTCTTCCTTGGAAATAAACCTTCAAACTGGAAGTCTAGTTGGAATGGGCAACAGAGATATTTAAATTCAATAAAATTCCACAAAATTACTGTGGTGACGTCCTTTATATGGGGCCAAATCTCTTAATATAGACAAGATAGTAAAATTACTGATTATATTGCATATTAATAAGGTGAAGTAAAATAATACAATTGAAATTTTAGCTTTCTCACTATTTTCATGATAATACTTTATTTTTTTGACATATACACTTTTATTTGGAAGTACTTCTACAAGGGAAACATGCTCATTTTCTATATTGACAAGCAGGGACTACTTAAAATACCATATCTTTTTAAAATTTTTATGTGATATGTATTGCCAGCATTTATGTAGGTATTATGTAGGTATATTCATGTCATGCAATGCCCACAGAGGGTGTCAGACCCCCTGGAACTGGAGTTTCAGATAGTTTGCAGCTGGGAATAGAACCTGGGTCCTCTGCAAAGGTAGGCAGTGATGTTAATCACTGAGCTATTTCTCTAGCCCCTGAATACTTTATAATTTAAAAGACATAAAACCATAGACAAGAAAACAAAAGAGGAAAAGGTAGGGAGAACAGACTCATGTTCGATGAAACAGAAGTATAAGAATGTCATAATAACCATTAATTTGTATAGCAACTAAATGCTAAGAAAAAAAAAAAAAACAACTAATGATTAACAAATATTACACCAATCCTGGCTTTCACTCCAGTTGTTTGTTTGACATACATTTTCACTCTATTTTTACCTTAGCCTAATGACTAAGAACTATTTTCACTTCTTTTTAAAAGGGACATGTAAGGCTAGAAAGATGGCTTAGTGGTTAAAAGCACTGGTTGATCTTTCAGAGGACCTGGGTTCAATTCCCAGCACCCACATGGCAGCTAACAACCATCCTTAACTCCAGTTCCAGGGGATATGACACCTTCTTTTGACCTCTAAGGGCATTACATGACAGAGGTGAACTTACATAAAATAATTAAAAAACATTCAGCAGTCATAGTGGCACATGTTTTTAATCTCACCACTCAAGAGACAGAGGCAGGCAGATCTCTGTGAGTTCCAGGACAGCCTAGTCTACATAGTGAGTTCCAGACCAGCTAGGGCTACAGGAAGACCCAATCTCAAAAAGACAGAAAAAAAAAAATTTAAAGGACATGTAACATTCTCCTCTAAAACAAACTAAAAATAACTAAATTCTCCTGTCAATTCATTCAAAATCATCATGACTTATCTAAATGTCCCATCCCCACTGTGGTATTTCATTCTTTAAAGAATACACTTTTCGGGCTGGGGATGTGGCTCACTTGGCAGAGTGTTTGTTTATCCTACAGGGAGCCCTGGGTTCCATCTTCAGCAGGACTTAAGTCAGGCCTCATACCACAGGCCTACAACCCCAACAATGCAGAGGCAGAAGAATGAGGATCAGGACTTCAAGGTCATCCTAGCTTTGATAAGGCCCCTTCCAATACCTTGCACTTAGGAGTTAAGAGGATTGTTGCCATCTTTAATTCCTTAATTATCAGATGAAAGGCAAGCTGAAAATTATTGTTATATTTCTGTTTATTTGAAAGCAATTATGTTATTATAATGCAAATCTCTTAACAGACTCTAGAATCGATCTACCAGTTACTTTCAGACACTGTAATTACTGTATATGAATAGAAAATATGTATTCATATTTTAGAGTAATATAAAATTAAAGGAGGAAAATGTGAATTCCTAAACATAAAAAAGACTGAGAGAAAGATACAGGACAGTTATGGCAGAGTGCATGATCTGGGGTGGGGTGAGGGGAAGGGAAAGGGGAATATGTCTCAACTGAACTGAGAAATGATATCTGAAATACACAAAACATCAATAAAAGCATTATAATGTTGCCTGTTTGAGCTACACAGCAAGTCCTTACCTAAAAAACAAAAACCCCACTACCCAATGTTAATTTCAGAAATGGGAAACACATTGAGCAAACAATGAGTCACCCTAAAATACTATCTGGCTTGTTTCAGAAATGGAAAAGGTCAGAAAACTTCAACAACCAGAAAAATTTCTTGTTTAGGCATGGTAAGGCATGCTTTTAAACTCGCTACTCAGGAGGCAGAGGAAGGCCGATTTCTGTGAGCCTGTCTACACAGCAAGTTCTAGGACAGCCAGGACTGCTAACTCAGTAGAGCATGAGACTCTTACTCAGATTTTTTTATAAGAAATGTTTTAAAATATATACAAACTTATCATTAATGATGAAATATAGAGAAGAAAAATTTGTTATTATTCTTTTCAAAAAGATTTACAGGTTTCCACCATGCCCACAATACTAAAATAAATACTATATCATGACATTCTATTAGTATAAACATCCAATGTTTAGTAATACTTATTTGTGTTATTACTATGCAAACATCATATTCCCCCAAACCTAAAGAAAGCCTGACTCTTAAATTTAGTTTTAAAGAGTGGACATGAACTGGGAGGACACTCATTTCCCCCAGAAATTTCTTGGAACCCTCTGTCTGATAGATCTGTGTTGACAAATCTCTCTCAAACTTGCTCTCGCTCTCACTCTCTCTGTCTTTCTCTATCTCTATCTCCCCTCTCACTCTATTTGTCTCTCTCTAGAACTATCTGTATTCAGACCTCATCCATAATTTTTATTCTGGAATGAAGCTGTCTGGGTTAAATCATGGCTCCAATCTAGTAATAATGCAGCTTTATTCTTATAGTGGCAGGTAAATCTCTTAGATAGAATCTGACATGGATGAAAACCCTAAACTGTATTGTTACCAGCTTTCTTAGTCATAAATCTACCTTGGGAATGCAGGCTCACCTTAAGACATGCCAAAGAGATGAACCAAAAAGCTAGTGCATTAATGAAATTGTGAACTCCTGCCTGGACCCTTGTCTTAATCCAGTACTTATAGATCTGGCCATTCACAGACACAGGCTCTCTATAAGTCTGTCTGCCTTTCTGAATGCTTGTGAGAAGATTCACCTCTCCTTTTCTTTTTTTGAACTCTTTTTCTTTTTTTAAATATCTTATTTATTTTTTATGTGTATGAATGTACTGTCTGCATGGAGGTTTGTGCACCCGTGTCGTGCAATGCCGCAGAGGTCAGAAGAGGGTGTCGGATTCCCCTGGAACTGGAGTTAAAGACGGTTCTCAGCCACCATATGGGTGCCGGGGATCGAACCCGGGTCCACTACAAGAGCAGTTGGCGCTCTTAACCACTAGGCCATCTCTCCAGCCCTCAGAACTCTTTTTCTAACTACGCTTGCCCCAACACTTCAGGCTGCCCCAGCAACTTGTATTTCTTTACTTTCTCCTTAGGTCTCCCCTCCCTACCATGTGACTGCTACTACATCATGTCTGTCTGACCTCAGTGCTGGCTCTAAACCCTTCCTTTTGTCTTTCTCTTCTCTCCTCCATTCTCTTCCACAAGGCAGCTGCTAAGATTTATGGCTTTCCTGCCCTAATGACTTTTGCTAAAATTCTAATAAAATTGTCCTATAGCTTCCATTTGAGTTTAATCTTAAATTAGTTTTAAATTGTATTTATTATTTTTATTTTAGGTGTATAAGTGTACGTAAGTGCACCCATGTTGTGCAATGCAATGGAGGTCAGAAGAGGGCGTCATATCTTCTGGACTGAGTTATGGACAGTTCTTAGCCATCATGTCAGTGATGGGCTTTGAACTTGGGTCCTCTACATAAGCAGACAGTGCTCTCAACGATTGAGCCATATATCCAGTTCCTCATTCTTAAATTGTTTATGAATCCTAGAAGTGGAGCATGATCTCACCTATATGGTTATTATACTTGTTCTGTTGCCCCACCCCTTTTTTGGGGGTCACTATAGACCACACTTCACTATCCACTTTCTAGAAGACTAAAATAAAACAAGATGTCATGTGTATAATGCTTAGAATGAGGTCTATAAATATGTTAAGAATGTGTTAAAGTTCAACTGAAATCATTTTGCTGATGATCATAATATCTGCTATGGGGGGCTATGAACACTTAATTGGACAGGCATAGAGGGAGGGCAATCATGGTAACTACCATCTCAATTGTTCAGCACAAGTCCTCAGTTCTACAAAAAGAAAATCCCCTTTCTAGGTATCAGTTTGCCTAAGCATAATCTTCACCATGTTTCCATTAGGAGTTGAATGTCAGCGTACTACTTGTAATGTTCCAAAGTTACCAGCAATGAGTGTAATGACACAGGGAAGAAAGACAGGACACATTGCTGAGACAATTAAAATGGCAACTAAATAGGTATTATTATCCCAGTGTTATCCTGATGTCATGTCAAAATACAGTCCTGTGAGGAATGTGAACATAGCCCTGAGAGAAATGAATGGATGGAATGTTTATACTCACTGCTTGAATGCTCCTGTGAAGTTTGGGTTCTCTCTTGTTAAGGGCTTTGCCCTATGGGATACAGGATGGGTTTACATGTTCAAAGTGGCAGGGAGCCTCAAATACTGATGCAGATATCTCTGGTTAGACTTGGGTTTAAGGAATCCATGTGCACAGGTGATAGGTAGGTCATCTAGAGTGAGGATGAAAATAATACAAGGTCAGGCCTAAGGTCTCCAGTTTGATGGTAGTTCAATGTTTCCAGCAACTACATGACATAGGGACAATGCTGCAGATGGTTGATAATTTGTATTGGCAGAACTGAATCATTCAGGAAATCTGTTGAGGACCCAGAGTAAAATTCTTAATTCCTACAAGTAAGCAGGGACCAGGTCAAACAGTCATGCAATTTGGAACCACCATTGGCCTCACAGACACCCAAAGGGGAATGTGCTTGGCCAAAAAACGTTTGTTCTGATAAGAGTTTGTTCATTCTGAGACTTGTTAAAGCTTTCATAATCAAGAAAATTGGAGTATTTGTTTCTTAACACAATTATCACCTCAACAAAGTAAAACTAAGCAGTCCAAAATAACCAATGTTTTATTTTTGGCTAAGGAATAAATTCATATACAAAGTGATTAAATTTGTTCTTTCTTTCTATAATAGTACTGATGTCTCACCTAAAATGATTCTTTGTGGGGTTTTATATCTATTCCTGTAGCATTTGTGGTGTTTCTTAACTGTGTTTGACATTCATTTGTTGCTTCATATGACAAATCTTTGCTACTACTCAGTAGCTATAAACCTACAAGTAGAATATTAATTAAGGAATACTGAAAGGAAGAGTTCCAAAACCAACAGGGGCATCTTGTAGGTGTTAGACATGAGGCAGATTTTATAACTGAGACAATACTTGCACTTGGCAGGCCTGCCAAATTGGTGCAGTAAACGTGAAGTTTCTTTGAATTCTGGAATATCAAATTTTCCAAAAGTATTAAACTTGCTTCCCCATGAAACAAATGAATGTAGTTTAACTTGTAATATGATATTAAAGATGATTGCTTTTTTTTTTACTATTATTTCTTTTGACAACAATGTTTATTTGAGAGGAAAGGCAGTGATTCTTTTTTTTAGCATATTTGAAAAGATTCATTTCTTTATTAGAAGATTGGATGTAAGAACTTTTTTTTCTATCCACTTTGTCAGTTTACACTTATTCCACTAGACTATATGTGAATTTACATGAGCCTTTCCCACTAGAGGAATTTTCTGAATGTCTAATTGGGGAAAAAAATCCATTGATAATAAAGTTATTCTTTATTGAAAAGATACTGTCCAAAGCCAAATGAAATAAAGGTTTATTTCACATGATAAATCTTTTAAAAAGCTACAAGGGGGAGTTAAGGTACATTACTTAGAAGATGAGGTATGCCTAGTGGGGATTATGATCTTACTAGGGAAACTGCTTCATAGTAATTAAGAACAATTCACAATATATCCTCAAAACGTTCCTGACCATAATATTATTTTCAGCTTCGGGGGTAAAGTCTAGCCATGCCTGCCCAGACCAAAATCCTGAATCCCTCACAGCATGTCTGATGTCTAAGAAGCATCCTAGGGGATTTCCCAGGACCACCTGAAGCACAGGTAGGAGCCAGGTGTTGGGTTGTTGGATAATTGTATCATTGACTTCTGTGGCTGTGGGGGCAGAATCGCCCTGCTAGCTGGTATAAAAGGTGGACCTGTTGCCACTGTGAGACATGAGATCACAGGGCTTAGATAGGGGATTTCCAAGGACCACTTGAAGCACAGAGTACTGGGGTATGGGCTAAGCACCGCCCCCCCAACTGGAATTATTGCTGAGGGAGTATCCAAGTGCAACCACAATAGTGATTCCAGGGTGCAAGACAAGGCGAGGCAATAAATGAAAGAGTGAACCCGAGACACCTCTAGTCCCTCATTACCAAGCCCTAGAAACAACGTAGAGAAACTGTTTGGCAGGAAGCAGAGTGAGCCCAGTGGTTACCAAGGTACCAACTGGATTGTTCCCTACCCAATTTTTTGGAGAACCTTCAGAACAGAAAGGGAAGAGTTAGACTTCCAATATAAAGAAAACTGAAAACCTAAAATCTAGACATGTCAACACTCCATAAACAAGGAGATTAAAAATACCAACCAACCAACCAAACAAACAAACAAAAAACAAAAAACAAAAAAAACAAACAAACAAAAAAAACACAAAGGCATCTGAAGAAGGCAAGCAAAGCAAGCCTTCAAAACAGTGAAGAGGCATTTGGGATTCGCATCAGAATACATGCTGGGGACACAACAAAGGGACAACATAAGAAAGGTGCAGGATAATGACACACCAAGCTCTACCAAACCTGTAGGAGATTCATACAGTGGGATTCCCCTGGGGGTGGCCCAGGATGCAGATCTTAGAGGAACAATTGCAGACATATTCAAAGAAATCAAAGAATATAAAAAAAACAAGTCAGAGAACTAAGGAGAGAGAATGAAAAACTCAAGTAGGACATAGAGGAAGAGAATGACAAACTCCAGAAGGAAGTGGAAACACTGAAAAGTTCCCATGCTGAAATAAAAAGATGATAGAAAACATGCCCAGAAAACCAACCTTTCAGAGACTACTTGAAGCAATTCAAAGGACAGAAGAGAGGAGCAACTATTCCCAGGTGCCTAGAAAGAGAAATTAATAAAAGCATAACTGCAGAAGTAGAAACCTAGACCAAAAATGCAAATGGATAATAAGCTGAAAGGAAGCAACACACGTCTCTCAATTATAACTTTAAATATTAATGGACTAAACTCTCCAATCAAAAGACATAGACTGGGAGATTGGGTTAGAAAACAGAATCCACCTCATGCTGCCTACAAGAAACCCATCTCCCNAAAACACAAAGGCATCTGAAGAAGGCAAGCAAAGCAAGCCTTCAAAACAGTGAAGAGGCATTTGGGATTCGCATCAGAATACATGCTGGGGACACAACAAAGGGACAACATAAGAAAGGTGCAGGATAATGACACACCAAGCTCTACCAAACCTGTAGGAGATTCATACAGTGGGATTCCCCTGGGGGTGGCCCAGGATGCAGATCTTAGAGGAACAATTGCAGACATATTCAAAGAAATCAAAGAATATAAAAAAAACAAGTCAGAGAACTAAGGAGAGAGAATGAAAAACTCAAGTAGGACATAGAGGAAGAGAATGACAAACTCCAGAAGGAAGTGGAAACACTGAAAAGTTCCCATGCTGAAATAAAAAGATGATAGAAAACATGCCCAGAAAACCAACCTTTCAGAGACTACTTGAAGCAATTCAAAGGACAGAAGAGAGGAGCAACTATTCCCAGGTGCCTAGAAAGAGAAATTAATAAAAGCATAACTGCAGAAGTAGAAACCTAGACCAAAAATGCAAATGGATAATAAGCTGAAAGGAAGCAACACACGTCTCTCAATTATAACTTTAAATATTAATGGACTAAACTCTCCAATCAAAAGACATAGACTGGGAGATTGGGTTAGAAAACAGAATCCACCTCATGCTGCCTACAAGAAACCCATCTCCCTCTCAAGGATAGGCACCAACTTAAAGTGAAGGGATGGAAAAAATATTCCAAGCAAATGGTACTAAAAAGAAAGCAGGAGTTGCTATTTTAATATCAGACAAAATAGACTTCAAAGTAAAAGAAATCAAAAGAGACAAAGAGAGCCATTACATCTTGATCAAAGGAACAATTGACCATGATGATTTCACAATCATTAATATATATGTACCAAACTCTGGTGCACAAAACTTTATAAAGACAATTCTCCAGGACCTCAAGGCACAGATTAACCCCAGCACGCTCATATTAGGGGACTTCAATACCCCACTGAGCACTTTGAACAGATCAATTGGACAAAGAATAAACAGAGAGACATCTGAAATAAATGATATGATACAACAAATGGACTTCACAGATATCTACCGAATATTGGACCCTAATACCAGAGAATACACTTTCTACACAGCACTCCATGGAATATTCTCCAAAATCGACTACATCCTGGGACACAGAAGAAATACAAGAAGATTAAAATAATTTCATGCATTCTATCAGACCACAATGAAATATAGCTCAATATCAACACCAGGATAAGCCCAATTATCTACAAGAACACATGGAGACTAAACAACACAATCCTGAATAATGAATGAGTCAAGTAAGAAATAAAGAAATAAAAGCATTTCTGGAACTGAATGAAAATGATAATGCAACACACACAAAAAAAAAGCCTATGGGATATTTTAAAAGCAGTCCTAAGGGGAAGTTTATAGCCCTTGGTGCCTACATTAGAACAACAGAAAGAGCACAAGTGAACAATCTAACACTGCAGATAAAAACACTTGAGAGATAACAACAGATGAATGGTAAACACAACAGACAGGAAGAAATAACAAAAATTAGAGAAGAAATCAATGAAATAGAAACAATGAAAACAATACAAAAAAATCAACGAATCCAAAGTTGATTCTTTGAGAGAATAAGCAAGATAGACAGACCTCTAGCTCAGTTAACCAAATGAAAGAAAGAGCAACTCCAAATCAATAGAATCCATGATGACAGGGGAAAATCACAACAGACAATGAAAAGAGTCAGCAATCATAGGGGAATACTTCAAAAACCTACACTCTAATAATTTTGAAAACCTAGGAGAAATGGAAGAATATCTGAAATCCTGTGCATCACCAAAGCTTAACCAAGAAGAGATCAACAGCTGAAACAGACCCATAATATATGAAGAAATAGAAAATGTGATAAGAAAACTCCCAACAAAAAAATCCCAGGCCCAGATGGTTTCATGGCAGAATTCTATAAAACATTTCAAAAAGACTTACAACCATTATTACTCAAATTGTTCAGAAGGATACAAGCAGAGGGAAATCTCCCAAAGTCTTTCTGTGAAGCCAGCATCACTCTAATACCAAAACCAGGCAAAGATACATCTAAAACTGATATCTATAGAACTATCTCCTTAATGAACACAGATGCAAAAATTCTCAACAAAATACTTGCAAATGGCATACAGACCCACATCAAAAGATCATCTATCAGGACCAAGTTGGATTCATACCAGAGATGCAGGGATGGTTCAACATATGAAAATCAATAAATATCATAAAACACATAAATGGACTGAAAGACAAAAACCACACAATCATTTCATTTGACACAGAAAAAGCCTTTGACAAAATTCAACATACCTTCATGCTTAAAGTCCTAGAGGAAATTGGATTTGAGGGATCATTCCTCAATATAATCAAAGTCATATGCAGGAACCCCACAGTCAACATCATCCTAAATGGAGAAAAGACAGAAGCATTCCCCTTAAAGGTAGGAACTCAGCAAGGCTGTGCCATCACCACTCCTTTTCAATATAGTGTGTGAAACACTTGCAATAAGGCAAGAAAAGGAGATTAAAGGAGTACTAATTGAAAAAGAGGAAGTCAAGCTATTCCTTTTTGCTGATGATATGATTGTTTACCTAAGGGATGCTAAAAACTCCACCAGAAAACTAGAAATGATTAAGAGTTTCAGTAAACTGGCAAGATACAAAATTAACCTAGAAAAATCAGTAACCTTTCTTTACACCAACAACAAGCAACTGAAGAAGGAGTACATGGAGACCTTCCCACTTACAATAGCCTCAAAAACAATAAAATGCCTAGGAACAAAGCTAACCAAAGACATCAAAGATCTCTACAAATTTTTTTTTTAAATCACTGAAGAAGGAAATTGAAGACGACATCAGAAGATGGAATGACCTCCCATGCAAAGAAAAATTAATATAGTAAAAATGTCCATTCTAGGACTGGAGAGATGGTCTAGTGGTTAAGAGCGGCAACTGCTCTTGCAGAGGACCCGGGTTCAATCCCCAGCACCCACATGGCAGCCGAGAACTGTCTGAAACTCCAATTCCAGGAGAACTCCAGTTCCAGGGGAATCCAACACCCTCTTCTGACCTCTGCGGCATTGCACAACACGGGTGCACAGACTTGCATGCAGACAGTACATTCATACACATACAGAAATAAATAAAATTAAAAAAAGAAAAACTTTAAAACAATGTCCATTCTACCCACATTAATATACAGATTCAATGTAATCTCAATTAAAATCCCCAAGAGTTTCTTCAGAGGCTTGGGGGAAAAAGTCCTTAATTTCATATGGAAAAACAAAATATCCTGAATAGCCAAAGCAACCCTGAATGAAAAGAGCAATACAGGGGGATCTCTATACCAGACTTCAAACTGTACTAGAGGGCTATAGTCATAAAATCAGCTTGGTATTTGCACAAAAGCAGACCTGTTAACCAATGGAACAAAACTGAAGATCCAAATTAAGTGCAGAAGAGGCTGTAGGGAAAGGGTAACACTCATCCACTGGTGGTGCGAATGTAACTTCTTATAGCCACTATGGAAAGCAGTGTGGAGAACCCTTGGAAGACTCAAAATGAGCTTGCCACCTGACCCAATCATACCATTCCTGGGTATATACACATAAGACTCATCTTACTGCAGAGCCCAAATGCCCCTCAACTGATGAGTGGATAGAGAAAATGTGGTACATGTACACAATGGATTTCTATGCAGTGGTAAAGAAAGATGACATCATGAGAATTGCAGATCAATGGATGGAACTAGAAGATATCATGTTAAGTGAAGTAACACAGTCCCAGAAAAACAAAAGACAAATGGTATCCCTCATCTTTGGGTGCTAGCATCAATTACCTAGTTGTAAGGCAAACTGAACAATGTTAATGTTATTTTCCTCATAATTTGAAAACAACTGTGCTCTTATATTTTGAATCCCTTAACCGTTTCTAGAACTAAGCTACCATTCATTTTCAGAGTTAGGAATTTTTGGTATATGGATGGAGGATATGTATTCATATTTTAGAGTAATATATGTTCAAAAACATGCAGGAAAAATAGTTTGTCATGAGATTATTTCTGACCACAGTATTTATTTTATGGGATTGCTTCTAAGTATTTCTTATACAAGGCTGCTTGAACTTTGGTCCAAGCATTTTCTAAAATATTACACAGTAATTAAAAGGCTGGTGTAACCTGGCCTTTCTGGATGCTTGCCATAAGTAATGGCCATACCAATTTGGCCTAGGGTCTTAAGGGATAACTTTGTTCCTTGCCCTCAGAGGTCAACTAAGTCCCAGGGGATTATGCTTGGGGGCATCTCTTGAAATGTCTTGCAAATGTGAGTCACCATTCTTCCTGTGCAGAGAGGTCTTGGAGATCCACTAATAGGAATTCAGCCAGTGTCCAGTCTATAAAGAGGAAAGTCTGGCTCATGCTTCCAGAAGGGAAGGCTGGTGTAGCAGGACCTGAGTTTGTCTCCTAGTGGATGGAACTGGTCATTGAAAAGCTGAAAGGAGCCAGGTACTCCCTCTGGTCCCCCAAAACTGAGTGATCCATGAGGACCAGATCCTCAACTGACCTTGAGAAAACAAAAACCTTGATTAATCTGGGCTGCGTAGTCTTAAACATCCAAAAGGAAAGTATAGCCAGAAATAAATAAATAGTAAGTCCTGAGAAATCATACTTTAGGCATATAACTTGAGATCATAGTACAAAGACAAAAAATTAAAAAAAAAGAGAACACGGGTGTTTTGTCTGTCTTATTGGCATGTGCAGCTACCCTGTGGCTTCCACTACTTTTGCCATTCTTCAAAGACAGGAGACACAGCTTTTCAACTTTCCAATATGGACTGAAGACTCATGTCTCTCCAAGAATCCTCTAAACCTTCATTGTCAGATGGAGCCTACTGAGACATCCAACTTGTGGACTTAGCTACTATTGGGGTTTCCACATCTGCAGAGTATAGACTGCCATTGTTGGTCTACCCGGGCTGTATCATAGTGTGCTGGACAGCTTTAGTGTCAACTTGACACACCTGGGTTGAGGGAGCCTCAATTGGGGAATTGGCTCCATTGGATTGGCCTGTGGCCACATCTGTGTAGTATTGTATTGATGGTCGAGCAATGTGGGAGGGCCCAGCCCACAATGAGTTGTGCCACCCTGGGCAGGTTGTTGTGTACAGTATAAAAAGGCATCCTGGGCATGAGCCAGGGGAGCAAGCCAGTGAACAGCATTCCTCCATGGCCTGTGCTTCAGTTCCTGCCTCCTGGTTCCTGCCCTGAGTTCCTGCCTTGGGCTCCCTGAGTGATGAACTGTGACCCAGGAGATATAAGCTGAATAAACCCTTTCTTCCACAAGTTGGTGTCGGTCAGAGTATTTTGTCACAGAAATGGAACACAAACTAGAACACATAGAGACCAGTACAGGAAGATCGAAACAGGATGTGGTGCTTACTGAACCTCATTTGCTGACCATGGGAAGAGAAAACCCCAATGTGGAACACAAGGGCAGAACTGATGTGGTTTGGGCTTGTGAAGGAGGAGACTTCAAACATGACATCTTTCAGCCTAATGATAAAAAGCCATAGCTGAAGATGCTAAAACCTATGATATATGTGGCATGCTTATGTACATATTTTGGACTGATGCATATCACAACAAGAACAACAACAGAAAGAGTCTGCATCAAAGAACTGACTGAAATGGTGAACTTCTGCTCGAAACAATAAACTTCTGCATCGAGAATTTTGAGAGAGATTAAGAAAAAGATGAAAAACATGTTTGTCAGAATGCATGATGGGGTGGGGGGGCAGGAAGAGGGGCACGTGTTTAGATCTGATTTGTAATTCTGTATGAAATGGACAGAGTTTCAATAAAAAATTGGCTTTGAAAAAAATCTTTTTGTCAGGGTGTTAAAGTTTTGGGGTTGAAGCTAGTTTGACATAACATTGTGTCTAACCACAGTATTTTTTTTATGGGAGTGTTTAAATGAACAGGCTCATGTGTAATGCTAATGATTTACTTAATATCAAGTTTATTCATAAGTAAATTTTCTTGTGAGCTAAAACTGTTAAATTACACTGTGGTCCTTGGTCCTTTAGAATATAAGTTCACTTTAAGGAGTGATCACTTCTGTTCTAGGGTGCAATTTATTTCTACATGTTACACTTGTGGGGACATTTGCCAGGCCTACATAAAACACCTCTAAGCACTCATAGAAAATTGGTCATTCCAAACCTGCTCTCAGGCTAGCAAGAAGATCTCACAGTTCATTCTAGGGTATTTGAGATAACTGTTCCACCTCACTTCACAAGAAATAAGTAGCAATTACTTAGTAAATCTTCACAACTAAGGATCAATCTGTTTATATCTAGTCAAGGTTTATTTAACAGTGTTTGGTTTTTGCCCAGGCTTTGTCTGCATATCAGATGGTAAGGATAAGACACGCAGAGCTGTTAATTTTCAGGCCACTCATGGCTGGTACTGGACTCCCTGTTACAGAATATCAATTAAGTACCCATGGACAAGCAGTGGGTTACCTCTGGCTACTGAAAGATGTACTTTAGGCTTCTTGGTAATATGCAAGTGTTACTTTTGATATTTATCTGATCTAACAATATAATTTGGCTCAAAAGAAGCTAGGTTGTACTTCCCTGAAGGAGCTGCATACAGCCCAGAAGGAGAAAGTTTAGATGTGTTTGGTAATCCCTATCAGCTTATCTCTGTCTTTAGGTATTTGATACAACTCCTGCCTTTCTGGAAGAACTATAAATCCGGATATGGGGGGGGTCTGGCAAAGAAAGAGACTGTTCCTGTTTGTAGTAAATTGTGGTAAAGATTTTACATTTAAGGTAGGCCTAAAATTCTTTAATTCTATTCCATGGGCTATGCCTGTTTAATCTATGGTGGTATTAAATTTCTCTTCCAGCCAGTGCTATACAAAACTACTTGACCTTTTGTCCAAGGCTTTTCTAAAATATTATACACTAATTAAAAATATCAGGCTGGTGTAATTTAACCTTTCTGAATGGTTAATGACTATACATAATGCTCAGACCAATTTGGCTGAAGGACTTAAAGGATAACTTTGTTCCTTGCCCTCTGCATTCAACTAAGTTCCCGGGGACTATGTATGGGGGCATCTCTTGGCATGTCCTTCAAATAAGTCACTCTGCATCCTGTGGAGGGAGTATAGGAAGCTTTATTATTATGCCGAACAGGGACCACGCGGCCCTGCTAAGAGGAATGGGGACACAGTGCCTTCCTTGCAGACACTGTGGGGAGCTGACACCTGGGTGCAGAGGCCAGTTTGTTACTTCCCATAGCCGAGCCTGGATGATTCCTTCAACTCATGCCCTTAGCCTGGACTCATTAGACACATGTTCACAGGAACAATCATAAGTCCCCCAACTCCATACCACTGCACACAATTGCCCCACCCAGCATCATGCACCTAGGGCATGCTGCTTGCTCCTCCTTGGGGTGGGGCCAGACCCTCAGCCACGCAGTGCCCTGAGGCATGCTATTTGGAAAGCTAGCCCACAATTCAAGCTGGATTTCCCTACAAGGGAGGTCTTGGAGATCCACTAAATGGGACTCTACCCAGTGTCCAGTTTATAAAGAGGAAAGTCTCATGCTTCAAAAAAGGGAATCCTGGTCCAACAAGACCTGACTTTGTCCTTGAATTGATGGAACTGGTAAATGAGAAGCTGAAAGAAGCTAGGGGCTCCTTCCGAGTGGCCCCTGAGGACCAGATCCTCAACTGACCTTGAGAAAACAAAACTTGGTTAATCTGGGATAACTGTATGGACTTAAACAACCATAAGGAAAATATAACAAAAAGATAAGTAATCATTATATTTCCTTTAAAATCTGAGAGATTGTCCTCCCAAACATTAGACTTAAAGTCATATGAAGTCTGTTCTTGCCAAATAATATAGTTTCCTCTTTCTATTTAGCAACTATCTAAGAGAAAATTCACACCATGATTATTAAAATGCCTGGAAAGCAGATCCTGAGTCCAGATAGCATGGCCAAATGAGCAAAAGGAGAAGCCCATTAATGATTGCTTCTGAACCCCTCATTGAGAAATTCTAATGGACTTTTTAGTTGGACATTTAATTCACCCTGATCATCTCTTGGTTCCCTGCCTAGAAAATGTACCTAACTACTCTTGCCTTCGCTTCTCCAACACAGGCACCAGTCAAGGGCTTTTTCTCTCTATAACTATACTTTTGGGGGTCTTTTTGATAGACCTACTGAGCAGGGGCTTCCCCAGTTGCCATCCCCTATGCCCCTTTTCAACATGGAAGAAGTCATAGTGGTTGGCACCTTGATTCTCTCTTGGCAGTTGGGGTAGCCTCCTCAGAGGGTAATGTGACAAAAGTAGGAGCTAAAAATTGGCTAGGCAGTTTAGGGTCAAGACCCTCCCACCAAGAGCCAGTTTCATTCTCAGCTGAAAGCTGAAGACTTCCTGGATCTTCCAGTAAACTTATCCTTGCTCTGACATGTGGCCCATGCATCCTTAACTCACTTCTCAGATTTATTAACCAGTGGGTAAATTCTATTAAAATCATGGTGCTAAGAGCCAAATGATCCCTCCCTAGCAGAGATCATTACATCTTGGAAACACCAACTGTGATAGACTCTTATCAACTTCCTTTAAGGATTTGAAGACCTCACAATGAGAAGGGGAAATGAGATAGAGGATTATTGAGATAGAAGATTATAAAATCTCAGGGATAGTGTCCTTAGATACCATTCAGCCATTTTCCTTAGTCATTCTTACTGGTAGGTAAATTTAACTGTGGTGTTAAACTCTAATTGGATGGTGTACTTGATCAGTAACTTTGTGATGCTAAACTCTGAAAAAAATATCTGGAACCAACCCAGATGCCCCACAACTGATGAGTGGATACAGAAAATGTACATCTACACAACAGAGTACTATGCAGTGGTAAAGAAAGATCACATCATGAAATTTGCAGATAAATGGATTGAACTAGAAGATTTTATGCTAAATAAAGTAACACAGTCCCAAAAAATCAAATGATGAATGATATCCCTCATCTGTGTATGCTAGTATCAAGTACCTAGGTGTAAGACAAAATGAGCAACATTAATATTATATTCCTCACGATCTAAAAACAACTGTGCTCTTGTATTGGGAATTCCTACACAGGTTCTACAGCTGACCTAACATGTATTTTCAGACCTTTGACCTTTAGTATATGATGGAAGGTATGTGTTCATCCTTTAGAGTAATATGGGATTAAAATGGAAAGATGTGAATCAACAAATATGCTATGGAAATAACATACAGTTTGTTTCCAAAGGATACAATGTTAATATAGGTGCAATGTAACAGGCTGGTGCAACTTAGCCTTTCTGGGTGCTTAACAACCATATCTGAAGTCCCTACCAATTTGGCCAAGGGACCTGGGGGACGACTTTGTTCCTTGCCTTCGGAGGTCAACCAAGTCTTAGGGGATTGTATGTGGAGGCATCACTTGAAAAGTCCTGCAGAGGCAGGTCACCATTCTTCCTGTTCAGGGAGGTCTTGGAGAGCCACTAATGGGACTTCAGCCAGTGTCCAGTCTATGAAGAGGAAAGTCTGCTCATGCTTCAGAAAATGAATCCTGGTCTAGCAAGACCTGATTTTCTCCTCATGTGGATGGAACTGGTGGATGAGGAACTGAAAGAAGCAAAGGGCTTCCACTCATCCCCCCTAAAAACCTGAGAGACCCCTGAGGACCTAATCCTCAACTGACCTCAACAAAATAAAACCTTGGTTAATCTGGGCTATCTATATGGCCTTAAGCATCTAGAAGGAAAGTACAACCAGAAAAAAGTAATCAATAAGATCAGATAAACTGTAATGCAGACATAAAACTTGAGATCTTAGTAAAAAGACAAAAAGAAAAAAACGAAGAGAGCATCATTGTTTGGCCTGTCTACAATTCTTACAGGCAGGTGCATATGCTCTGTAGATGCCACCATTTTTGGCACTCCTCAAAGACATGAGATACAGCTTTTTTTTTTTTTTTTTACTTTTTAGCCTTCCAATGTGTACTGAGGACTGCTGAGATACCCAGCTTTTGAACTAAGCAGCTAAGGGAAATTCAGCCAATCTCAGAATATGGACTGCCATTGTTGGGCTACCTCAGCAGTATCGTGGAGGCCAAGAGAGGGGGATCAAGACTAGAGGTGTACTTACTGAACTTCATTTAGGGGCACAGTATTTAAAGCAGAAGGATGTCAGTAAGGGTTTCATTCTGAATAAGGGTTTTTTGTAGTGTAATATCTTAATCATAGTCTACCATCAAATATTTTAGGAATGTCTTTAATATTTAGATAGTGTATTAGCAGCATGCAACAATTACATCATAGGTCCTCAAACAGAGGCAGTCTATTGCAAGGACCTTCTTTGCTGCCAGTTATCATAGGCTGTTTAAAGTTAGAAAACTGAATAGCAACAATGAATACTGTAGAAATGTACTTTGCTCAGTAATACTTGAGTTGTTGCAATATTAGATTACCCATTTGGTTGTTACAGAAAATCCTTAACTGTAATTGATGGTTGTTTCCATAATAGTATATTGCCTCTATTTCTACCTCTAGTAAAGGGCTTTATGTGCTAGATTTCAATATTCTTGAGCCTGGGCAAGTGCAAAAGCCTTTTTAAAAAGAAACATGGTTTACTTACACAAAACTGATCAGATTTGAGAGATCGTTAATGCCCTTGAAGTGGTTTTTGTGGGTGTGAAACAAATGGTGAGAATTTGAATTGTTCCCTTACTATAGTACTGAAATTAAGTCTACTTAATCGATCAAATCATGTTCATGCCCTGATTTTATATATTTGCATCTATCAATAAACATTGTGAAAAATAAAAAGAATATCTGGAAGTGGTCAACCTGCTTTCTGCTTTCTGTATGCAGTGCAGAAACTGATGGAATTGGTTCATATGTGAAATGAGGGTGTAGAAAAAATGAGACAGTAGTGTTTCACACATTACTATCAGACTGGTTATTAAGTGGGAAACATTTCTATGCTCCAAAGTACATATCATCACATATGCTTTAACTGAAACTATAGTAGCAAGTGTCTGAATATCTTACATAGTTTACATTAAGATTTTCCTAACTATGTACCATACATAATTATATAACTCTCTAAATATTTTACTTGTATGCAAATGCATCTTATACATATCAATTCACATGTAATAAATGCATTAATATTGATGTGGGTACATAATAGCTTATACTATATACATGAACAAGAAATAATAAATGGTTGTATTTTACTATATAAGCAACTCCCTTTATATGTAATTTTCTACATGAACAACATAAAACATATTTCATTTATCTATTTATTTGTGTGTGTGCATGTGTATTGTGGTGCTGTGCCACTGTGTGCACGTGGAGGTCTGAGGGTAAGTTGCAGCAATCAGTTATCTCCATGGGTCACAAGACTTATGAACACTATACACAAGATCTGTCCTCACCTTTGTCTTGGGCTTTCCAGCCTCCAGAAATGTGAAAGATAATTTCAATAAGAGTTAGCTGGTTAATTGGTCTTGGCAGTAAGAAACTTTTATGTATTGAGCTATCCTGCCAGCCCCTTTTTAATGAAAAAATACTTATATAATAATGTAGATATCATGAAAACAAAGAAAAATATAAAACTATCAAATTATTAAGTAGATTACAAATTGTGAACATATGGAAAATACTTACAGGTTTATTCATTGATAGATAAAACTGACTCAAACAAAAGTAACTCAATTCTTCATGTGTAGCATTTCCTAGTTTTGTAGGAAGAGGTGCTTACATTGTCTTCTGCTAATCTGTACTCCAACTGAAAGGATAATTGACTAAATAATTAATGACATTATTGTATAACTGGCACTGTAAGAAATGTATGAATCAAGTATAAATATTGAAACAATATCTGAAGGTAAAGTTAAGTGCTTTCCAAGATTACTACTGGTGGAATAGGATGTTAAAGCCTGAGAAATGTTTCCAAGACTACTATTGGTAGAATAGGATGTTAAAGCCTGAGAAATGTTTGGCAGGAACTCATGCAGAGTCAACAGTTAGACCTGACATGTACTTCCAGACAGTTTCACAAGGAAATCATCCCCTAAGTAATTAGGATCAGAACTTGACTCTTCAAACAGGGGACAGCAGATTTTAATCTTTATTTACTGAGAAAATTTAAATATTTTTCAAGATACATAGTTTTAAGTAGAGACTGAAAAATGTCCATGTTTTATAAAGCTTTCAATAGAAAAATAACTATCTTCAACTGACTTTAAAAACATTAATATGACCTAGGTATAGGAAAAGATTTTCTAAATCAGACAACAGCTGCACAAGAAATAAGGTCAGCAATTGACAAGTGGGACCTCATTAAACTCAAGAGCTTCTGTACAGTGGAAGAAACAATCAAGGAAGTGAAGAGAAAACCCATAGAGTGGGAGGAAACCTTCACCAATGATACATCTGACAGAGCATTAACATGCAGAATATATAAACTACTCAACAAATAAAGAAGAAAACACATGACCCACTCAAGAGATGATGTAAAGAGCTGAATGGAGACTTCACAAATGAACAAGTAAAGATGGCTGGGAAATATCTTTTTTTTTTTTTTTTTCGAGACAGGGTCTCCCTGTAGTCCCAGCTGTCTTGGAACTTACTCTGTAGGCCAGGCTGGCCTTGACTCACAAAGATCTTCCTGCCTCTGCCTCCCAAGTGCTAGGATTAAAGGCATGTGCCACCACACCCTACCTACATTTTAAAAAGTGTTCAATATCACTAATAATTAAGTAAATGCAAATTAATACCACTTTAAGATATCATCTAACTCCAATAAGATTGGCTGGGATCAAGAAAACAAAATATACCAAATGCTGGAGATGTTGTGGGAAAGGGGAACACTCATCCACTGCTGGTGGGAAGGTAAATTCATACAACCAGTATGGAAAGCAGCGTGGAGAACACATAAAAGACTCAAAATGAGCTTACCATCTGACCCAGTAATACCACACCTGGGTATATACCCACAAGACTCATCCTACCACAGAGATCCAGACACATCTATGTTTACTGCAGCTCTCTTCACAATAGCCAAGATCTGGAACTAACCCATGTGCCCCTCAAGTAATGAATGGTTAAAGAAAATATCATACATCTACACAATGGAGTTCTGTGTAATGGTAATGAAAGATGATATCATGAAGTTTGTAGGTAAATGAATGGAACTAGAAGATATTATGCTAAGTGAAGTAATACAGTCCCAGAAAAACAAAGGAATAATGATATCCCTCATTTGTGGATGCTAGAACAAATGAGGCAAACTGATCAATGTGAATGTTATATTTGTTTTTATCTGAAAGCAACTGTGCTCTCTTAATGTGAGTCCATTAAGAGGCTCTAGAAATAACCTATAACATATTATCAGACATTGTAATTTTGGTATATATGTGGAGGGTATATATGCATATTTTAGAGTAATATAAAAATAAAAGGGAAATGTGAATTCCAAAATATGATTTGGAAATAACATACAGTTTATTTTGACATGACATTTTAGTATATGCGATATATAGATGATAGATAGATAATAGATAGATAGATGATAGATAGATAGATAGATAGATAGATAGATAGATAGATAGATAGATAGAAAAATATAATTGAAAGATGGATGTTTTTTCCTTTCACCTTATTATCCATTTGGACTTTTAGTCTCTGATTTTACTCCTATGTTTATATTTTTATTAGTTTATTTTCCTAGGTGCTTGAGGATAGTTGTTCCTCTCTTCTGCCCTTTGAATTGCTTCAAGCATTTTCTGGAGAGCTGGTTTTCTGGACATGTATTCTATCATCTTGTTTTGGTCTTGGAACATTCTTCTCTCTCCTTCAACTGTAATTGACATTTTTGCTGGGTAAAGTACTCTGGGTTGGCATCCATAGTCCTTTAACACTGGGAAAGGTTTTAATACAAGAGACTTTCTTAACTCTCCCCCCCATAGAATAAGGAGAAATATGATGATGATGATGAGGTCGTTCTCCAGCTGTAGATTGGAGCCAGCTGTTATAGAGGTATTCTCTTGTAAAATCGGTAAAACTGCCTTCTTTAATTGACTAATGGACATAGAAACTGTGAAAAGGATTATTCTCTATTCAGAACCAAATATGATGCTAAAGTCTCCTTAAGCTATNTCTGTTTTTTCTATGTGTGTGTCTCTGAACCGAAGTTGCGTCTTTTGGCTTGCTTTTGGTGCTCTCGGGAACGTTATGACTGCACCCTCCTATTCTCCGCTCCCCCCGAGTTGTGAGTTTCTGCCCCCGCCCCGCCAACTACCCTGTATTTAATTCTAGCACTTACTTGGGAGGCAGAGGTAGGCGATCTCTGTGAGTTCAAGGCCAGGCCCCCCTCCGGGCCTACACGTTATGTGAGCTCTTCCAGGGCCAGCTGGTTTGCGCCAGGGAGACCTGTCTCAAAACAAAGGGAAGAAACAGGCTTCAAACTTGTAAACATAAAACTTTACAATCAATGTCAAACTACATATAAGATAATATGAGGGGCTGGAGAGATGGCTATCGAGGTAAGAGAACCGACTGCTCTTGAAGGAGCCCGAGGTTTGACTCCCCAGCACCCCCATGGCGGCTAGAAACCGTCTGTAACTCAATTCCAGGAGAACTCCCGTTCCAGGAATCCGAACCCTCTTCTGACCTCCGCGCATTGAACGACACGGGTGCACGACCTAATGCAGACAATAATCATTCTACACATTTCAAAAATAAAGAAAAAAAAAACAAGATAATATGAACACTGTTTTTCCTTTATTAATTAAGTAAGGTAAGACAGATCCTGATTTGGCTTCATGAAGAAGATCTTAAAAGGCTCCACTGGGCACTGTATAAATGCCTGGAGGCAGAATCGATAAATTCTAAAGTAACGGGTAGTTTATTTCATTAGTTCTAGAATAATGGGCAAACTAGTCAGAGTCCAGAGGTATTCAAGATGTTAGCATAAAGGCCATCTGATGTCAAAAGAAAACAGGCTACACCAGAGAAACTAAGGTATTTTATTTAAAGTAACAAACAGAGCAACGTATGTAAAAAAGTCAACACAGACAGAGGCGATCAGTGAACTGGTGTAAGGGCTTCGTACAGTCTCTGTGCAGCCAGCTCTACCATCTCTCTGAGGGACTCGTCATCTTCACTTCCTTCTTCACATTCTACGATCTGAAAGGGAGAGCACAGGCATGCCTTTCACTTCAGTCTAGAACCATCACGTGGATTTAAATGAGGATGAACCATCATCAGCTGTGAGGCCCTGGAGGCTGATGACTAAGCCACAGAGCCACTGACCCGCCACTTGTGGCATGTGCTGAGTGACCCTGACAGCATGGTGACTGGAGCTCCTTAGAGAAGAGGAAGGGGAAATGGACAATCTAGTGAATGACCTTTCGTTAAAGCCCACACCTCGGACTTGGCAAGGAATGGTTGTGGTCATCTACTCAGTATTTGGGGGCCGGCAGACTTACTTTCTCTTTTTTTTTCTTAATTAACAGGTCAGTGTCAATCATGAGCTTCCTGGCTCAGACTCCTGAGCAGCTGAGATGACAGGTATGGATCATCACCTGCCCAGCTTATCACAGCTGAGATGACAGGTATGGATCATCACCTGCCTAGCTTATCACAGCTGAGATGACAGGTATGGATCATCACCTGCCCAGCTTATCACAGCTGAGATGACAGGTAGGGATCATCACCTGCCCAGCTTATCACAGATGAGATGACAGGTAGGGATCATCACCTGCCCAGCTTATCACAGCTGAGATGACAGGTATGGATCATCACCTGCCCAGCTTATCACAGATGAGATGACAGGTAGGGATCATCACCTGCCCACCTTATCACAGCTGAGATGACAGGTATGGATCATCACCTGCCCAGCTTATCACAGCTGAGATGACAGGTAGGGATCATCACCTGCCCACCTTATCACAGCTGAGATGACAGGTAGGGATCATCACCTGCCCAGCTTATCACAGATGAGATGACAGGTAGGGATCATCACAAAAACCAAACGACAGATACTGGGGGAAGCTGGGAAAAGGGGAACACTGACCCACTGCTAGGGGATTGACACCTGGGGCCGCCTCTATGGCAATCAGTGTGGAGAGTCCTCAAAAAGGAGAAATCAACCTACCATCTGATCGAGCCAAGAGCACTCTTGGGCTTAGCTAAAGGAGTCTACAATCTACTACAGAGATAGTTGTTCATCCCGGAAATGGAAACAACCTACAGATCCATCAACGATGGTGGATAACTACATGTAAAGTTACTATTTACACACTGGAATATTACATAGCTATTAAGAAAATGAAATTCTCGGTAAATGGAGGGAACTGGAAATAATCATCCTGAATGAGGTAACCCAGACCCAGAAAGACACACGTTGCATGTTCTCTTATAAGTGGACGCTAGTTTTGAATACTTAGATATTCGTGTTTTAACTGGAAAATCCACAGAGGTTAGGAAACTTTTCCATCATGGCTTCATGGAAAGGAGATAGAATGATCGGGAATTGCAGTGACATAGAGCGGAGGAAAGGAGAAGAAAAATGAAAAACAGGCCAGGAAGGTTAATGGAGTCGGGAATAGTAAGGTAGGGCGGAGGGGAAGTTATGGGGAGGGTGACACTAAAGGGCTTTATATACATATATGATGTAAAAGGAGATGCGATGAGAAGCGTGAACCGCCCCAATGCTAGGCGTTGTCTCCCTGTTTGAAGCTGTTGACCAGATGGTCAAAATCAATCCTTAAACCTGATGTTTACGACCATCCTGTTGAAGACACTTCATAACTGAGTTGCAGAACAAATGAGGAGAAATCAATCTGGTGATGATTTCAAAGTGTTATCCTCCTGGCTAGCTTCATCATGCTAGAAGTTTATATGCATGTGCCTACCAGACGACAAAATTAATCATCAATCTTACCCAGCTGTCAATCCTGTGACCTACAGCACGACTAGCCTGGCAAGATATACCCCGTTGGATCTCCAATAGCGGCATATATAGGGCAACCACTTTCTAAATAGGATTTTAATCCAAAAAAGAAACAAAAAAACGGGGGGGGGTAAAACAGTGTGTTGGCATCTAGGCATATGCAACCATGCCCAATATTTTTTTTTTTTTTTTTCGAGGACTTTTAGACGGGTTCTCCCTGTCTGCCCACGTTGCCTGGACCGACTCTTCATGTAGGGCCAGGCTGGCCTTGCCTCAACAGGATCTTGCCTGCCATCTGCCTCCTGAGTTGATGGGATTAAAGGCAGTGCCACATGCCCGGATTTTCCTTGCCTATCTTTCTACAAAGCTGTGATAGAACCAGTTCTCATGTGTGTTGGGCAAGAACTCTATCAACTAAGCATTTCCTGGTCCCCAAAACAATAAGAATTAACTGTCCAGTATGCAACCTTATTTTTGTCTTCGCTTTATTTCCCAAATGTCTTGAAGCATAGAAAGAGTTACATACCCGTGTCTCCAAATTGATATTAGCTGTTTTCCCGTCCACTGTAACACTCAAGACAGAGTCATCTTTCACACTTACACAGTCTTCTCCAAATATGTCCCTCAAGTAAAGAAAAAGGTGGTATTAGTGGGAAAGCCCAATTTTGTATATTTGGGGAAAAATTATATTGAAGATAGGTTCTAAAGTAGAATACTTCATTTATGAAGAATGTGCCTTTTGGTAGGCACTATTTTTTGTTTTGTTTTTGTTTTGTTTTGTTCCTTTGTGAGGACAGGCTCTCCTTGTTGGCCCCAGCTACCCTCGAACACACCGTGACAGGCTGGGCTTGATCTCAGATCCACTTGCCTTTGGCTCCCAAACACAGTTACCCACAATAGAAATGTTCTAAGTCCTGTGCCCACAGACCCAGTAGAGTAGGCATTTGTTGGTAGCCTGCACGAATGTGCTGTGTCGCTCACGACCACACCTTAAAAATGGCGCCCAACTTCCTGAGTCACTAGAAGCTGCTTCCCGCCGTTGCCTTTTGCATTGGAGGAACTCTGCCGCATGAAACTAGTTCCTAGCCTCCCGCCTTAAATGCTAATGGGGCATTGGACAGTGCACCATTCTAGAGCATACTCAAACCCTCTAGACTTCTATATAGGCAGTGCCTCTTTCTCATTTCGGGGTCCTTCTCCTCAAAGAGCTGTGCACAATAAATCCTGCTGCAGAAGAATCCTGTTGTCCGAGTGAAGTTCTTGCCGGCGAGACTGCTGCGCGTGACAGGCATTGGCTCTCGAAAAGCTGGTTTTCTTCTCCTGAGTCCCAAGGGAGGTTCCAGGGAGGCAACTGAACTCTTTAAAACCAAAGGTTAGGAGAAGATGCACTACCTTATTAGGCAGCAGTCCATGCACTCAGAACTGCAGAACGAAGAGGCAGAAATAGAGGTGGCTGTGGCCATGGATTAGGGGCCAAACGAACAGAAGCCTCGACATTTCCTGCAGCACTGACCCCATTATCCTTTTTTTTTTTTTTTTTTTGATCTTTTCAAGACAGGGTCTCCCTGTAGCCCCAGCTGTCCTGGAACTCACTCTGTAGACCAGGCTGGCCTTGAACTCACAAAGATCGCCTGCCTCTGCCTCCCAAGTGCTAGGATTAAAGGCATATGCCACCACGCCCAGCCCCCACTATCTATTTTTTTTATTTTTTATTTATTTTTTATGTGTATGAATGTACTGTCTGCATGTAGGTTTGTGCACCCGTGTCGTGCAATGCCACAGAGGTCAGAAGAGGGTGTTGGATTCCCCTGAAACTGGAGTTAAGGACGGTTCTTAGCCACCTTCTGGGTGCTGGGGATCAAACCTGGGTCCTCCGCAAGAGCAGTCGGTGCTCTTAACTGCTAGGCCATCTCTCCAGCCCCCCACTATCTATTTTTAAGACAAATGCAACGATGCAAGCCTGTAGTCCCAGCAACTCAGTAGGCTGAGGTAGAGGATCCTTTGAACCCAGGAGTTTGGCACCAACCTGGGCCACACAGTAAAATCCAATCTTTAAAACAC
Organism: Rhizomys pruinosus; assembly: GCA_009823505.1. Taxonomy (NCBI): domain Eukaryota; kingdom Metazoa; phylum Chordata; class Mammalia; order Rodentia; family Spalacidae; genus Rhizomys; species Rhizomys pruinosus. The sequence continues at coordinate 2,093,168 of VZQC01002949.1, forward strand.
AAAACAAAACAAAACCTCAACTAAAGCCTATTATCCATTTTTTTTTTTTTTTTGTCTTTTTTTGAGACAGGGTCTCCCTGTAGCCCCAGCTGTCCTGGAATTCACTCTGTAGACCAGGCTGGCCTTGAACTCACAAAGATCCGCCTGTCTCTGCCTCCCAAGTGCTAGGATTAAAGGCGTGCACCACCACACCCGGCCTATTATCCATTTTTTTTTTTTTAATATTTTGATCACATTTAGCCTTCTTTTTTTTTTAAATTTTTTTTATTAATTTTTATTTATTTCTATATGTGTATGAATGTACTGTCTGCATGCAAGTCTGTGCACCCGTGTCGTGCAATGCCGCGGAGGTCAGAAGAGGGTCTCGGATTCCCCTGGAACTGGAGTTCTCCTGGAATTGGAGTTTCAGACAGTTCTCGGCTGCCATGTGGGTGCTGGGGATCGAACCCGGGTCCTCTGTAAGAGCGGTCGGCGCTCTTAACCGCTAGGCTATCTCTCCAGCCCTGAACTGGCTTTTTAAATAGTTCTTTATTTGAGGAAAATAAATCAAAAGAATAAAGAGATATGTAAAGAAAGATTAGATCAATCCAGCAATGATAGATAGGCAACAAATGGTAATCTATGTAATACACCTAAGGCAGTAGAAATATTTAGCTATACTTTCAAACATATTTATCTTGACCATGAGGTGAACCACACTGTGCACATGGTGTGGTCTAAATATCACCCAAAGTATATGTGCTTAAATCCAAACCCACAAATGGTTATTAGATCTAAGAATATTTTTGAGGCGTGTGATTAGTTCATGACAGAGATTAGTGGCTTTGCTGGAGACCTTTTCCAGCATGCGTGAACACGGAGAGAAAGTGTCCTCTTAAAGAATTTGCCCTTATCAACTCTATACACAAGATCTGTCCACACTTTGTCTGGGCTTTCCAGGCTGCAGAAATGTGACAGACATTTTCAATATGAGTTAACAGGTTTCTGGTTAGTCATTCTGTCATATGATCATTCTGTTAAGGTAATGATACAATCTGTTAAAATTGAAGCTGGAGAAGTTAAAAGTTCAATGAGAGAAGGGAGGTTTTAAAGTAATTATCTCTGAGTGTTAGAGATCAACAAGAGAATTGTAACAGTGTTAATTATAAGAATAAGTATGTAGCAAAAACATTTGTGCTAAAATAAAGTGAGTTCATTCAGTGAAAAACAATCAGCAGCAGACTAAGAATGATATGAAAACAGTTTACAGTCATTTTGTATATAAAGATTTGTGAGCAAAAAGATGAGAGATTATTTTATAATCATTTTTGTCTGTATGAATTCTGCGAGGAATAAAGAATTAAGAGGAAAAAGATGAGTGATTAAAAGGAGGCACAGGAAGCGAATCATATTAAACAAAATAACCGGCTTGTCACTGGTTTTCTTCTAAGAATGGTATGAAATAAACAAATCTTAGAATAACTTTCACCAAGATACAGATGTTATCCAAGAATTATATTGCAATTTTGATGAAATCCAGTATACTATACACTATAATATATAGTGCTTGCACAGATTTTTCAAGAGAACCATAAAGCCTAAACCCAGACAACTTATAAAAGCACCAGTTTGCTTTTCATCCTGTAAAAAACTTTTGGATCATCCAGGTGATATCAAAGAAACTTTCATTAATACAGCTCTGAGTAAACACATATTTTTTCTCAAGGATTCAGAGACAGTTCATCAACAATTTTCCCAGCAAAAAAATTTGATCCGTGGCTCCTATATCAAAAAGCTATACTATCTGATTTTACATTTCTCCTATATTTCTAATATTCTTCTGTATATTTACGTTTTCTTCGTGTACAGAAATCCTATTTTATTCAAGTTGCTCCTCAGATGTTCTCTTTGTTCCTTGACTCTGTGGAGTAACTTAAGTCTCCAGTACTGATATCAAGGACAACAGTACTCATCTAACTTCAAAAGCATGCTTAAATTTGAATCACTAGATTCTGAAATCAGAATGAAAGATTAAAAATAAAAAAGAACAGAAATTTGCCAGTTTATACTAGATTCTGAGCCATCATTATGAGTACTTGAGTACCTACTTTATTATTTAGACAGCAAAGTGCCTCAGAAGAGTAGACTTGACAATGATCCCTGCCTTCAGTCAGGTACTACAGCAGTTGATGGGAAATATTTCCTCCTCTTTAACTTTTTCTAATCCCTTCATAACTGCTAGGATTCAACTAACACCTGCACTCTGAGAAATAAAGAGGTCCTCTTATATACCTTTGTCATTTATTTGTTCCGTGCAAATTCAATTACCAAAATGATTTAATGTCATGCTTTTACATTTATTTAGAATCCCTGAAGGTTGATCCTTACCAGGTAAATTTCTGTGTTTTCTTGTTTTCATGGGTATTTATACAAATTCAGTTTATAGTTACATTCTATCTATTTTTATTCTTTGTTACATTTAACAGGTTTTTCTATCTCATTTCCTTAACATACTGTTTTAATTATCTTTCTAAGCAAAAAGGAAAAAAATACTTCTAATTTTGAATGTCATAAAATGCTTTTTTTGTCAATTAGAAACATTTTCTGGACTCTGGGAAAATTATCACATGGCAGTGCTCTTGGCATGTGATGTCTGAATTTTTTATTTTCTTCCCATCTACTCAGTAATCTTACCTGAACACATTGTGACAAAGGTTCAACAAATGACCATATAGTGAGTGTTATTTTCTCTTTGCTCACTTGACTTGCTTTTAGAGGGTTAACTACATTTTTAGCTTTTCACTGTAGAGCTGTACCTCAAATAATTTATATACATTTGACTTGTTTAACTGTCGTGGTTATTACCATTTTGGCCAGATTGTCTATAATCTTGGCAGCATCTTAAAAAGACGATGTGTCTATGTACAATGAAAAACAGAGTGGCTTGCAACATCAGATTAGTATCTTTTTTATTATTTTTTTTATTTTTATTGATGCTTTGTGTATTTCATACATCATTTTCCAATTCATTTCAAGCATATATCCCCTTCCTTTCCCCCCACCCCACCCCTACCTATCCCAGATCATGCATTCTGCCGTAACTTTTCTGCATCTGTTTTTTTGTTTTGTTTTGTTTTCATTTTTTTAACAATAAGTGATAATTTATGAGTACAAGCATCCTTCATGTAAAACCAATTTGCAAGCAGTGTGCCCAAACCCACACAGCTTATGGGTCCCACCATCCAGCGGGGGGCGGGGGGCTTGTATGTTCAATCAAGTTGATCAAATGAGTGTCCAGTCTATTTTGTTGTAGTTTCACCGTTCACCCCAATCGCAGCCCTTACATTCTACCATGCACCCTCTTCCGCAGATTGTTCCCTAGGCTTAGAAAAGGGGCAAAGGTGGATGAGAAGCAAAGCAGTCTACTTTCTCTGGAGCTGTTGTCTTGGTCTCTAGTCAATTCTGGCTGTTTTCTTTCATGGGCTGCCAGCTTGTCCAGTCATAACCTTTCGATTCTACTAATGAAGCACATGCAATTAGATATATAGGTATGTAAACAGTATAATATATAGCCTTTCGATCCTACTAATGAAGCACAAACAATTAGATATATAGGTATTTAAACAGTACTAATTTTTATGGTAGGTTACTTTGGTATAGACACAGATGTTTGGATGGTATGTTAATCCATGAATTACATTTTCTTCTGTTAAGTATGACAGGGTCTTCGTGTGGTTTATAACATCTCCTAACCATTAGAGGATGTAAGCTTGTGGCATCAGCCGTGGGTTATTCCTCCAAGGAGAGAGCTAATAGCCAATTAGATTTGGGATATACAGACATATGGCTGCCACTGCTGCACAGTATTTCCAGGCAGATGAGGTGTAGCTGGTGCTGACGGAGGAGTCTTGCTTGACTCAAGGAGACCTATATTTGCTTTATTGGTTTAGTGGCCTTTGGTAACACTCTCTGGCATTCCAGAGACCATCTGTATACTTGCAAGTGCGGTCTCCATACATCTTTCCCATGTTTATATCAGGTCTTCAACAGCAGGGCCTTATCGCCTCTCTTCCTGCAGATATCCCAGTTTGGAGGCAAGGAGCCTTTACCTTTTGTGGGGGCTTGGATCCCCTGGCCAACATCTCCTTGGTAGAATAATCCATTGTTGATGTCAGAGCTCCTGTATTAATATATTTTGTTTAAGTGCATAGCTTAAGGAGACTTTAGCATTATATTTGGTTCTGAATAGAGAATAATCCTTTTCACAGTTTCTATGTCCATTAGTCAATTAAAGAAGGCAGTTTTACTGATTTTACAAGAGAATACCTCTATAACAGCTGGCTCCAATCTACAGCTGGAGAACGACCTCATCATCATCATATTTCTCCTTATTCTATGGGGGGGAGTTAAGAAAGTCTCTTGTATTAAAACCTTTGTGGCACCTAGAAGGTAAGCTTCGTTAGGATTCATTAAAAATAGTTGTTACTAGTAGGATCCAGAGAGGGGCCTGATGTCTGCAGCAATCTGAGGCATTTCTTCCCTTCAATGCCCAGAGGAGTCAATCCTTCTGCTGGCACTTTCTGGTACATCCTACTCACTTGCAAAGCTGCATTTTCTTTCTCAGCCATTAAGTTGGTGATACTCTGGCCAGTTGGAACATACAAATCCTTTCCCATAGTTAGTTTTAAGATTTGGATTGCAAGGTTTTTTTGACAAAAAGTTTTCTTATCTATCTATATCCCCCTTTTTTATTTTAGGTTTTTATTTTTGACCCATGAGTCTCAAAAAAAGCAGATGTATTATACATACCTATAAGGTATTATACAGCCTATAAGTTGTATTATACATACCTATAATAACTGTATGTGATTAAGTTGGGAAACAAACTTTATTTTTAAATTAAATCATCCTATAGGTGAAAGAGATTGCTATCAGGTGATACTATATGACAGCAAAATTACAGAGAACATTTGTTTATACCAATCCCAAAGTAATTGTTCTTATGGTTTGTACAGATTAATTAAAATGCAAGCATTTTGTAACTGCCTTGGATGGTAGAAACCAATATTTTTCAGGATGTTGTATTTCATTCCTGTAAGCATTTATTTTCTTCATTATCATGTCCATGTTGTGGAAAACCAAGACTAGACCTACCAGATTCTCCTTTTATATTGTAGAGTTATATCTTAAATGTTATCTGAGGTTAAAATATATTCTAATGAATGTCTGTGGATTTCATACATCTCGATAATATTTACCCCTTTCCCTATCTGCACCCCCATAGACCACTCACAGGTTTGATTACAATTTGGGCTATCCTAGGCTGTCCACAAACCTGTGGGGATCCACCTATCTCAGCCTCCAGAGTGCTGGCCAGTATTACAGACACAAGGCAGATTCAAAGAATATTTCAATACCTATTAAAGAGTTGGTAGTATACTGTTGCCATAGTTTAATTCACAAACTGTTCTTTTTCATTTCTCTTGGGAAAGTCTAAAATATGATATATGTCTTAAATGTAAAATCATTGCTCTATTTTAACTTTAAATAAATAACTACACTGTGAAATTAACATACACTTTAATTTCAGAGGTCATAATTTCCTTATATGTGTGACAAACATATATGCATACTTCAGAGCAATATAAATTGGAAGGAACAACAAGAGGACTGTGCCAAAGAACTGACTGAAACAGTGAACTTCTGCCCAAATCAATAAACCATCATAGAGAAAAACTTTAAAAAAGACTGAAAAAAGGTGCAAAGCATATATTCTACCATGCAAGTTCATGGCAGAATCCATGAACTCAGCTGGGGGTATAGAAAAGAAGAATGAGTATAAATTAGACTGAGAAATGTTATATGAACTGCACAAAACTTCAACAAAACATAAAAAATGAAATTATGGCACCTTGATTCCTGCCTATAGGTATGTGTACTACAACTGCCTTTTTGAGATTCATGGGTCAAAAAAAAAAAAAAAACTAAAATAAAAAGGGGAAATACAGATATATATGAAACGTTTTTATCAAAAACTTTGCAATTTAAATCTTTTTTAAAATTTTTTTTAANTTAGAAAATGGTCATTGGTTACGATAATCAAAACAGTCTACTGTCTCGTTAGCTAAATTTTTTTATACTCTTTTTCGAGTTCTGACTGTTTCCTTCTCTGGGCTGACACCGTTTCTTTTCCAGGAATAACCTTTCATCCCTACTAATAACGCATCAAGCTTAGAGTAGATCATAGGTATCTTAAACAGTACTATTGTTATGGTAGGGTACTTTGGTCAAAACACATGTTTGGAGGTATAGTTAATCATGGGTAACATTTTTTCTGTAATAAAATGGAAAGGGTACTTATGTGGGCTTTATTATAAAATGCTCACTAACCACTAAAGGATGTATAGCTTTGTGCATCAGCAATGGGTTATTCCAAGCAAGGAGAGACTAATAGCAATTAGATTTGAGGATATACAGACATATGATGGTCCACCAAATCCGGGCACAGTATTTCAGGCAGGTGAGGTTGGTAGTGGGCTGATGGAGGAGTCTTTGCTAAGTCAAGGAGACTATATTGTGCCTTTGAGATGTTTAGTGGACTGTTGGAACAATTATAGCTGGATCCAGAGACCAACTGTACACTGGCAGGTGTGGTCTCCATTACATCTTCCTCAGGCTTTAACATCAAGGTTCTTTGACAGCAGGGCTCATCCTCTCTTTCTGTGGTTATCCCATTAGTTTACAGGCAAGTAGAAGCCTTACCTTTTGTGGGGAGCTTGGACACCTTGGCCAACATTCCTTGTTAGAAATAATACATTGCCTGATATATAGCTCTCCTGTATTATTATAGTTTGCTTAAATGCACAGCTTAAGGAGAGCTTTAGTATATAGATTTGGCTTCTGAATAGCGAATGATCCTTTTCACAGTTCCTATGGTCATTAGTCAATTAACAGAAGGCAGCTTTTACCAGTTTTATAAGAGATACCTCTTAACGTTTGGCTCCAATTTCCAGTTAGAGAACGACCTCATTCTAGCATCATTTCTCCTTGTTTATGGAGGGGAGATAAGAAAGTCCCTCTCATATTGAAAACGTTGCAGGCACCTAGAAGGTAATTGTCATTAGGATCTCATTATAAATTGTTATTATCAAGTTCGAGATCCACAGGGGGTTTGATGACTGTTAGCTGAGTCTTTTCTTTATCGTTCAAATGTTCAGAAGGCCAAACTTTTCTGCCTGGATATTTCTTGGTACATCCTACCACCATACTGCAAAGGCTGTCTTTTCTTTCTCAGCCGTGAAGTCTGGTGACATAAATTGCGTGGGAACATGCAAATCTTTTCCCGTAGTTAGTTTTAAGATTTAAATTGCTGGGACTTGGAGAGATGGCCTAGCGGTTAGAGCGCTGACCACTCTTACAGAGGATCGGGGTTCGATATCCCAGCACACACATGGCGGCGCAAGAACTGTGCTAAACTCCAATTCAGAGAACTCAGTTCCAGGGAGAATCCTGACACCTCTTCTGACCTCCGTGGATTGCACGACATGGTGCACACACACTTGCATGCAAGCAGTAACATTCATACACATACCATAATAAATAAAAATAAAAAATTATGCCTCGGAAGAGTAGACTTGACAATGATCCCTGCCTTCAGTCAGGTACTACAGCAGTTGATGGGATAAATCTTCCTCCTCTTTAACTTTTTCTAATCCTTCATAAAACTGCTAGGATTCAACTAACACCTGCACTCTGAGAAATAAAGAGGTCCTCTTATATACCTTTGTCATTTATTTGTTCCGTGCAAATTCAATTACCAAAATGATTTAATGTCATGCTTTTACATTTATTTAGAATCCCTGAAGGTTGATCCTTACCAGGTAAAATTTCTGTGTTTTTTGTTTTCATGGGTATTTATACAAATTCAGTTTATAGTTACATTCTATCTATTTTTATTCTTTGTTACATTTAACAGGTTTTTCTATCTCATTTCCTTAACATACTGTTTTTTAATTATCTTTCTAACCAAAAAGGAAAAAATTCTAATTTTGAAGTTAAATGCTTTTTTTCAATTAGAATTCTTCTGGTGCTCTGGAAAAATACTGCATGTCTCTAGTGCTAACGGTTTATTGGACTTTATGTTACTTATATATGTTATGTCTGAATTTTTTATTTTCTTCCCATCTACTCAGTAATCTTACCTGAACACATTGTGACAAAGGTTCAACAAATGACCATATAGTGAGTGTTATTTTCTCTTTGCTCACTTGACTTGCTTTTAGAGGGTTAACTACATTTTTAGCTTTTCACTGTAGAGCTGTACCTCAAACTAATTATATACATTGACTTGTTTAACTGTCGTGGTTATTACCATTTTGGCCAGATTGTCTATAATCTTGGCAGCATCTTAAAAAGACGATGTGTCTATGTACAATGAAAAACAGGTGGCTGTGCAACATCAGATTAGTACTTTTATTATTTTATTTTTATTTTTTATGATGCTGTTGGTGATTTCATACATCATTTTCCAATTTCTTTCACGCATATATCCCCTTCCTTTCCCCCCACCCCACCCCTACCTCTATCCCAGATCATGAACTTCTGCCGTCACTTTTCTGCATCTGTTTTTTTGTTTGTTTTGTTTTCATTTTTTTAAACAATATCAGTGACTAATTATGAGTACAAGCATTCCTTCATGAAAACCAATTTGCAAAGCACGTGTGCCCAAACCACACACAGCTTATGGGGCTCCCCATCCAGCGGGGGCGGGGGGGGCTTGTATGTTCAACTCAAGTTGATCAAATGAGTGTCCAGTCTATTTTGTTTATTTCACCGTTCACCCCAATCACAGCCCCTTACCATTCTCCACCACAGCCCCTCTTCGCAGGTTGTTCCCTAGCTTAGAAAAGGGGCACAAAGGTGGACTGAGAAGCAAAGCAGTCTACTTTCTCTGGAAGCTGTTGTCTTGGTCTCTAGTTCCAATTCTTGTGTGTTTTCTTTCATGGGCTGCCAGGGGCTTGTTCCAGGTCATAACCTTTCTATTTCTACTTAATGAGCACATGCATTAGATTATATAGGTATGTTAAACAGTTATAATATATAGCCTTCGATCCTACTAATTGAAAGCACCAACCAATTAGATTTTAGGTATTTAAACAGTACTAATTTTTATGGTAGGTTACTTTGTTGTAGCCACAGATGTTTGGATGGTTGTTAATCCATGTATTACATTTTCTTCTGTTAATTATGACAGGGCTCGTTATGTGGATGAAAAATCTTCCTAACATTAACGGATGTAAGCTTGTGCCATCAGCCATTGGTTATTCTCCAGGAGAGAAGCTAATAGGCCAATAGATTTACAGAATATGGCTATTCACTACGGGGCATCTTGGATCATACAGACTATGGCTGCCCACTGCTGCACAGTTATTTCCAGCAGGTGAGGTGTAAGTGGTGCTGATGGAGGAGTCTGCTTGACTCAAGGAGACCTTATTTGCTTTATTGGTTTAGTGGCCTTTGGTAACAACTTCTGGGCATTCCAGAGACAATCTGTATTTGCAAGTGTAGTCTCCATACATCTTTCCCAAAGTTTATATCAGGTCTTCAACAGCATGGGCTTATCACCTCTCTTCCTGCAAAGATATCCCAGTTTGGAGGCAAGGAGCTTTACCTTTTGTGGGGTCTTGTATCCCCTGGCCAAACATTCGCCTTGTAGATTAATCCATTGTTGATGTCAGAGCTCCTGTGTTAATTATTTTGCTTAAGTGCATACATTAAGGACCTTTGCATCTATATTGGTTCTTGAATAGCAGAATAATCCTTTTCACAGTTCTTCTATGTCCATTAGTCAATTAAAAGAAGGCAGTTTTACCGATTTTACAAGACGAATACCTCTAAACAGCTGGCTCCAATCTACCGCTGGAAGAACGGACCTCATCATTCCGATTTCTCCTTATTCTCTGGGGACGATTTAAGAAGTGTCTTGTTTAAAACCTTGTGGCACCTGAAGGTAAGCTTTCGTAGATGGATCATTTAAAATATTTGTTATAGTAGGATCCAGACGAGGGGCCTGATGTCTGCAGCAATTGAGGCATTTCTTCCCTTCATAGCCCAGAGTAACTCCCCTTCTGCTGGCACTTTCTGGTACATCCTCCTCCTTGCAAACGCTGCCTTTTCTTCTCAGCCTTAAGTTGGTAATTCTTGACTGTTGGAACATACACAGTCTTTCCTCATAGTTAGTTTTAAGATTTGTTGCAGGTTTTTTTGACAAAAAAGTTTTCTTATCTATCTGCTATCCCCCTTTTTTATTTTAGGTTTTTATTTTGTGACCCAGAGGTCTCAAAAAAAGTCAGAGCATGTATTATACATACCCTATAAGGCTCATTACAAGCCTATAAGTTGTATTATACACCCTATACTCACGGATGTGATATACGTTGGGAAGAACCAAACTTTATTTTTAAAATATAATCATCCTATATGGTGAAAGAGGATTGCTACCGGTGATATTATATGACAGCTAGAAATTACAGAGAATCATTTGTTTATACCAATCCCCCAAAGTAATTGTTCTTTGGTTGTACAGATTTAAGTAAAATGCCAAGCTTTTTGTAACTGCTGGATGGTAGAACACCAATATTTTTCAGGATGTTGTATTTCATTCCTGTAAGCATTTATTTTCTTCATTATCATGTCCATGTTGTGGAAAACCAAGACTAGACCTACCAGATTCTCCTTTTATATTGTAGAGTTATATCTTAAATGTTATCTGAGGTTAAAATATATTCTAATGAATGTCTGTGGATTTCATACATCTGATAATAATTTACCCCTTTCCTACTATCTGCACCCACCATAGCCACTCACCGGTTGTGATTACAATTTGGGCTACCTAGGGCGTCCACAAAAAACCGTGGGGACACCATCTCAGCCTCCAGAGTGCTGGCCAGTATCCAGACACACAAGGCAAGAGTTCAAAGAATATTTCATTACCTAGAAAAGAGTTTGGAGTCTACTGTTGCCATATTTAATTCACAAACTGTTCTTTTTCATTTCTCTTGGGAAAGTCTAAAATATGTATATGTCTTAAATGTAAAACATTGCTCTAGTTTACTTTATAAATAATACACTGGTGAAATTACATTACACTTTAATTCAGAGGTCATTAATTTCCTTTAATGTGACGCCACTATGGCATACTTCAGAGCCATTAAATTGGAAGGAACAACAAGCAAACAAGGATGTGCCGTAAAGAACTGACTGAAAACAGTGACTCTGCCCAAATCAATAAACCATCATAGAGAAAACTTTATAAAAAAATGCCTGAAAAAAGGTTGTCAAAATAATGTAAGCTAGATGAAGAGTTCATGGCAGAATCCATGAACTCGCTGGGGTATAGAAAGAAAATAGAGTATAAATTGGACTGAGATAACTGTTTTATGAAGCACAACAAACTTCAACAAAACATAAAAAATGAAATTCATGGCCACCTTGATTTCCTGCCTACTAGGTATTGTACTACAACTGCTTTTTGCAGATTCATGGGTCAAACAAAAAAAAAAAAAAACCTAAAATAAAAAGGGGAATACAGATATATATGACACATTTTATCAAAACTATTGCAATTAATCTTTTTTAAAAAATTTTTTTTAAATTTTTATTTTATTTCTTTCTGTAGGTGTATGCATGTACTGCGTGCATGCAAAGTTTGTGCAACCTGTCGTGCAACTGCACGGAGGTCAGAGAAGGTGTGTCGGTTCCCTGGAACGGAGTTTCTCCTGATTGGAGTTCCGAATTTCTGGTGCGCCAATGTGGGTGCTGTGGATCGAACCCGCATCTCTCTGAGAGTGGTCACGCGCTCTTAACAGCTAGGCCATCTCTCCATCCCAGCAATTTAAAATCTTTAAACTAACTCAGGAAAAGATTTGTATGTTCCCACAGGTCAACAATGTCACCAACTTAACGGCCCCTGCGAGAAAAGGAAAAGATCAGCTTTGTATTGTGTAGATGTCGACATTAGAAGCATGAAGGAGAAAGGTGGCAAAAAAAAAAACCGTGAACATTGAAAAGAAAAACGCCTCAGACTGCTACACTGCATCCAACCCCTCGTGGGACCTACTTGTAATAACTATTTTAATAGTCCTAATGAAAACTTACCTCTAGGTGCTAGCAAAAATGTTTTAATATGACGAGACTCTTACTCCGCTTCCTAGAACAAGGAGGCATATGATGAGATGAGGTCATTCTCTAACTGTAAATTGGAGCCAAACTGTTCATAGATGGTTAACTCTTATAAAATGGTAAAACTGCCCTCTTTTTAATTACTAATAGACATAGGAACTGTGAAAAGGATCCTATTCTCTATTCAGAACCAAAATATAATACTAAAGGTCTCCTTAGCTGTGCATTTAAGCAAATATATTAATTTACAGATGCAGGAGAGCTCTGATATCAGCAATGTATTATTCTACCAAGGAGATGTTGGCCAGAGGATCCAAGTGCCCCCAAAAGGTAAAGGCTTCTTGCCTGTAAACTGGGATACCCACAAGAAGAGAGGCGATAAGGCCCTGCTGTCAAAGACCTGATGTAAGCATGAGGAAGATGTATGGAGACCACACTTGCAAGTGTACAGTTGGTCTCTGGAATACCAGATAGTGTTATCAAAGGCCACTAAACCAATAAAGCAAATATAGGTCTCCTTGAGTCAAGCAAGACTCCTCCATCAGCACCAGCTACACCTCACCTGCCTGGAAATACTGTGCAGCGGTGGCAGCCATATGTCTCTATATCCCAAATCTAATTGGCTATTAGCTCTCTCCTTGGGGGAATAACCCATGGCTGATGGCACAAGCTTACATCCTTTAGTGGTTAGGAGATTTTATAAGCCACAGTAAGACCCTGTCATTTTTTTACAGAAAAAAATGTAACCCATGGATTAACATACCATCCAAACATCTGTGTTTATACCAAAGTAACCTACCATAACAGTTAGTACTGTTTAAATAGCTATATATCTAATTGCTTGTGCTTCATTAGTAGGATTGAAAGGTTATTCCTGGACAAGCTGTCAGCCCATGAAAGGAAACAGTCAGAACTGACCAGAGTCTAAAACAATAGCTCCAGAGAAAGTAGACTGTTTTGCTTCTCGTCCACCCATGCCCCTTTTCTAAGCATAGGGAACAATCTGAAGAAGAGTGGGTATGGTAGAATGTAAGGGCTGCAATTGGGGTGAATGGTGAAACTACAGCAATATATTATACTGGACACTTATTTGATCAACATGATTGTACATACAAGCCCCCTCAGCTGGATGGTGGGAACCTTGGGCTGTGTGGGTTTGGGCACAACTGCTTCCAAATTGGATTTACATGAAGAATGCTTGTACTCATAAATTATTACTTATTGTTAAAAATAAAAAAAAAGAAGTAATAGGAGAAAAAAACTAAAGAAAAAGATATTATGGAGGATTTCACGTCATTATTCATAAGTCAGCTTTCCATATCTTCATTATTCATACTTCATATAAATTTCAGCAATTTAATTATTTGGGGCTAAATTTAATGTTACACACACACAATAAAAAATTAAAATAAAAAAACCCCAGGACAATCGCATCCCATCATGTGACAGAGGTTTAAGGAAGCCTACTCCTCTTTAAGCCTTTCTCCTCTGGAACTCACTGTGAAGGCCAGTCTTGCCTTGAACTCATGGCAATTTTCCTGCCTCAAAAGTGCTAGGATTACAGTCAGGAGCAGCAACATTCAGCTCTAACATTTAAGGCTTTTCATTAAATTAAATTTTCATTTTATCTAAATATTGATGTTACTGTATCCTCAGTTTTTATTTTGTATATGGATATGAAACATCTACTCAGTACTCATACTTCCTTCTTCTGTGGCAATAGTAGTAATGTATATCTATTTTGCTATAGTTGCACTTTTATTTTTTTATTTTTTTAATATAATGCTTTACTTGATGTTTTGCATATTTCAGACATCATTTTTCAGTTCAATTCAGACAATCCCCTTTCCCTTCCCCCCACTGCACCCAAGATAATGCATTCTGCCATAAAAGTCCTGCATCTTTCTCTCAGGCTTTCTTTATATTTAGGAATCCACATTTTCTTCCTTTATATTTTATATTACCCTAAAATATGAATACATACCTTCCAAACATATACAGTAATTACAGAGTCTGAAAATAAGTAGTGGGTTGATCCTAGCACTTAAGAGATTTATATTATAATAACATTGTTGCTTTCAGATAAAAGGAAATATATCAATAATGTTGTTCAGCTAGCCTTTCAACTGGGGATTTGGTGTTAGCATCCACAAATGAGGGAAACCATTCGCCTTTTTTTTTCTTTCTGGCACTGTGTTACTTCACTTAGCATAGTGGCTTCGAGTTCCATACATTTACCTGCAAAGTTCATGATGTCATCTTTCTTTACCACTGAATAGTACTCCATTGTGTAGATGTACCATATTTTTGTCATCCATTCCTCTGTTTTGGGGCATTTGGGTTGGTTACAGCTCTTTGTTATTGTGCAGAAAGCCACAATAAACATGGATGTGCATGTGTCTTTGCAGTAGGATGAGTCTTTGGGGTATATATCCAACAGTGGTATGAAAGGCTCATTTTGAGTCTTTTAAGGGTTCTCCACTCTGTTTTCCATAATGGTTGTTCAAATTTACATTCCCACCAACAGTGGATGAGTGTTCCCCTTTCCCCACAACCTCTCCAGCATTTGGTGTCTTTGTTTTCTTGATTTTTTTTTTGCCAGTCTTATCAGAGTGAGATGTTATCTGAGAGTGGTATTAATTTGCATTTCCTTAATTTTTAATAATGTTGAATACTCTTTTTAAGGTGTTTCTCAGCCATCTTTAATTCCTCATTGATGAAGTCTCTGTTCAGCTCTTGACTCCATCTTTTGAGTAGGTCACTTTTTTTCATACTTCTTTGTTTTTTGTGTACTCTATATATTCTTGAAGTTAATGCTCTGTTAGATGTATCACTGGTGAAAATTTCCTCCCACTCTGTGGGTTTTCTCTTCACTTCCTTGATTGTTTCTTTCACTGTATAGAAGCTTTTGAGTTTGATGAGTTCCTATTTGTCAACTGTTGACCTTATATCCTATGCAGCTGCTGTCTGATTTAGAAAGTCTTTTCCCAGGCTTATGTCTTGTAGGTTGTTGCCAACTTTTTCTTCTATCACTTTCAGGGTTTCAGGTTTCATGTTGAGATCTTTGATCTACTTGGAGTTTATTTTTGTACATGGTGAGAGGTAGGGGTTTAATTTCATTCTTCAACAAATGGTGACACAGTTTTGTCAGCATCATTGCACCATTGTCAAATATGAGGTGACTGAGATTGTATGAGGTCAAGTTTGAATCTTCAGTTTTGTTCCATTAGTCAATAGGTCTGTTTTAGTGCCAGTACCAGGCTGTCTTTATGACTATGGCCCTGTAATATATCTTGAATTATTTTAGAGCAATCTCCCCCTGTATTGCATTTTTCATTCAGGGTTGCTTTAGCTATTCTGGGTCTTTTGTTTTTCCATATGAATTTAAGGATTTTTTTCCAAGTCTGTGAAGATGCTCATGAGGATTTTGATTGGAATTGTGTTGAATCTGTATACCAATTTGGGTAAAATGAACATTTTACTATACTGATTTTTCCAATCCATGAGCATAGGAGGTCTTTCTATTTTTGATGTGATTTTTCAATCTCTTTCAGGGGTTTAAAATTTTTTGTTGCAGAGATGTTTGGTATCTTCGGTTAGGTTTGTTCCCAGGTATTTTATTATTTTTGAGGCTATTGTGATTAGGAAGGTCTTCTTATATTCCTTCTCCACTGGTTCATTGTTGGGGTAAAGAAAGGCTATTGATTTTTCTAGGTTGTTTTTGTATCTAGCCACTTTTCTGAAACTCTTCATCCTTTCTAACTGTTTTCTGGTGGAGTTTTTTGCATCCCTTAGGCAAACGATCATATCATCTGCAAAAAGGTATAGCTTAACTTCCTCTTCTCCAATTAGTACTCCTTTAATTTCCTTATCTTGTCTTATTGCCCTAGCAAGTGTTTCAAGCACTATGGTGAAGAGGAGTGGTGATAAGGGCAGCATTGCTGGGGAATGGTTTTAATTTTTAGGGGAATGGTTCCCTCCATTTAAGATGATGTTGGCAGTGAGTTTGCTATGTATAGCTTTGATCGTGTTGAGAAATGTTCCCTCCAGTATGATTCCCTCTAGGACTTTAAGCATGAAGGGATGCTGGATCTTGTCAAAGTCTTTTTTTGGCATCAATTGAGATGATTGTGTAGTTTTTGTCTTTCATTCCATTTACATGTTTTATGATATTTATTGATTCACATATTTTGAATCATCCCTTCATCTCTGGTATGAATCCAACTTCATCATAATGCATGACCTTTTTGATGTGGGTCTGTAAGCAATTTCCAAGTATTTTGTTGAGAATTTTTGCATCAATGTTCATTAATGACATGGGTTTTTAACTTTTTTTGGTTGTATCTTTGCCTGGTTTTGGTACTAGAGTGATGCCGGCTTCATAGAAGGAATTTGCGAGAGATCCCTCTGTTTGTATCCTTCTGAACAGTTTCAGAAATAATGGTTGTAGGTCTTTTTGAAATGTTTTATAGAATTCTGCTGTGAAACCATCTGGGCCCTTGCTTTTTTTTAGTTGGGAGGTTTTTTTATTACATCTTCAATTTCCTCAAATATTATGGGTTTATTTTAACTGAGAGACATCAGAACTGAACAATTCAATACACCAAATAGACCTGACAGACATCTACAGAATATTCCACCCAAACACAAGAGAATATACTTTCTACTCAGCGCCTCACGAAACATTCCCCAAAACTGACCACATACTGGGGCACAAAAGAAATCTCAACAAATACAAAAGTATTGAAATTATTCCATGCATTCTCTCAGACCACAGTGCAATAAAGCTCAATATGAACACCAGAATAAGCCCTACTAGCTACAAGAACACATGGAGTCTAAAAAACACAATCCTGAATAATGAATGGGTCATGGAAGAAATAAAGAATGAAATAAAACTATTCATGGAACAGAATGAAAAAGACAATATAACACAACAAAAACTGTGGGATACTTTAAAATCAGTCTTGAGAGGGAAATTTATAGCTCTAAGTGACCACATCAAAAAAATAAATAAATAAAAGGGAACAAATAAATGATCTAATGCTGCAGCTAAAAACACTTGAGAGACAACAACAAATGAACCCTAAACCTAACAGACAGGAATAAATAACAAAAAATTAGAGCAGAAATCAAGGAAATAGAAGGAAAGAAAACAATACATAGAATTAACCAATCCAAAAGCTGGTTCTTTGAAAAGATAAACAAAATAGACAGACGTCTAGCCCAGTTAACCAAAAGAAAGAGCAACTCCAAATCAATACTATTTGTGATGAAAGGGGAACACAACGGACAAAGAAAAGATCCAGACCCTCATATGAGAATACTTCAAAAAAAAAAAAAAAAAAACTATACCAAATTTGAAAACCTAAGAGAAATGGATGAATATCTGAAATCCTGGGATCCTGAAAGCTCAACCAAGAAGAGATTGGCAGTTTATACAATTGCACTTTTAAATTTGGAAAATAATAAAGTAATTAATGGAAGGATAATATGTTGTGAAAGAAATTTCTACTTCATTTATCTAAACTTTTGCATATTTTATTGATGACTGGTCATATATTTAGTGTACCCATTTAATTTCTAAAGCTATATCAAAGGTGCAAAATGATTCTGCTGTCCCTGGCTGCCTTAGACTCCAATTCCTCTGCCTCAAATCTCTGAACTAGCATCCTAACTTAGACTAGCTAAACACTCTAGAATAAATTGTTATGTCCCCTTTCAGTTGCTCTCCTTAACCCATATTTTCCCTTGCTCTTGACCAGCCTGCTGGACCTGACCAGCCAGGCCTCTGTCACAGACCAGCTCTGCTACTAACCTGAAAATAGACCAAATTCCTTGTCCTATCTTCCATCCAGACAAGTCTACTAGAAGCAATGCAAGGACCCAAGAGGCTGCAGAAAGAAACCAAAGAAAAGTATAATAGAAACACAAAATAGGACCACAAACACAAAGAAATTAAAATGGCAAAGTCAAATAAACACCTTTCAATAATAACAGTAAATATCAATGGCCTCGACTCCCCTATCAAAAGACACAGGCTAGTGGAATACAACAAACTAAAAGGTATATTTTTGTTGTCTTAAAGAAGCTTTACTTATCTTCAATGATGGACACTACCTTAGGGTGAAGGGATGGATAACAATATTCCAAACAAAGGACTGTAAGAAGTAAACAGGTGTTACAATTCTAATATCATACAAAATATACTTCAAATTAAAATTGATCAGAAAAGATAAACTTGATTACTTCATTCTAATCAAATGAACAATTTTCCAAAATACAGTACAATCTTTATGCATATGCACCAAATTCTGTTGTGAACAATTTCATTAAAACCACACTCCAGGACTATAGAACATGAAATAATCGAACTCAGTAAAAGTAGGTGACTTCAATACTCCACTGTCTTCAATATCCCACTATACATGATCAACTACTAAGTGAACTCATGGAGGTTAAAAAACATACTCTTGATTGATGAGTAGGTCAAAGAAGAAATTAAGAAAGAAATAAAAATATCCCTAGAATGAAATAAAATGAAAAATGAGAATACAACATAACAAATCTTATGGGACAACTTAAAAGCAATCCGAAGAGGGAAATTCACAGCTCTGAATGCCTACATTAAAAAATCAGAAAGAGGGGGGGCTGGAGAGATGACACAACAGTTAAGAGCGCCTGCTGCTCTTGCACAGGACCCGGGTTCAATTCCCAGCACCCACATTGTGGTTAAGAACAGTCTTTAACTCCAGTTCCAGGGGAATCTGATGCCCTCTTCTGATCTCCGCAGCATTGCATGACATGGGTGCACCAACCTACATGCAGACAATACACTCATACACATAAAAAAATAATAAAATTAAAAAAAATATTTAGAAAGAGAACATATTAATGATTTAGCAGTAAAATTAAAAAAGTCTGGATATACAAGAAAAAAAAATGTCAAACCTAGTAGTTGAGAAGAAATAACAAAAATCAGAGCAAGAATTAATGAAATAAAAACAAAGAAAACAACACACACACACACACACACGCACACAAATCAATGAAACCAAGAGATAGATTTTGAAAGTTTAAGCACAATAGGCAGATCCTTATCCTAGATAACAAAAAGAAACAAAGAGCAAATCCAATCAAAATTAGAAAAATAAGGGGAAACATCACAACAGACAACCAAAAAATTCAGAATATTATAAAGGGATACTTTAAAATCTATACTCCATTAAATTTGGAAATTTAAAAAACTGGATGCATTTGTAAAATCATGGACACCATCAAAGTTAAACCAAGAAGAGATCAACATCTTAAACAGACACATAACACATAAGGAAATTGGAACACTAATATAAAACACCCTGACTGAAAAAAGAACAAGCCCAGGTGGATTCATAGCAGAGCTCTACCAGATATTCAGACAATTTTCAACCAACACAATATTAAAAAGGATAGAAATAGAGAACTCCAAAACTCCTTTTGTGAAATCAGTATCACTCTAATACCAAACACAGGGAAAGGTACCACAAAAAATGAAAACTATAGGCCCATGATCTTTATGAATATAGATGCAAAGATGCTCAACAAAAACTCACAAACTACATACAGACAGATATAGAAAGATCATTGCCATATACACAGTGGCTTATTCCAGAGATGGAGAAATGTTCCATATATGAAGTCAATCATGTTTAAAATATAAATGGGCTTAAAGAGAAAACCTACATGGTCATCTCAATAGATACAGAAAAGGCCTTGGACAAAATCCAATACAAATTCATGTTAAAATTCCTAGAAAGAATTGGTCTGGAGGGAACAAACCTCATCATACTTAAAGCTAGAGTGCACAGAGGCAAACCCATAGCCAACATCATTCTTCAATGGATAATAAACAAGCAACATTCCCACTAAAAACTAGAACCAGACAGGGCTGTCCACTCTCTCCATTCCTTTTGCTTTTTGAATTAATTTTTTGTTATTAAACTTTTTCCATAAATCATACATCATTTTAATCAAATTTAGAGTCACTTCCTCTTTCCATGCCCTCCACCCCACTTGAGTCCCTACACTCTACCATACATTCTTGCATAATTTTCTCTGAGTCGTTCCAGAATTTTTTCCAGTTCTTTTTTGTTGTTCTCTCTAACTGTATTACTTATATAGTAATAATATATATATATATATATCGATTATTATATATATATATTATAGAGAGAGAGAAGAGAGAGAGGAGAGAGAGAGATACTACATAAATATATATATACATATATACCCATATAACCTGAATTGGAGGATTTTTTGTTGTTTATTTTGCTAAAAGAAGAGTGTCATGTTTGTTCCTTAAGGAAGTCTTGGAAGGTTCCTCTTATTGGCAGCCCCAAACAACCATCAATCCGCCCTTGTGCTCCACACTGGGGTCTTTCCCTTCCATGGTCCCCAAATGAAGTTCATTAAGCACTTATCCTGGCATCCTGGTCATTGATCCCCCTGCACTGGCCTCCCCCACCATGATACAGCCATGGTAGTCAAGTGAAGAGAGACCCACAGAGTAGGAGGAAACCTTCAGCTGCCATTAATCTGACAGAAGCATTTCAGATATAATATAAACTACTCAAAAAACAAAAGTAAGAAAACAAATGACTCACTCAAACAGGAGTAGAGTAACAGCTGAACAGAGTATTACACAAGTGAGGAGAAATAAGGAGCATTTGGGTCGAAAACATCTTTAAAAACGTGTTCAACATCACTAACTAAATAAGGACATTGGAAAATTAAAACCACTTAGATATCCATCCCACTCCTAATAAGACTGGCAAATCAACTTATTACATTCCTTTTCAATATAGTCCTTGAAAAAACTTTCTTTTTATTGCAAGAGCAAAATAAACAATGAGAAGGGAAATTAACAAGAGAATAATGGAAAAAAAGAGCTTCACATGATTTCACATTGTTAGATGTATATGATATTACATAAGAAATCCCCCAAATTATATCAGAACCCTGTTAAAAATGATTACTACTTTAAGGAAACTACCAGGTTAAAAAAAACTAACATTACAAAATCAGTACCCTTTCTATACCCCACTGAACAAACAAATCAAACAAAACGGCATTAAAGAAAATTCCATAAAAAACAATTAACATTAAAATAAAAAAAAATTATATATATGAATATAGATAAATCTAAACCAAAGCATTAAAGATATCCACAATAAAAACTAAAAGAAAAAACAAAAAAAAAAATCATGTTTTTTTATTAGTTTGAGCCTATATAATGGGACATCTCATGGAGAGGAGAACACCGGAATAGGTTAGACATTCTTGCTATATGCCAAGTTCAAATTGTGTCAGATAGTTTTTTCATCGAGTGCCACAGAGAAATTTAAAAATATTTAAAGTAAGAGAGAGGAAGGCAACACAAGATGGAAAGGCCTACACTGCTCATGGATTGGTAGAGATCAATATTGTGAACTGGGACCACTTACAAAAACGCATCTATAAAGCATTGCAAGCCAATCAAAATACCCGAAAATTTTAACAGAGCTTGAAAACCACGTCATATGTATTACAGAAACCCAAGATAGCCAAAGGAATATTCAGCAAAAAGAACAATCCTTGTGGAATAATCATACCAAATCTCAGGTACACAACTATAGTCATAAAAACAACAATGGGATCCAGAAAAAATAGACAGATAATGAACATAGTAAGAAACCCTTACATACAATTTCAGCCAGCTGAGTATTTGACAAAGGTGACAAAGAAACACATGTGGAGGAAAGAGTATCTTAAAAATTGTGCTGGAAAAAAACTGGGTCTCCACCTACAGAAGAATGAAATTGGGAACCCTTTAAATTTCACGTGCAAAAATCAACTCCCAATGGATCCCAAAGCCTCAATCTAAACTCTGAGGACTCTGAAACTGCTACAAGAAAACATGGGTAGTACCCTCCAAGATTTAGGCATTGGAAAGGACTTTCTATATTGCTGGTATAGTTCTCAGGCATTAATGTCAACAATCAATTAAATGGGACTTCATTAAACCACAGAGCTACTTTATAGCAAAAGAAACATCCAAAGAAGGGAAGAGCAATCCACTGACTTCAAAAGAAAATCTCTACCAAAGCTACACTCTGATAAAGTATCTAGAATACACAAAGATTCAAAAAATTACGAAACAAGAATTAAAATGATAAAAATAAAAAGATGTCTAACACACCTGACAGCGAGTTCTTGAAAAAAGAAATAAAAATGCCAAGAAACACCTTAAAAATTGTTCACCTTCCTTAGTAGTTAAGTAAATGCCTAATAAAAAACACTTTAAGAGTCCATCTACCCCAGGCAGAGGCTGACAAGACATGAGAACAAAAGACACATCAAATGCTAGTGAGGCTGAGGACCAAAGGGTAATGCTTCATTCATTGCTGGTGGGAATGCAAACTAGTGTACCACTATGTTAAAGCAGTGTGGAAAACTCTTTTAAAAAATTTAAAATGAGGTCACAGTGTGTGGTGGTTCACCCCTTTAATACCCAGCAATTGGATGGCAAGGCAAAGGAGGCAATCTCTGCGAGTCAGTCAATTGCCAACCTGTCTACCGAGTAAGTTCAGTCCAACTGGGGCCTAACAGGAGACGCTTGTCTCAAAAAGACAACCAAAAATAGAATAGAAAGGGACATGGAATGGAAGGAATGGAATGGAATGGAATGGAATGGAATGGAAATGAAATAAAATAGAATAGAATAGAATAGAATAGATAAATAGAACAGAATAGAATAGAATAGAATAGAATAGAATGAGAATAGAATAGAAAAGATAAAGAAATCAAATAAATAAAATAAAATGAGCTACCTATGATTGGATATCATTCTTGCATAATACCCAAATGACTCATCCGACTCCGATATACTTTTATGTCTTTTGTTTATGGTTGCTCTTCCACAAAAGCTAAGAGGTGGCAGCAACTATGGTTGGCCTCATTTCAACTAACAAGTAATAATGAAAATGTAAACGATTTTGACAAAGTGAGTCTAATCAGCTATTACAAAATATGAAATTCCAGCAATTTTGCAGTAAATAAGTAGAATTAAGAGACGTGCTTAACTCAAGTGGAAAGTAAACATAAACACAGAAGCAAATTGTTCTCCCCATCATTTGAATTATTAGCACCAAACCCCTTATAGTGCGTACAACACCAGGAAGCCAGGGAAATAGGCAGGCATACATGGAGAGACAGGATACAGGATAAAGTAAAGAAAAAAAAAGGGTGGGATAGCCAGTGTGTTGGTGGCATGCTTTAAATCCTAGCACTTTGGGAGGCAGAGGGGCCAGGGGTGGATCTCTGTGAGTGGCAAGGCCAGCCTGGTCTAGAGATGAGTTCCAGGCCACTGGATTCACAGAGAGGACCCTTGCTCAAAGACCAAAAAGAAAAAAAAAACGTGGGAAGAAGAGGAAACCAGATTATACCGGGGGGCAGATGGTAAAACTTGGAGAGTTGGGCTAGGAGCGAGATGGTGTGGGGTGCCACGTGGGCTGTGGTATAGGGGAGGGTAGTCAAGAAGTTAGAAAATGTTAGAAGTGGGTTTATTTTGTGGATTGGATATTTGCTCTTTGATTTGGAGGTTAAGGATTTTGAATAGTGAGAAAATAGACTAGATGAATGAATCTTAGAGGCTCAGGGAACTGAGAGGGAAAAATGTGATGCCGCTGTACTAACATGAGAAGTGTCGGAACATAGTGCATGTCTAAACCTGGGGCTTTTTGCAGAGGAACACAGTGTCAGACAGAAGGAGCCTCCCTCTGAGTGGTCTAGACCAAAAACTCTCAAAAAATAACACAGGCTATTACAAAACTCTGGGTTTCTCCCAGAACTAATAGATATAGTCCCTACTGTTGAAGACAGAAGATTATTGGAACAATGGAGCAGTCCCTACCTAAAAGGCTTCTACCTCAAGTTTATTGTTCATAAATCTAGATGATAATATTCATTTTGCTAAGGGAGAAGATGAACTGAAAGCTAATAACCATGACAACTGGCACAGCAACTACGCTATTGGTGCGTCGTGATACTGTTATCTGAGGGCTAATCACACGAAAATAACCCGTGGGCTTAAAACTCACATCAATGGGTGGCACGTGTATACAGTCTCGGAAAGACAACTAATACCTAGAGAAAACCTAGTTTGTCATATCTCTGGATGGAAGCAAATTTCTTACCTTAAGCTATAAACCTGGATTCGTTTCAGTTACCAGATAATCATACCATAAAAGGAAGTTTATTTTTGCCAACAAATGGAGGTTACTGCAGAGTTCCACAGCTGGTTATATATTTTTTGTTGTGTAATTTTTTGGATAACACAGAGAAAATACATGGGAGAGATGTGCAGTCTTAGGTGGCATATCTCCAGTTGAACCTTTACACTAAGGGTTCATAGAACAAAGTGGCAGCTGGGCCTGGTAGTGACGCCTTTTAATCTAGCACCCGGGAGGCAGAGTAGGTGGATCTTGTAGATTCAAGGCCAGCCTGATCTACAGAGTGGTTCCAGGACAGCTGGGGCTACAGGGAGGACTCTGTCCTCAAAAAAACAAAAAACGAAAACAAAAACAAGAACAGTGGAATGAGGCGCTAGAGAGAAACTCATATCTATTCAGCTTCGCACAATGAGGTTTCCTTTATAAAGTTGTGATGCACAGAGCAGGCCACAAATGGACAAGTTTTTGAAAATAAGAGTCCGGTAGAGTGTTGCATCCCAGGGGATATCCTATATCAACCTCACCCACCCATGGCTCAGGTACTGTTTTGGAAGCGGGGGCAGAAAGATTGCAAGGCAGGGCTGGTGCCTTAACATAAGTAGCAGAGGCCTGCCAGGGCCGTTACAAGCCTCACACAGTGGACTTGTGGCATTAGTGGCATGGAGCACAAGACCATGCCAACTCAATAAACGAGGGGCCCCCAGAGAGAGTAGAGAAATGGAAGGAAGGGTCTTGACTGAGAAATACTGAAGACAGGGTGAGGTAGAGTGTGCTTATGATTTCTGGATTGGCTGAATAGACTCCATTGGACGAATATGGACATTTTGGTGCAAATGCTTGATGGGATATGTGATTTACCAATGTATGGTAAGATTCCCAAGATCTGGTGGGGAGTTTTGATGGGTATGGATGGTGGTGGGAGTCTGAAACGTGATATAAGAAAATGCTCTATGAATATATAGAAAGTCCAAAAAATATTAAAAAATTAAAAACACACACCAGTTTTAAGGAGGAATTAATTAACGGAAGAGATGTATAAACAATATCCTCTGTCACTATAAAGCACATCATCCTGCTGTAGATCTTATGCAGGGATGAAAGATCAACAACATACAAATCTCCACAGCTGATTCAGACTCTGTTGACCAGGTCTTCAGCAGCATAATAGAGTCAAGGCCAACAAGAACTTGACCGAAATCTCTATTTTTTCCTTCAAGTACTTACTTATTTTAACCATGATTGACCCCAATACTTTATATTCTCATAGTACTGTTAAAACAGCAAGAAGAACTGAGCTATTCACATCGAATTTAGCACTTGTTACAAAGTACTCCAGAATGCTTTAAGAGTGTTCTATTTTTCATTTCATTATTCAAGATTTGATTGTCTTGATTCTGGATACCATAAAATGGTCAATACAGCCACAAACATTCCTTCACAGAAACATCAGTAACTCATAATATTTTTGTTGGTGCCACATATAATGGAATTATTAATAATATATGTATTTAGTTGCAATATTTGTACATTAGTCTTGTTGGGATAAAAATAATTTCAGGCAGTTTATATTCTTTTATCTCTTCCTAGAAAGAATGTTCTTTTTCCCAGATTCCAGAGGTCAGCCTGCTCAATAGCTTCTGTCTCCTGGTCTCCACAGTCAGGGTAAGCAACACTGTGCATTTCTGATCATCAATAGCTTCTGTCTCCTGGTCTCCATAATCAGGGTAAGCCGCACTGTGCATTTTGGATTATCAATATCTTCTGTCTCCTGCTCTCCATGGTCGGGGTAAGGCCGCACTGTGCATTTCTGACCCTCAATATCTTTGTCTCCTGGTCTCCCAAGTCAGGGTAAGCAAACTTTGCATTTCTGTTATCAACATCTTCTGTCTCCTGGTCTCCACAGTCAAGGTAAGCAACACTGTGCATTTCTGATTATCAATAGCTTCTGTCTCCTGGTCGCCATAGTCAGGGTAAGCAACACTGTGCATTTCTCACCCATCAATAAGCTTCTGTCTCCTGTCGCAATAGTCCTAGCATGTGATTTCGATAGCAACATCTGTCTGTCCCCATAGGTAAGCAGTGCATTTCTACCACAATAGCTTTCTGTCTCCTGGTCGCCAATAGTCAGGGTAAGCAACACTGTGCAGTGCTCCCATACTGTGCCCACGCGAATCAGGGTATACAAAACATGTCATGTCTGACTCCTCCTTATCAAATGGCCTTTCAACTGTATGCATGGTTGATAACGTAGGACAACGCCAGTGAAGTGTCAGTTCAGTCATAAAATGCCAAGCCAAAAACATAATATAAATGTACCATGTGTATAATTTAATTTTAGATCCATGAGATTGGGACGTTAGACACCGTTAGTGGGCAACTGTCTACCCCTACACAGGTATGATGGAAAGAGAAGCACTATACAGCAGACCCCATGGAAATTGACCCAGTATAGAGACCAAAACGTGCCCTGCAAATAATCAAGTCCCTTAAGAAGACTAGTAAGGTTCAAGAATGTAAGTAAAGCGATATGATTTAGTCCGCCTGAGTTGCAAGATGAAATCAGGAACAACAAGATCTGGTTGGTATTCATAAAAAGTAGGGGAGCGCTCGCTTTTTTTTTTTTTTTTTGCCGCGTTTCGGCGTCCAGCTCCTCTCTCTCCGTTCCTTCAGTTCACACCGTATATTCCCGAGTCATCTATCTATCACTGTCTTTCTATCTTCGCTATCGTTATTTTATCTATCATCGATCGATCTATCTATGATCTATCTACTTATTATCCAGCCCTAAGTACCTAGGTCACTAGCTATTAGTCATTCTATCTGTCCATTTAGCCTTCCAATTACACTTACTGAGAAATTGCATATATGTTTATGGGGGAATATAAGCAATATATTGCTGTTTAAGATGTCAGTTTGTGAGAAAGCCTTACAAATTTTGTCACTGCAACATTTCTATTTTTCACTAAGTACATATGATGCTTTCTGTCCTGAGGGAGTAGGAGGCAGGGATTTTGAGGGTCTCTGTGATTAGAATGTGGCTGATACACTTAAAGTGTATAGGTTGTCCAAGATGACAAAGTGTAATTAAAATATTTGTAGTATAAACTTGCTTTATCCTATCATATTAAGGCCAAAGTCAGTCCATGATGAAGTTACTCTACTGTCAGTAAACGCTTATAAATGACATATATGATTTAAATTATTGCCATTATCCTGAGAAGAAGAGAGCATTTATAGACTGGAATTCATTCGATGTTCCATTCATAGTTTAGCTACTGGTAGATTTTTTTTTCTATCTTTCTTTCTTCCCCCTTCTTTGGAGCCCCTGCTTTTTTTACAGCACAGCCACTCAGTTAATCGGGCAAGACAGTGGTTCAGCTCAAAGTAAAGCAAACCCTGATTGCTGCCAACAGTTTCAAGCTGCACTGTTTTGCTGGCACAGGGTTAAGCGCTTGATTGATGTTCTCCCATGTCACTCTATTCCCTGTAGCTGTGTCAACTCTCCTATCACTTGTCATCACCAGAGAGATGTATTTGTTGTTTCATTATCTGAGTGTCACTCTGGATTAAAAGGTCCACAAGGAAAGACAATTTGCCTCTTGTTCACTACTCTACTTGCCATGTCTATAATGACAGGCATGAAGTAGCTATTGAAAAGATAAGGCAGATGATTTTCCACATACTAAAGAAATGCTAATTGCCCCAATACCCAGGAACATTTTTCTTTAAAACGAAACCAGCACTTCTATTTATTATTATTTTTATTTATTTATTACAAATTTAACCATTTCTGATAAAATGGTTCAACTGTCCTTTCAGAGAAAAGCTTATGATATTTTTTCCATATGCTGTGTGTAAATAAGTCCTGTTAATAATGTATGTCTTACCATAATGAGTTTCTATATGTCGTAGAAAGGGTTGTACTATTAAGTGTGAACACTTGCTTGTTGTTAAATGAATTTTAGAAAAGAAATCAATGACGACACAAAATTGACTTTTACTAGCAAAAGCTTGTCTACAAGTTCTATTTCCTTGTTCTTTGAAGATGGGTGGATACGCTAACTTCTTACAAAAGATTTCTTAGCAGTGGAACTGAAGTCATTTCTTAACAAGTAATGTTCTCGTGTCAGTGTTGGTACAACTGTATTTATATAGATTGATCCACCCTGCCATATTTAAAAAATTCTCACTGACCCCTTTAAGCATCCAGGGTTTCTACATTGTATCAATTTTTTAAAGTTTATTGCACTGCAAAGCTGTCATTTTTTTAAAAAAATAGCCATTCAGTAAACATTTACTTTTGACAGTCAGACTTGCAAAAATAGCAATGCAGATAACTACATTTTAATGCAAATGAGATCTGCATATTCAAGAGGCTCAACTTTACTAAATGAATCACACAGTTGTTCTTCACATGGAAGTAAGTTGAAGATGTAGCACGGTGTGTGGTGTGTGTGGTGGGTGTGTGTGTGTGTTGTGCATGCGCGCATCAGCACAATGCCAGGTTTGACCGCGAGTTCCCCCCACTTTCTTTACTCAAATTACTGGAACCCAAAGTTGTGCATATGGTGTATGCATATCTGAATATTAAACATTTCGATAAACTACAATGTTCTTGCTCACATTTCTTAACTTTTACATGCATATTGATAACTTATAAAATCAACAATTTAACATTATGCGCATTCCA
Source organism: Rhizomys pruinosus (assembly GCA_009823505.1). NCBI lineage: Eukaryota > Metazoa > Chordata > Mammalia > Rodentia > Spalacidae > Rhizomys > Rhizomys pruinosus. The sequence continues at coordinate 2,122,265 of VZQC01002949.1, forward strand.
TATCCTTACTTTAGGTTAAAATCAGTAAGTGACAGCAAAAACTCTTTCCCACTCCATCTCACTAAATGATTTTGTAAAATTCTGACAAGATCAAGACAGAGATAATTTTGCTGTTAGGACTGAGTACAGCAATGTTTTCAGGGATTTCCAAGCATCATTTACTTTGATTTTTTCCACTCCAAAATATACCTTATCCTTTTCTACATATCTCATAGGCTCACCCCAACTACACATATGCACACGCTTGCCTTTGTGAATAGCACATTCAGAAAGGGCCAAGCAGAAGATGACTTATAAATGCAGCTTTAAAGTTAAGCTCCCCTCTCCCTGGTGGGCCTACTCCCTCTGCCCTAATTGTCCCTAACAAGAACACAGGTCCCTAAAAATTGGTCCTACACAAAAAAGCACAAAACCCAAATCCTGAACCACAAGACATCTTCACCTTGAAACAGTCTTCACCTGTTAAATCTCTTAAATCAATCTTTTCCTATCTATCTTTTATAATCTCTTTCCTCCCTCCATCATGAGTTTTTGAGTGAAATGTAATTTTCCCTCCCTGCAATCCATCCCCTAAACAAATTATGGATTCCTTGCCTCTCACAGAATCCTCCCTCACCATTGTGTGGCCATTTCTATTTCTGTCCCTTTTCCAAGGGGACCTTATGTTTTGCTCCTTGTGAATAATCTTCAGCGTCCCATAAAGCAGAACTAGCGAACACTGTTCAATAATAAAGAAATTATAAATAATAAAAAAAAACCAAAAAAATTTTTTTATTTTTTTCAATATTTTAATATTTTATTAAAATCGCTTACTAAAGCTCTTGCGCTTTTAAAGCTTCTTTAAACATTTAAACCATTTTACAAAAATGTACAAAAACTCTATAAAAATTAAAAATGCATCAATACGTTGCACTTGTGTACTATTCACTTGTGTACTCATCTGATAATACGATACTACTTTAGACAATAAAATCCATCCCTCCTTTCTCCTAAGCCATCTCCTAAAAATAAATCAAAATCAAAAAAAAAAAAAAGAAAAAAAAAATGCCTCTCCAAATAAATAAATGAATGAAATCCATCTTCGCCTGCTCCTGCAGATTTTATTTGCAAAAAATAAAAATAAAAAAAAAAAAAAAAAAAAAAATTTTAAAAAATGCCATGATAGGTGGATATGGATGCTTTGGGTTGTCATTTTATCCAACATTAAAATCCACCGCTCCCACATAGAACCTCATTTTAATATCAAAGAATTGGCAATAAAAATAACAGTGGAGATTGGGCAGGAGGTTTTTTTTTTTTTTTTTCCCTTTTTTTGTTTTTTTTTCCCGGGGGAAACGAGAAGATTGGTCATCCTTCAACACAGATTGTACATCGAAATTTCTTCACTTCATTTAGAACGTTGTTGTGCTGGAGAGTTAATTTCAGGAGCCAGCAAAGCAGGGTGTGGAGGCACCAGTAGCTCTTGCTTCCCGGTCATTTGATTCTGGAAATATCAAGGTAGATTTCCTTATACGTTAGGATTATTTAAATATTATCATACAATATCATATTAGTATCTTGGTCTCCTTAAAGCCTCGGATGCAATTTTTAATTGGTTGGGTGAAACTGTTTCTCCTTCCTTTTTCATCTTCTCAATCTTCCTTGTTGTAGTTAGTTTACATTGAAGTTTAGTATGGCTCCAGAGCAGTAATTTTAATTTTTGGAGGAAATCAGTAATGTCAAAAGGTAAATTAGCTATATCTTATAACCTGAATGCTGAGAAAGGCAATTTGGGTGTGGAAAAGTTAAGCTTATGTGAGGCTCACCATTATGGCTAATTGGTAATGGGGTGAAAAAATATATGTCCTGGATTTGGCCTCTTGTAGATACAGAAATGCTAGAAAATCTGAAAGAGGTATTCAGTCATGTATAATGAAAAGTGACATAGCATAGATTTTGAGACACACAAATGTTAAAGACAGCAAGGATATTTGGTTTTGTTTGTGTTTTTTATTTGTTTTGTTTGTTTAAAGTGATTATGATGAGATTCAGCCAAGAGTCTATGAACTACCAGAAATTAACACCTACCCCACAGTTAGTCTATGAAATTTTCTTTGTACATTTTCATTGATGCTTAATATACCATAACAGCCAGACTTATAATAGCAAAATACTATTGAATGGCTCAATTGAGTTACAAATTTTAATTTTGTAAGTGAATGGGCATGGGGTTCTAGATGGATGAGATCTGAGGGTTAAATTTACAGTAAATTATTATGACTCCTAATTATAATTTATTTACCTTTAGGCTTAGATTAGTAAACCTTGAACTGAAAAAAAAAAAAAAAAAAAAACTAAAGGCCAAAAGCATTAAAATAGGTACTCATTTGTTAAAAAGGACTCAATATGATTTAGTTTTTAAAGGTTTAATATTAATATTTGACAAAGAAAGGAACCCTGATTTCGCCACAAAGTTTGTTCACGACCAGCTTTTAATGATTATTCAAATGTTTGGTAAGTGAGTTTTGAATTTCTTTCTTTCTTTTAATATTTTTAATTTTATATTTTTAATTATGTGTATGAGTGAATTGTCTGCAGGTGTGGTTGTGCACCTGTGGATACGGGCAATGGCGGAGGATCATAAAGAGGGCATTAAGAATTTCCCTGAGAACTGGAGGTTTTAAAGACTGGTTCTTAAATGTGGCTGTGACAATTCGAACCCGGGTCCTGCTGCAGAGCAGTCCGTTGCTTCTTATCCGCTGAGCCATCTCTCCCAGTCCCCCTGAAATTTATTTTTTTAAAAATGCCTTTATTAGGGGTCTGGAGAAGAGACCTAGTGGTTAAGAGCACCGACGGCTATTGCAGAGGACCCCGAGGTTGATCCCCAGTACCCACAATGGCAGCGAAGAACCGTCTGTAACAACCACGCAATTCCAGGAGAACTTCAGTTCCAGGGGAATCCGAGACCCTCTCTGACCACGTGGCATTTGCACAACATGGGTGAACAAACCTACATGCAGACAGTACGTCATACACATACAAAAAAATAAAAAAAAAAGTTTTTTTTTTTGTTGTTTTGTGTATTTCAGAGATTTCTCAGTTCCCTTCCCCCACCCAACCCCACCCCAGATCAATGCACTCTGCCATAACTGGCCTGCATCTTCTCTCAGTTGTTTCTTATGTTTGGAAATTTCACATTTCCTCCTTTTCAGTTTATATTCTCCTAAAATATGCATACATAGCTTTCCACTCATATACATTATTCCAGAGTCTGAAAGTAAGTAGGGTGGATTGATCAGACTCGTTAAGAGATGTAACATTATAACGAAAACATAGATGCTTTCAATAAAAATTATATAACAATAATGTTCAGCGTGCCTTTCATCTGGGGATTTAATGTTAATATCCACAAATGAGGGGACCATTCACTGCTTGTTTTTCGCTGGGACTGTGTTTACTACTTCACTTAGCATAATGGCTTCACGCTCCATCCATTCACCTGCAAAGTTCAATGATGTTGAGCTTTTTAATGGGATCAAATTTTGTAATTTCATTTAGTAATAATATACTGTGGATGTAGTATTGATCTTTATTTCATCAGTCTTTGGCAGATTGTTTCTTACGTGTTCATTTATATTTAGTTACTCATTTACTTTGCACATTGGGTGAAAGGGGAGCACAGTTCTCTTCCTCATGATCATAGTTGTGCATTTCCTCCAGTTACTTCTCAGGTCAATAGCATAGTGGTCAAGTCCATTTCTCATGGGGAGTCTGGAGAGTTGTGGGCACCAGGGGGAGGATTAAGATGGATGCAGAGTTCACCCTTTCAGTTGTTCTCATGGTGTCCTATGATCATTTTCCTCTCTGTAGCCTTAAACGGTGGCCTAGTGGTTTCAGAAAAACAAAAGCCAAAAACAAACAAACAAAAAAAAAAAAAAAAAAAAAAAAAACAAAGAAAAGAAAGAGGTAAGGCAACTTAAGCACAGAGATTTAGAAAGGAAATCTAATTCCGCTGGAGTTCTATAGGCCCACTCTGGATGTTCTCAGCTAGATTCCTCTCCCCAATCCCTTATCGTGGTGTTGAGCAAACTAAAGTCACTTTTATTTGTCTCCACTTAGTGACTCATGCACTATTGAAAACAGGATTGAGATTTGGTGACCTACCTTCTACTTGGCCGCTCCTGAGCTCTGGCTCCTGGAATCTACCTCAAAGTGCTCAAATTTGTCCCTGGAAAGCTAGAGCAGCCTCTCATTTTGAGGTCAGTGGGCTCTCAGGGCTAAAGATTCAGGGACTAGACCAGAGCACCCACAAAACCCAGGAGCAGTGGCCAGGATCCTGCATGGTATTGTAGCTGTTCACTGGCTTCTGCAGGCCCTGAGGACAGCACACACGCAGAGGGAGGAGGCACCAATCTCTCTGTTTCCTTGACATTAAACACAAAACTATCAGTCTTAAAGTGCATGGCCCAGAGCCCTGGAGATAATGGCCTAGTGGTTAAGAGCGCCGAATTGGGCTTCTTGCATAGAGGACCCGGGTTCGATCCCCAGACACCCACATGGTGACTGAAAACCGTCTGTAACTCCAATTCACGGAGAAACTACCAGTTCCAGGGGAATCACACCCTCTTGCTGACCTCCATGGCATTACCACAACATGGGTGCAACAAACGCTACATGCAGCAGTAACATTCCATACACATAAATAAATAAATAATTTTTTTTTAAAAGTGTGTGGCCCACAAGTCAAGTGAATTTCAAGAAGTGTACACATCTCTTGGCAACATTAGGAACATGTATAAATAGATAGATCTGGATTACAGGGGAAAGAGTGACTGCTATCTGAATAATGTGGATGTGGAGGCTGAGTGACACTGTTTTTCTGTGAGGACCCTCAAATACTTCCCCGACAGAGATCTTTTGAAATACATTTACAGTGCATTGTAAAAATACAGCCCAAATCAATAAAAACAAAGTAGAAGAATTCAGCTGAAAAGGACTGCATCACTGAACTACGAACCCTGCACAAAGTCATAGGATGTTATCAGAAACAAACTTGGATGCCTATTCAAGGAAAGTGTGCTTTAAGTGATATATCATCATGATAGTTCTAATCTGTAACTATTTAGTCATCATAAGTTAACTGTTCCATGTATATCACCTCAAATATTCCAAATCCAAAGACATTTACTTAGTAATGAGAAAGACACTAATTAATGTTAACACATCACAGCAACTAGATGTAACCAGACACAGCCAGACACAAGCAGAAGCTGGCCAACAGGCTATCCTTGCCCCCAAGGCACCTTCATTGTGTGTGGTTTACAGCCAATTAGGAAGTGAAAAATAATTTTCTCCCTATCCCCAGGCACACACATATACTCTCTACTCAAGAGTCAGTGGTCCCGGACAAGCTGTCTTGTGCACATTGCTGTATATTTTGAAAGCCTTAAAGCAACATTTATTGTCTGTTGACTGACGACAAGATAGAGTACACGAATGCATGTTAGAACTCTGTGGAAGCGAGGAAGAGAAGGCTGGAGACCCATGTGTCCTGAGGTCGCACCAGTCCTTGGTGGAAAGTGTTTGTATGCTAACCAGGTTGAGATAACAGTGTTTCAGTGGGGAAAGCAGATTTGCGGCATACTGCAACAGCAGGAGAGGCCCCAGGTAACGGTAATGAAGCCCGAGTGTAACTAGAGGAATAAATAGTATAAAGAGAGGAAACTGACCAGTCCCTAGCCATCCTCACATCCAGCAAGAAAGATAAACCTGTTATAAGGATAATGCTGAGGACACATAGCATCTGGAGAATTGGTAAAATAGCTCTATCTTGCTCATGTAGGATTCTTATAGGAGGTTCAGTATGTGTTGAGAAATCCTTCTTACATAATTTGTATTTACTCACTGTGTGTTTGTGCCTGTGTCCACACATGATATGGTATCTTCAGAGGTCAGTGGTTGACTTCCAGGTACGAGTCCTCTTCTTACACCAAGTGCATCCTGGGGAGTGAGCTCAGGGTCGTCCGATGCCTACCAGCTACCTTACCCACCGAAAATCTCACTGGCACGGAGTATAATTTGGAATATTCTAATTGATTTCCTTGGCTTCCATGCTGTACTTACCCCTTGATGTTTATAATTTGTGGGGTGGGGGGGCTGCTCGATCTTGTTCTGATCTTTTTTTTTTAAAATTGTTAACTTTTATTTCTGTATGTGTATCAAGTACTGGTCTGCATGCAAGTTTTGTGCACCCCATGTCGTGCCAGCCGCGGAGGCCAGAATAGGGTGTCGATTCCCGGAACCAGAGTTCTCCTGAATTGGGAGTTTCAGATGTTCTTGGCCACCATGTGGGGTGCTGGGGATACAACCTGGGCCTCTGTAGGAGCGGTCGGCACGCTAAATAACCGCTAGGCCAATCTCTCCAGCCCCCCCATCTTTTTTCCCTGATCCTGAGCAGACAACAAGGGCCTCTATGAGTTCCTGCATGCCAAGGTTATATCATGTCCTCCAGTCCTTTCTGACCTCTGTCTCTTTCAATGTTTCCACACCCCATTACACCATGCTCCCTGGGCCTTGAGGGGAGTACTGCCTTACAGTTGTTGCATCAGTGGATGAGGACTCTATAAACACATATTCTATGCACTTTGACTAGTTTATGTTTTTACTACTGCACAAAGAAATTTTTCTGATGAAATCTGAGAGCTACACTAATCTATGGGCATAGAGATAAGAACTGAGCTTGATATATGTCCCCATTTAGCAAAATAATAGTAATAGGTTTACCCTGGGGCCAATGAGATTTCCAACCAAGAGCTCTTGGCCAAATTTTCAGTAGTATGAGGAAAATGTTTTCTACTCTAAGTGGGTCTTAAACAATCAGAAATTGGTTAGGTTGTTACTTCCAAAACATATGTGCCACTATTGAACCCATGGGCAGGAACATCTTGTCCCAACAGCAGAAATTGGTTAGTTTTATTCATGATACTCATGCCACTATTGAACCCATGAGCATATCTTGCCACCCCAGTCATTATTGTAGTTCACAGGATTCACATCTGTGTGGGACTGTTGATGATTTCTTTCCCCAGAAGACTGCATAGCATGTTTTGATACTGTGAAAGCAGCCAGCAAGGAAGGAGCTTACTGGTAAGTATCAACATTGTTTCTTTATGTTCTCTGAAAACGGTGGACTGTTTTCAGCAATTGGGTCTTATCTTCAATTTCTGGTAGAAAACCATGAGAAATAGCAATAGCATGTATTACTCTGGAGGTACCCAGGACACCTCTGATCAATAACTTGAAAGGAAGTGTCTGACACAGGTCCACCTGGGCTTATTATTTTGCATTTTTATGGCATTCAGGAAAGAACGATATCCGGGTGGTTGAGTATTCCAGTTAAATTCTTATAGATATTGTAGATAGATGGTAGAAAGATAGATGGTTAATGAAGATGAATGATAGATAGATGGTAGACAGTAGATTACAGATGGTTTTCGAGAGAGGAGAGATAGATAGATAGATAGAGAGATAGATAATGATAAATGAGAGAAGATGATAGATGGATAGATAAAAGAGAGGATACATAGATGAGAAAAGAGGAGGATACAGAGAGATTAAAGATGATAGATGATGATAGATGAGAGATAGAGAGATGATAGATGATAATAGATAGATAAGATAGATGATAAATAAATTATAGATAGAGACAGATGAATAATTGAAGAAGAAAAAGAAGAAGGTTGACCTTATAAAAAGCCCTGGGGGCGGGAAAGATGGCTCAGTGGTTAATGCTGACTGCTCTTACAAATGAGGACCCAAGTTTGACCGTCTTTAACTCCAGTTTTCAGGGGAATCTGATCACCCCCCTTTCTGACCTCCAAGGCATTGCCAGGACACAGGTGCACCAACGTATATGCAGACAGTCAGTCATACACGTAAAAAATATAAAATAAAAAATCTTNAGTAACAAAAAAGAGAGAGAAAAGGAAAAAACAAAAGAGCCAAATCCAATCAAATTAAAAATAAGGCGGGAAAAATCACAAACAGAACAACCATAAAAATCCAGAATATATAAAGGGATAACTTTTTTTTTAATATATCTAAATAAGATATACATCCAAAATAAAATTTGGAAAAGGCGAGGGAAAAAGGCGGGAGAGGGGGGAAGTAGGGAGAAAAAGGGAGAGAGAAGGTAAAAGATAGGAAAGGAGCCGGAGGGCGGGAAGGAAAAGGGGAGAAAAAGGGAAAGGAGAAAGAAAAAAGAAAAAAAAAAAAAAAAAAAAAAAAAAAAAAAAAAATTTAAAAAAAAAAAAAAAAAAAAATTAAAATAAATAATTTAAATAAAATTTTTTTTTTTTTTTTTTTTTTTTTTTTTTTTTTTTTAAAAAATTTTTTAAAAAAAATCATTTTTGGAGACAACCACTTCAAAATATGTTCAGGTTTAATTTTTTTTTCTTAAACCAAGAAGAGAATCAACGATCTCTTTAATACCAGACACCATAACACATCTTAAGGAACAAATTTGTGAAAAGTGCGAAAAAACACTAATATAAATTAAAAAACACAAACACTGACTCAACGAAAAGAAAAAAAAAAGACAAAAAGAACCAAAAGCAACCAGGTTGAGAGCAGATGGAAAGTATTAGCCATATAGCACGAAAGCAATCTACCAGAGAAATCATAATCAGAAACAATTTTTCAACCAAACACACTATTAAAAAAAGCATGAATAGAAAATACATGAGAACTCCAAAACTCCTTTTGTGAAATCAGTATCACTCCTATACCAAAAAACAGGGAAAGGTACTCCTTACAAAAAGTGAAAACTATAAATAGCCCATGATTCTTATATGAATATAGAATATGCAACAGATGCTCAACCAAAACTCACAAACTACATACGACAGATCATAGACCAAAAATCATTCCAATGACATGGCTTATTCCAGGATGGAGAAATGGTTCCATAATATAAGTCAATCATGTTTATAAAAAGTTAAATTGGGCTTAAAGAGAAAAACCCTTACATGTCTCTCAATACATACAGAAAAGGACTCTGGACAAAAATCCAATACAAATTCCATGTTAAAATCTCTAAAAAAATCGTCTGGAGGGAACAACCTTCACATACTTAAAGCTTGCACACAGCAAACCCATAGCCAACATATCTTTTCACATGGATAATAAACTAAGCAACATTCCACTATAAAACTCAGGAACCAAGACAGGCTGTCCACTTCTCTCCATTCCTTTGCTTGTTTGAATAATTTTTTTTTAATAAAAACTTTTTCCATAAATCATACCATCATTTTTCAATCAATTTAGAGTCACTTCCCTTTCCATGCCCCTCCACCCCACTTGAGTCCCTACACTCTACCATACATTTCTTGCAACTTTTTCTGAGTCTTTCCAGCATTTTTCAGTTCTTTGTTGTTGTTCTCTCTAACTGTATTACTTCAATATATATATATATACTATATCATATTTATATCTAGAATCTAATATATATATATAATATATCTATAGAGAGAGAGAGAGAAGAGAGAGGAGAGAGAGAACAGTACATAACATATATATACATACATATATACCCCATATCACCTTGAATTGGAGATTTTTTTTTTGTTTTAGCTTAAAAAGAGTTTCATTTTCCTTAACGAAGTACTTGGAGGTTCCTCCTTGGCAAGCTCAAACAACCATCAATCCTGCCCTTGTGCTCCACACTGGGGTCTTTCCCTCCCATGGTGCCCCAAAGGAAGTTCATTAAGCACTTATCCTGGCATCCTGTCTTGATCCCCCTGCACTGGCCTCCATGATACAGCCCAGGTAGTTCAAGTGAAGAGAAGACCCACAGAGTGGGAGGAAACCTTCACTGCCAATAATCTGACAGAGCATTTCAGAATATATAAACTACTCAAAAAACAAAAAGTAAGAAAACAAATGACTCACTCAAAAGATGGAGTAAAGAGCTGAACAGAGATTACACAAGTGAGGAAATAGAGATGGGTGAGAAACATCTTAAAAAGTGTTCAACATCACTAATAATAAAGGAATTGAAAATTAAAACCACTTTAAGATATCATCCCACTCCTATAAGGCTGGAAACAAATTATTCCATTCCTTTTCAATATAGTCCTTGAAACTATTGCAAGAGCAAAATAACAAGAGAAGGAAATTAAAAGTGTAGTAATTGGAAAAGAGATCAAATGATATCCATTTGTAGATGATATGATATTATACATAAGAAATCCCCCAAATTATATCAGAACCCTGTTAAAAATGATTACTACTTTAAGGAAACTACCAGGTTAAAAAAAACTAACATTACAAAATCAGTACCCTTTCTATATACCAATTGCAAACAATCACAAAAAGCATTCAAAGAAACATTCCCATTCAAAATCACCTAACTAAAATTAATATATATATATATATATAAATCTAACCAAAGCATTAAAGATATCCACAATAAAAACTTAAAAAAAATCTGTTTCTTTTTATTGTTTGAGCCTATATAATGGGACATCTCATGGAGAGGAGAACACCGGAATAGGTTAGACATTCTTGCTATAGCAAGTTCAAATTGTGTCAGATAGTTTTGTTCATCTGCCACAGAGAAATTTAAAATATTTAAAGTAAGAGAGAGAGGAAGGCAAAACAAGATGGAAAGGCCTACACTGCTCATGGATTGGTAGAATCAATATTGTGAAACTGACCATCTTACAAAAAGCATCCTATAAAGCCAATGCAATGCCAATCAAAATACCCAGAACATTCTTAACAGAGCTTGAAAACGTCATATGTATTAACAAAACACCCAAGATAGCCAAAGGAATATTCAGCAAAAAGAACAATCCTTGTGGAATAATCATACCAAATCTCAGGTACACAACTATAGTCATAAAAACAATATGGGACCTCCAGAAAAATAGACAGATTAATGGAACATAGTAAGAAACCCTTACATACAATTTCAGCCAGCTGGTATTTGACAAAGGTGACAAAGACACACAATGGAGGAAAGAGTATCTTAAAAATTGTGCTGGAAAAAAACTGGGTCTCCACTTACAGAAGAATGAAATTGGAACCTTAAATTTCATCCTGCACAAAATCAACTCCAAATGGATCAAAGACCTCAATCTAAAACCTGAGACTCTGAAACTGCTACAAGAAAACATGGGGGGGCTGGAGAGATGGCCTAGTGTAATGAGCGCCGACTGCTCTCGCAGAGACCCGGGATTCAATCCCCAGCAACCCACATGGCATCTAAGAAACATCCGTAACTCTAGTTCCAAGAGAACTCCAGTATCCAGGGCAGGAATCTAAGACCCTCTTCTGACCTGCCCGGAATTGCACGACCTTTGGTGCACAGACCTACACCGCAAACGCAGTACATTTCATACACATAAATAAATAAAAACCAAATTAAATAAATAAAAATAAAAAAAAAAAAGAAACATGGGTAGTACCCTCCAAGATTTAGGCATTGGAAAGGACTTTCTATATTGGATATCAGCTTCTCAGGCATTAAGCTCAACAGTCAATAAATGGGACTTCATTAAACCACAGAGCTACTTTATAGCAAAAGAAACATCCAAAGAAGGGAAGAGCAAATCCACTGATTCAAAGAAAATCTCTACCAGCTACACATCTGATAAAGATATCAAGAATACACAAAGAATTCAAAAAATTACGAAACAAGAAAATAAATGATAAAAAAAAAAAAAAAAAAAATCAAAAAAATGAAAAGAAGAAATAAAAATGGCCAAGAAACACCTTAAAAATTGTTCACCTTCCTTAGTAGTTAAGTAAATGCTAATAAAAAACACTTTAAGAGTCCATCTACCCCAGGCAGGCTGACAAAGATCATGAGAACAAAAGACACCAAATGCTAGTGAGGCTGAGGACAAAGGGTAATGCTCATTCATTGCTGGTGGGAATGCAAACTCAGGGAACCACTATGGAAAGCAGTGTGGAAAACTCTTTTAAAAAATTAAAATGAGGTCAAGTGTGGTGGTTCACACCTTTAATCCCAGCAATTTGGAGGCAAAGGCAGGCAGATCTCTGCGAGTTCAATGCCAACCTGGTCTACAGAGTGAGTTCCAGGTCAACTGGGGCTACAGGGAGACACTGTCTCAAAAAGACCCGAAAAATAGAATAGAATAGAATAGGAATGAAGAATGGAATGGAATGGATGGAATGGAATGGAATGATGAATGGGTGAATGGAATGGAATGGAATGGAATGGAATGGGAATGGATAGAATAGAATAGAATAGAATAGAATAGAATAGAATAGAATAGAATAGAATAGAATAGAATAGAATAGAATAGAATAGAATAGAATAGAAAAGATAATAAAATAAAATAAAATAAAATAAAATTGAGCCTACTATTTGACTGCTCCTTGACATATACCCAAATGACTCATCCTACTCCTGAGATACTTTTATGTCTTTGTTTATGTTGCTCTTTCCACAAAAGCTAAGAGGTGTCAGCAAACTATGTGTCTTTCAACTAACAAGTGAATAATGAAAATGTACATTTGCAAAGAGGAGTTCTAATCAGCTATATGACAAAATGAAATTCCGCAATTTGCAAGTAAATAAGTAGAATTAGAGAGTGTTATACTAAGTGAAGTAACATAAACACAGAGAAGCAACATTTGTTCTCCCACATTTGCAGATCATAGCACCAAACCCTTATATGTGCGTACAACACCAGGAGCCAGGGAAATAGGCAGGATACATGGAGAGACAGGATACAGGATAAAGGGAAAGAAAAAAAAAGGGGGAATAGCCGTTGTGGTGGTGCATGCCTTTAATCCTAGCACTTGGGAGGCAGAGGCGGGTGGATCTCTGTGAGTTCAAGGCCAGCCTGGTCTAGAGAGTAAATTCCAGGACACCTGGAGTTACAGAGAGACCCTGTCTCAAAAAGACCAAAAAGAAAAAAAAAAGTGGGAATAGTAGGAAACAGATATTACCAGGGGGGCAGATGGGAAAATTGGGAGAGTTGGGCTAGGAGGAGATGGGGGGGTGCAAGGGGCTGTGGTATAGGGGAGGTAGTCAAGAAAGGGAAAATGTTAGAAGTGGGTGTTATTTTGGGAGATTGGGGATAATGGAGGCTCTGGGATGGGAGGGAGGAAGGATTTTGAATAGGAGGAAAAAGACTAGAGATGAATGACTCTTAGAGGAGGTCTAGGGAACTGAGAGGGAAATGTGATGCCGCTGTAACCACATGAGAAGTGTCTGAACATTAGTGCATGTCTAAACCTGGGGCTTTTTGACAAGGAACACAGTGTCAGACAGAAGGAGCCTCCCTCTGAGTGGTCTAGAAAACTCTCAAAATAACACAGGCTATTACCAAATCTCTGGGTTATCGCCCAGAACTAATAGATAAGTCCCTACTGTTGAAGACAGAAGATTACAGGATTGGAACAATGGAGCAGTCCCTACCTAAAAGGCTTCTACCTCAAGTTTATTGTTCATAAATCTAGATGATAATATTCATTTTGCTAAGGGAGAAGATGAACTGAAAGCTAATAACCATGACAACTGGCACAGCAAGCTACCCCTATTGGTGCAGTAGTGATACTGTTATCTGAGGGCTAATCAACACTAAACCCTTGGGCTTAAAACTCACTCATGGGTGGCAGTGTATACATGTCTGAAGACAACATAGATCCTAGAGAAAACCCTAGTTTTGTCATATCTCTGGATAAAGAAATTTCTTACCTTAAGCTAAACATGGATCTTTTCAGTTACAGATAATCATACCATAAAAGGAAGTTTATTTTTGCAACAAATGGAGGTTACTGCAGAGTTCCACAGCTGGTAAGACACAGAGAAAATACATGGGAGAGATGTGCAGTCTTAGGTGGCATATCTCCAGTTGAACCTTTACACCTAAGGTTCATAGAACAAAGTGGAGCTGGGCCTGGTAGTGCACGCCTTTAATCCAAGCACCCGGGAGGCAGAGGCAGGTGGATCTTTGTGAGTTCAAGGCCAGCCTGATCTACAGAGTGAGTTCCAGGACAGCTGGGGCTACAGGGAGACCCTGTCTCAAAAAAACAAAAAACGAAAAACAAAAACAAGAACAGTGGAATGAGGGCTAGAGAGAAAATTAATGCATCTATCAAGCTTCGCCAATGAGGTTTCCTTATACAACAGTGTGATGCACAGAGCAGGCCACAAATGGACAAGTTTTAAAAATAAGAGTCTGTAGAGTGTGCATCCCAGGGGATGATTCCTATATTCAACCTCACCCACCCATGGCTCAGGGACTGTTTTGGAAGAGGGGGCAGAAAGATTGCAAGAGCCAGGGCTGGTGCATGAACATAAGTAGCAGAGGCTGCCAGGCCGTTACAAGCTCACACATGTGGACTTGTGGCTTTAGTGGCATGGAGCACAAGACCATGCCAACTCAATTAAACGAGGGCCCAGAGGAGAGTAGAGAAATGAAGGAAGGGCTCCTTAGACTGAGAAATACTGAAGACAGGGTGAGGTAGAGTGTGCTTATGATTTCTGGATTGGCTGAATAGACTCCATTGGACGAATATGGACATTTTGGTGCAAATGCTTGATGGGATAGGATTTACAATGTATGGAAGAATTCCCAAGATCTGGTGGGGAGTTTGAGGGGTATGGATGGTGGTGGGAGTCTAAACGTGATTAAGAAATGCTCTATGAAATTATAAAAGTCAATAAAAATATTAAAAAATTTAAAAACACACCAGTTTTAAGGAGGAATTAATTAACGGAAGAGATGTATAAACAATATCCTCTGTCACTATAAAGCACATCATCCTGCTGTAGATCTTATGCAGGGATGAAAGATCAACAACATACAAATCTCCACAGCTGATTCAGACTCTGTTGACCAGGTCTTCAGCAGCATAATAGAGTCAAGGCTCAACAAGAACTTGACTGAATACTCTATTTTTCTTCAAAGTACTTACTTATTTTACCATGATTGACCCCAATACTTTATATTCTCATAGTACTGTTAAAACAGCAAGAAGAACTGAGCTATTCACATCGAATTTAGCACTTGTTACAATGTACTCCAGATGCTTTAGAGTGTTCTATTTTTCATTTCATATTCAAGATTTGATTGTCTTGATTCTGGAACAATAAAACTGGTAAATAAGCCAAAAACATTCCTTCACAGAAACATAGTAACTTCATAATATTTTTGTTGGTGCCACAAATATAATGGAATTAAATACATATATGTATTAGTTGCAATATTTGGTACATTAGTCTTGTTGGGATAAAAATAATTTCAGCAGTTTTATATTATTTTATTCTCTTCCTAGAAAGAATGTTCTTTTTCCCAGATTCCAGAGGTCAGCCTGCTCAATAGCTTCTGTCTCCTGGTCTCCATAGTCAGGGTAAGCAACACTGTGCATTTCTGATCATCAATAGCTTCTGTCTCCTGGTCTCCATAGTCAGGGTAAGCCGCACTGTGCATTTTGGATTATTAATATCTTCTGTCTCCTGGTCTCCATAGTCGGGGTAAGCCGCACTGTGCATTTCTGACCATCAATATCTTCTGTCTCCTGGTCTCCACAGTCAGGGTAAGCAACACTGTGCATTTCTGATTATCAACATCTTCTGTCTCCTGGTCTCCACAGTCAAGGTAAGCAACACTGTGCATTTCTGATTATCAATAGCTTCTGTCTCCTGGTCGCCATAGTCAGGGTAAGCAACACTGTGCATTTCTCACCATCAATAGCTTCTGTCTCCTGGTCGCAATAGTCAGGGTAAGCAACACTGTGCATTTCTGATTATCAACATCTTCTGTCTCCTGGTCTCCACAGTCAGGGTAAGCAACACTGTGCATTTCTCACCATCAATAGCTTCTGTCTCCTGGTCGCAATAGTCAGGGTAAGCAACACTGTGCATTTCTGACCATCATTTCATTATCACAATGGGCCTTTAAACTGATATTTGATAATCTAGGACAACTGCCATTTTCTCAAGTTCTATTCAGTCATAAAATGCCAAGCCAAAACATAATTAAATTTACCATGTGTATTAATTTAATTTTAGATTCATGAGATTGGGACTTAGACACCTTTAGTGGGCAACTGTTCTACCTCCTACACATTATGATTGAAAGAGAAGCACATACATCAGAACCATGAATATTGACATTATATAGATGACCAAAACTGCCTGCATAATAATCATTCCCTTAAGAAGACTATAATTTCAAGAATGTAATAACATTTCTATAATTATTTCCTCCTATTTCAAGATGAAATCAGGAACACAATTTATTGTTATTTACATAAAAATTATTTCTCTTACTCTCTTCTTTCTCTCTCTGCTTCCATCCCCTTCTCTCCTTTCCTATAGTTCACACTCGTATATTCCCTATCAATCTATCTATCATCTATCTTTCTATCTATCTATCTATTTATCTATCTATCGATCGATCTATCTATCTATCTATCTATCTATCTATCCAGCTAAGTACCTAGGTCACTAGCTATTAGTCATTCTATCTGTCCATTTAGCCTTCCAATTACACTTACTGAGAAATTGCATATATGTTTATGGGGGAATATAAGCAATATATTGCTGTTTAAGATGTCAGTTTGTGAGAAAGCCTTACAAATTTTGTCACTGCAACATTTCTATTTTTCACTAAGTACATATGATGCTTTCTGTCCTGAGGGAGTAGGAGGCAGGGATTTTGAGGGTCTCTGTGATTAGAATGTGGCTGATACACTTAAAGTGTATAGGTTGTCCAAGATGACAAAGTGTAATTAAAATATTTGTAGTATAAACTTGCTTTATCCTATCATATTAAGGCCAAAGCAGTCCATGATGAATTACTCTACTTCAGTAACTCTTATAAATGACATATAATGTATTTAAATTATTGCATTCCTGAGAAAGAGCATTTATAGACTGAATTCATTCTGATGTTTCCATTATAGTTAGCTAACTGGGTAGATTTTTTTTTTCTATCTTTCTTTCTTCTCTCCTTCTTTGGAGCTCCTGCTTTTTTTACAGCACAGCCACTCAGTTAATCGGGCAAGACAGTGGTTCAGCTCAAAGTAAAGCAAACCCTGATTGCTGCCAACAGTTTCAAGCTGCACTGTTTTGCTGGCACAGGGTTAAGCGCTTGATTGATGTTCTCCCATGTCACTCTATTCCCTGTAGCTGTGTCAACTCTCCTATCACTTGTCATCACCAGAGAGATGTATTTGTTGTTTCATTATCTGAGTGTCACTCTGGATTAAAAGGTCCACAAGGAAAGACAATTTGCCTCTTGTTCACTACTCTACTTGCCATGTCTATAATGACAGGCATGAAGTAGCTATTGAAAAGATAAGGCAGATGATTTTCCACATACTAAAGAAATGTACCCAATAAGCAAGACCAGATATTTTAACAGAATACAGGGACCATTTATTTATTATTATTTATTTATTTACAATTTTACCATTTCTGTAAAAATGGTTACAACTTCCTTTCAGAGAAAATCTTATATATTTTTCACATATTCTGTGTGTAAATAAGTCTGTTAATAATGTATGTCTTACCATAATGAGTTCTATATGTCTTAGAAAGGTTGTACTATTAAGTGTGAACACTTGCTTGTTGTTAACATGATTTTAGAAATCAATGACGGACAAATATGAACTTTTTACTAGAAAGCTGTCTACAGTTCTATTTCTTGTTTCTTTGAAGATGGGTGATCTCTAACTTCTACAAAGATTTCTTAGCAGTTGGAACTGAAGTCATTTCTTAACAAGTAATTTCTGTGTCAGTTTGTACAACTGTATTTATATAGATTGATCCACCACTGCCATAAAATCTCACTGAACTTTAAGCATCAAGGGTATAATTGTATCAATTTTTTAAAGTTTATGCACTCAAGCTGTCATTTTTTTAAAAAAATAGCCATTCAGTAACATGTACTTTTGACAGTCAGACTTGCAAAAATAGCAATGCAGATAACTACATTTTAATGCAAATGAGATCTGCATATTCAAAGGCTCAACTTTCTGAAATGAATCACACAGTGTTCTTCACAATGGAAGTAAGTTGAAGATTTTAGCAACTTGTGTGTGTGTGTGTGTGTGTGTGTGTGTGTGTGTGTGTGTGTGTATGCGCATGAAGCAAAATGACAGGTTTTAAGAGAGTTAAAACTTTCTTTACTCAAATTACTGGAACCCAAAGTTGTGCATATGGTGTATGCATATCTGAATATTAAACATTTCGATAAACTACAATGTTCTTGCTCACATTTCTTAACTTTTACATGCATATTGATAACTTATAAAATCAACAATTTAACATTATGCGCATTCCATATCCTTACTTTAGGTTAAAATCAGTAAGTGACAGCAAAAACTCTTTCCCACTCCATCTCACTAAATGATTTTGTAAAATTCTGACAAGATCAAGACAGAGATAATTTTGCTGTTAGGACTGAGTACAGCAATGTTTTCAGGGATTTCCAAGCATCATTTACTTTGATTTTTTTTCCACCCCAAAATATACCTTATCCTTTTCTACATATCTCATAGGCTCACCCCAACTACACATATGCACACGCTTGCCTTTGTGAATAGCACATTCAAGCAGATGACTTAATAAATGCATCTTTGAAAGTTAAGCTCCTCCTCTGCCCTAATTGTCCTAACACCAAATCTGACCACACATCTGCACCTGTGCAAATCTCTTTCTCCTCATAGGGTGAGGGAAATGTATTTTCCCTCCTGCAAATCCATTCCTAAATTATGATCCTCACCTTGGGTGCCATTTCTGTCCCTTTCCAAGGGACTTGCTCCTTGTGAATCTTCAGCATTCCCATATAAGCACTGTTCATAATAAGAAATTATATCTAACCTCATTCATTTTAATATTTTAGATAAATCCTTACTAAAGCTTTTTAACATTTACCATTACAAAACTCTCTAAAAATTAAAAATGCATACGTTGCACTTGTGTACTCTGATATACTTTAGACATCCATCTCCTGCAATTTTATTTGCACCTTTAAATGCCATGGATATGTGCTTTGTCATATTTATCAAACATTAAAATACCACATAGACCTTCATTTATATACAAAGATTGGCAATACAGTGAGATTGGGGCAGGAGGTTTTTCCCTTAGTCATCTTCAACACAGATTGTACATCGAAATTTCTTCACTTCATTTAGAACGTTGTTGTGCTGGAGAGTTAATTTCAGGAGCCAGCAAAGCAGGGTGTGGAGGCACCAGTAGCTCTTGCTTCCCGGTCATTTGATTCTGGAAATATCAAGGTAGATTTCCTTATACGTTAGGATTATTTAAATATTATCATACAATATCATATTAGTATCTTGGTCTCCTTAAAGCCTCGGATTCAATTTTTAATTGGTTGGGTGAAACTGTTTCTCCTTCCTTTTTCATCTTCTCAATCTTCCTTGTTGTAGTTAGTTTACATTGAAGTTTAGTATGGCTCCAGAGCAGTAATTTTAATTTTTGGAGGAAATCAGTAATGTCAAAAGGTAAATTAGCTATATCTTATAACCTGAATGCTGAGAAAGGCAATTTGGGTGTGGAAAAGTTAAGCTTATGTGAGGCTCACCATTATGGCTAATTGGTAATGGGGTGAAAAAATATATGTCCTGGATTTGGCCTCTTGTAGATACAGAAATGCTAGAAAATCTGAAAGAGGTATTCAGTCATGTATAATGAAAAGTGACATAGCATAGATTTTGAGACACACAAATGTTAAAGACAGCAAGGATATTTGGTTGTTTGTTTATTTGTTTGTTTGTTTAAGTGATATATGATGAGATTCAGCCAAGAGTCTATGAACTACCAGAAATTAACACCTACCCCACAGTTAGTCTATGAAATTTTCTTTGTACATTTTCATTGATGCTTAATATACCATAACAGCCAGACTTATAGTAGCAAAATACTATTGAATGGCTCAATTGAGTTACAAATTTTAATTTTGTAAGTGAATGGGCATGGGGTTCTAGATGGATGAGATCTGAGGGTTAAATTTACAGTAAATTATTATGACTCCTAATTATAATTTATTTACCTTTAGGCTTAGATTAGTAAACCTTGAACTGACTAAAGGCAAAGCATTAAAATAGGTACTCATTTGTTAAAAAGGACTCAATATGATTTAGTTTTTAAAGGTTTATATTAATATTGGTACAAATAAAGGACGCTTATTTCTCACAAAAGTTGTTCACCCATCTTTTAATGATTATGCAAATGTTTGTAGTGAGTTTTGAATTTCTTTTCTTTCTTTTATTTATTTATCTTTTTATTATGTGTATGAGTGAACTGTCTGCATGTGTGTTGATGCACCTGTGTCGTGCAAATGGCACGGAGGTCAGAAGAGGGCATAGAATTTCCCTGAGACTGGAGTTAAAGATGGTTCTTAGGCACCAATCGAACCCGGGTCCTCTGCAAGAGCAGTCGGTGCTCTTATCCGCTGAGCCATCTCTCCAGTCCCTGAATTTATTTTTTTAAAAATGCCTTTATTAGGGGGCTGGAGAGATAGCCTAGTGGTTAAGAGCACCGACTGCTATTGCAGAGGACCCGAGTTTGATCCCCAGCACCCACATGGCAGCTAAGAACCGTCTGTAACACCAATTCCAGGAGAACTTCAGTTCCAGGGGAATCCGAGACCCTCTTCTGACCTCCGTGGCATTGCACAACATGGGTGAACAAACCTACATGCAGACAGTACATTCATACACATACAAAAATAAAAAAAAAAGCCTTTATTGATGTTTTGTGTATTTCAGACATAATTTCTCAGTTCCCTTCCCCCCACCCCACCCCAGATCATGCACTCTGCCATAACTGTCCTGCATCTTTCTCTCAGTCTTTTTCTTATGTTTAGGAATTCACATTTTCCTCCTTTCATTTTATATTCCTCTAAAATATGCATACATACTTTCCACTCATATACATTAATTACAGAGTCTGAAAGTAAGAGGTGGATTGATTCTAGAGCTCGTTAAGAGATTTACATTATAACGACATAGATGCTTTCAGATAAAAATAAATATAACAATAATGTTCAGCTTGCCTTTCATCTGGGGATTTAATGTTAATATCCACAAATGAGGGAGACCATTCACTGCTTGTTTCTCTGGGACTGTGTTACTTCACTTAGCATAATGGCTTCACGCTCCATCCATTCACCTGCAAAGTTCATGATGTGATCTTTTTAATGGGATCAAATTTTGTAATTTCATTTAGTAATAATATACTGTGGATGTAGTATTGATCTTTATTTCATCAGTCTTTGGCAGATTGTTTCTTACGTGTTCATTTATATTTAGTTACTCATTTACTTTGCACATTGGGTGAAAGGGGAGCACAGTTCTCTTCCTCATGATCATAGTTGTGCATTTCCTCCAGTTACTTCTCAGGTCAATAGCATAGTGGTCAAGTCCATTTCTCATGGGGAGTCTGGAGAGTTGTGGGCACCAGGATTAAGATGGATCAGATTTCACCCCTTCATTTTTTCTCATGGTTCCTATGATCATTTTCTCCTGTAGCCCTTACGGTGGCCTAGTGGTTTCAGAAAAACAAAAGCAAAAACAAACAAACAAACAAAGAAAGAAAGAAAGAGAGAAAGAAAGAGAAAAAAAAAAAAAAAAAAAAAAAAAAAAAAAAAAAAAAAAAAAAAAAAAAAACAAAGAAAAGAAAAGAAGGTAAGGGCACCTTAAGCACAGAGATTAGAAAGTGAAATCTAATTCTGCTGGAGTTCTATAGGCCCACTCTGGATGTTCTCAGCTAGATTCCTCTCCCCAATCCCTTATCGTGGTGTTGAGCAAACTAAAGTCACTTTTATTTGTCTCCACTTAGTGACTCATGCACTATTGAAAACAGGATTGAGATTTGGTGACCTACCTTCTACTTGGCCGCTCCTGAGCTCTGGCTCCTGGAATCTACCTCAAAGTGCTCAAATATGTCCCTGGAAAGCTAGAGCAGCCTCTCATTTTGAGGTCAGTGGGCTCTCCGGGCTAAAGATTCAGGGACTAGACCAGAGCACCCACAAAACCCAGGAGCAGTGGCCAGGATCCTGCATGGTATTGTAGCTGTTCACTGGCTTCTGCAGGCCCTGAGGATAGCACACACGCAGAGGGAGGAGGCACCAATCTCTCTGTTTCCTTGACATTAAACACAAAACTATCAGTCTTAAAGTGCGTGGCCCGGAGCTGGAGAGATGGCCTAGTGGTTAAGAGCGCCGATTGCTCTTGCAGAGGACCCGGGTTCGATCCCCAGCACCCACATGGTGGCTGAAAACCGTCTGTAACTCCAATTCCAGGAGAACTCCAGTTCCAGGGGAATCCGACACCCTCTTCTGACCTCCATGGCATTACACATCATGGGTGCACAAACCTACATGCAGACAGTACATTCATACACATAAAAATAAATAAATAATAATTTTTTAAAAAAGTGCATGGCCCACAAGTCAAGTGAATTTCAAGAAGTGTACACATCTCTTGGCAACATTAGGAACATGTATAAATAGATAGATCTGGATTACAGGGGAAAGAGTGACTGCTATCTGAATAATGTGGATGTGGAGGCTGAGTGACACTGTTTTTCTGTGAGGACCCTCA
Source organism: Rhizomys pruinosus (assembly GCA_009823505.1). Taxonomy (NCBI): domain Eukaryota; kingdom Metazoa; phylum Chordata; class Mammalia; order Rodentia; family Spalacidae; genus Rhizomys; species Rhizomys pruinosus. Next base: position 2,144,861 of record VZQC01002949.1, read on the forward strand.
AATACTTCCCCGGCAGAGATCTTTTGAAATACATTTACAGTGCATTGTAAAATACAGCCCCAAATCATAAAAATAAAGTAGAAAATTCAGGCTGAAAAAGGGACTGCATCACTGAACTACACCCTGCCAAGCATAGGATGTTATCAGAAACAAACTTGGATGCCTATTCAAGGAAAGTGTGCTTTAAGTGATATATCATCATGATAGTTCTAATCTGTAACTATTTAGTCATCATAAGTTAACTGTTCCATGTAAATCACCTCAAATATTCCAAATCCAAAGACATTTACTTAGTAATGAGAAAGACACTAATTAATGTTAACACATCACAGCAACTAGACGTAACCAGACACAGCCAGACACAAGCAGAAGCTGGCCAACAGTCTATCCTTGCACCCCAAGGCACCTTCATTGTGTGTGGTTTACAGCCAATTAGGAAGTGAAAAATAATTTTCTCCCTATCCCCAGGCACACACATATACTCTCTACTCAAGAGTCAGTGGTCCTGGACAAGCTGTCTTGTGCACATTGCTGTATATTTTGAAAGCCTTAAAGCAACATTTATTGTCTGTTGACTGACGACAAGATAGAGTACACGAATGCATGTTAGAACTCTGTGGAAGCGAGGAAGAGAAGGCTGAAGACCCATGTGTCCTGAGGTCGCACCAGTCCTTGGTGGAAAGTGTTTGCATGCAAACCAGGTTGAGTTAACGGTGTTTCAGTGGGGAAAGCAGATTTGAGGCATACTGCAACAGCAGGAGAGGCCCCAGGTAACGGTAATGAAGCCCGAGTGTAACTAGAGGAATAAATAGTATAAAGAGAGGAAACTGACCAGTCCCTAGCCATCCTCACATCCAGCAAGAAAGATAAACCTGTTATAAGGATAATGCTGAGGACACATAGCATCTGGAGAATTGGTAAAATAGCTCTATCTTGCTCATGTAGGATTCTTATAGGAGGTTCAGTATGTGTTGAGAAATCCTTCTTACATAATTTGTATTTACTCACTGTGTGTTTGTGCCTGTGTCCACACATGATATGGTATCTTCAGAGGTCAGTGGTTGACTTCCAGGTACGAGTCCTCTTCTTACACCAAGTGCGTCCTGGGGAGTGAGCTCAGGTCGTCAGATGCATACCAGCTACACTTACCCACCGAAACATCTCACTGGCACTGAGTATAAATTTGGAATATTCTAATTGATTTCCTTGGCTTCCATGCTGTACTTACCCCTTGATGTTTTATAATTTGGTGGTGGGGGGGGCTGGCTCGATCTTTTTCTGATCTTTTTTTTTAAATTTTTTAAACTTTATTTCTGTATGTGTATCAATGTACTGTCTGCATGCAGGTTTGTGCACCCATGTCGTGCAATGCCGCGGAGGCCAGAATAGGGTGTCGGATTCCCCTGGAACCAGAGTTCTCCTGGAATTGGAGTTTCAGATGGTTCTTGGCCACCATGTGGGTGCTGGGGATCCAACCTGGGTCCTCTGTAGGAGCGGTCGGCACTCTTAACCGCTAGGCCATCTCTCCAGCCCCCATCTTTTTCTGATCCTGAGCAGACAACAAGGGCCTCTATGAGTTCCTGCATGCCAAGGTTATATCATGTCCTCCAGTCCTTTCTGACCTCTGTCTCTTTCAATGTTTCCACACCCCATTACACCATGCTCCCTGGGCCTTGAGGGGAGTACTGCCTTACAGTTGTTGCATCAGTGGATGAGGACTCTATAAACACATATTCTATGCACTTTGACTAGTTTATGTTTTTACTACTGCACAAAGAAATTTTTCTGATGAAATCTGAGAGCTACACTAATCTATGGGCATAGAGATAAGAACTGAGCTTGATATTATGTCCATTTATCAAAATAATAGTAATAGGTTTACCCTGGGGCCAATGAGATTTCCAACCAAGAGCTCTTGGCCAAATTTTCAGTAGTATGAGGAAAATGTTTTCTACTCTGAAGTGGGTCTTAAAACCAATCAGAAATTGGTTAGTTTTATTCATAATACTCATGCCACTATTGAACCCATGGGCAGGAACATCTTGTCCCAACAGCAGAAATTGGTTAGTTTTATTCATGATACTCATGCCACTATTGAACCCATGGGCAGGAACATCTTGTCCCAACAGTCACTATTACAGTTCACAGGATTCACATCTGTGTGGGACTGTTGATGATTTCTTTCCCCAGAAGACTGCATAGCATGTTTTGATACTGTGAAAGCAGCCAGCAAGGAAGGAGCTTACTGGTAAGTATCAACATTGTTTCTTTATGTTCTCTGACAAAACTGTGGACTGTTTTGAGCAACTGGGTCTTATCTTCAATTTCTGGTAGAAAACCATGAGAAATAGCAATAGCATGTATTACTCTGGAGGTACCCAGGACACCTCTGATCAATAACTTGAAAGGAAGTGTCTGACACAGGTCACTGGGCTATTATTTGGCATTTTATGGCTTCAGGAAAGAACGATATCCTGTGTTGAGTAATTCCAATTAAATTTTTATAGATATATAGATGACAGATAGATGGATATAAAGATAGATGGTTAATATATAGAATGATAGATAGATGGTAGACAGTAGATTATAGATGGTTAGATAGATGATAGATAGATAGATAGATAGATAGATAGATAGATGATACATTGGTAGATGATTGATAGATGTAGAAAAATAGAGGATACATAGATGATACATAGAGATGATACAGAGAGATTATAGATGATAGAGAGATGATAGAGAGATAGAGAGATGATAGATAGATAGATAGATAGATAGATAGATGAATGATAGATATATATTTAGATAGATGACAGATGATAAATAGAGAAAGAAAAAAGAAAGAAGGTGGACCTTATAAAAATCCTGGGGCTGGAAAGATGGCTCAGTGGTTGAATGCTGACTGCTCTTACAGAGGACCCAAGTTTGACCGTCTTTAACTCCAGTTCCAGGGGAATCTGATACCCTCTTCTGACCTCCAAGGCATTTCAGGACACGGGTGCACCAACGTATATGCAGACAGTACATTCATACACGTAAAAAATAATAAATAAAAAATCTTGTTTTCATATAGCTTTCACAATCAGTAGTGGAAGTTATCCCTCCCTGAGTTCCTCTTCTTCCCTATGCTCTCATTACTTGATGCCACTCTTTCACTATCCCCATTTCCCATTTGTAACACCTGTGATGAACTAATTTATCCCTTAAGATCTTTCTTTCCCTTCCTATCAATGGCCTTTTTGTAGTTTCCAAATTTTATAGCTTATTTTGTATACTGTTTTTAATTCTACTGTTGATAATTATTGGTTTTCTTTTTTATTTTATTTATTTATTTATTTATTTACTTATTTATTTATTTATTTATTTATAGATGTATGAATGTACTGTCTGCATGTACGTTGGTGCACCCGTGTCGTGTCGTGCAAACCCGCAGATGTCAGAAGAGGGTGTTGGATTCCCCTGGAACTGGAGTTAAAGACGGTTCTTAGCTGCCATGTGGGTGCTGGGAATCCAACCCTGGTCCACTGCAAGAGCAGTCGGTGCTCTTAACAGCTGACCCATCTCTCCAGCCCTGATAATTATTGGTTTTTAAATTATTGCTTGATTTATGTAGAATTTTTACTTAATATGACCTTCTGCCTCTGGATGTGTGTGTGTGTGTGTGTGTGTGTGTGTGTGTGTGCACAATAATAGGTCACATGGATGCTCCTTGTAATTAAAATATTATGTATTCCCAGAAAACATAGTTTTCATTTATAAAGTCTCATTGCTAACTTTACTGATAAAATGAACACTTTCCCTAAATATGTTCATGCCTTTGTCAATTAGGAAAATCAATCTGCGATGTTTTTATTATTGTATTATGTTATTACTCAAAAATATATAGGCATATTGAAATGTAATATGAATCTTGGAGTATTTGTCCCTGACCAAGACCAGCAAAACATAAATGATTTTTGGATTATCTCCTCTCTGTATTAAATAGAATTTAGAAAAATACTGTCTTTCTACCAGTTTTAGAAGAGTACCTCAATTCCTTCTTAAACTATTTTATTATTTTTACTTTATGTGTATGAGTGTATTGCCACATGTGTATAAATGGACTCATGTTTTGGAAAGGCTGTAGATATCAGGAAAGGTGCTGGATCCCGTGAGTTGGAGTTACAGCCATTTGTTAGCTGCCAAGTGGATGCTAAGAAGTCAGGTCCTCTGCAAGACCAAACAGTGCTCTGAACCATCTCTGCAGTCCCTCAATTCTTTTTAGAGGAACTCTAAAAGTGTTTTCAAATTTTTCAAATATCCTTACTGAGTGTTTTTATCAATTCATATTTATGAGGAGAATATATGTAATCAAATTTTAATATATTTATACTCTTTGTTAGGATAATTCAGAAAGTAATTAGAAGCTGGATATATTTTAATTATTTCGCTGTTTTAAATCCAATAGGTTTATATATTTGTTTATTTTATCCATAATCAGTTTCAAAATATATTTAAATTTCATGGATATTTAAAATAATACCTTTAAAAAACTAAAATATTATTGTGTCACACATTATACAAAAAGTTAATGGATTTCTTGACTCACCCAATCAAAACCATATGAACTATTATTTCTTTCAATTTATAATATTTGTTTCCTTTGTCACATATAGAATGTGGGGGCTGGAGAGATGGCCTAGCAGTTAAGAGCACTGACTGCTCTTGCAGTGGACCCGGGTTCAATCCCCAGCACCCACATGGCAGTTGAGAACCGTCTTTAACTCCAGTTCCAGGGGAATCCGACACCCTCTTCTGATCTCCGTGTCATTGCATAGCACGGGTGCACAAACTTACATTCAAACAGTACATTTATACACATACAAAATAAATAAAATTTTAAAAATATAAAAAAAGAATTGTGTGATTATTCTTAATCAGCTCATGTTTCATGTTTTCAAGATGTTTCTAGAAGTCAAACCATGTGTGTTTCCTTTATTTTATATATCTAACCTAGTCTGCAGAACCGTTTCATAAAAAAAAATTAATGAAAAATTTTGGCAGGAGACTTGATTTAGAAGTTAAAAGCGGTCACTGGGGGCAGGCCTAGCCCCACTTCCTGATTATGGTCTGCTTTGGGTACAGATACATGGGGATCAGCTACCTCCCACTCCTGCCCCCATGCCTTCCCTGCCGTGATGGACTATGTCCCCCTTGAACTGCAACTCCAAATAGACCCTTCTTCCTTAAAGTCGGTTCTTGTCAGGTATTTGGTCACAGCAATGAGATATGTAGGTAATACAGATGCTTACTAATGTCTGACCAGTAACCACTTTCCAGGCTGAGAGTGGATTCCAAGGTGGATATTAATATCATAATTAAGGGATCTGTGTAGCTCCATAGGATATCACAGCACATGGGTCTTGTACTTCAAATACAGTATGAAGATAGAAAATGAATTCAAAGTAATCAAACTTGCCTTTTGAATGTAACTCTAGGACAAAACCAGATGGGATGAAAACTGGAAATACGTTTAATGATATGTGCATTTGGATATATTTATGTCATTTTCCATTTTCAAGTTACCTTGTATAACGGGGAAATGAGTTTCAGTTTTTGAACTATTTAGATTCCCATGTTAGAATTTCTTCATTGGAGTGAAAGAAATGTAGACTGTAATCATGGGGTACACTTTCTTTATAACTTGCTGAAAGTCCTTTTACTTAAAAATCACAAAATGCTTTAAATATCAGTCTAAAATGCTGGTTTTTTTGTGGTTGGGGAGGATTTTAATTGAACTACTGTGAGCTTGCACTGTAAAAGTTTCCTTCTGGGATAAGCAATTGCAGTTATCTTAGTACTCATTTATATTAGATTTGAAAATTTAAAAGTGGCTTCTAGGAAGAAACTCANCCATCGCTCGAGCTCGCATATGTATAAACTTTAAAAGAAGCTTCTACAATGGCAGGTTTACATAGGGATTTTTCTAAAATATTTCATAAAAACGTTATCTGCACTGGGTGGTAGTGCACACCTTCAATCCCCATGCTTAGGAAGCAGAAGCAGGTAAGTCTGTGTGAGACTGTTTCTAGGCTTGTCTGTATACAAGATTCTAGCAAAGGCTACAGTGGAATGTCAGCAAATATTGATACATATTATTTATTAATCATTTTTATTTCTTTTTAAAAGTATTTTATATTGTTTATCTGTGTCTGTTTGTATCTGTGTGTGAGTATATACAAATGTTTGCAGCTGCCTGTGGAGTCTAAAAGAGAGTGTTAGATCCCTTAGAGATGGAGTTCCATGAGGTTGTGAGCCTCCCAGTGTGGGTGCTGGGTTGTGAGCCTCCCAGTGTGGGTGCTGGGAGCTGAACTGTAGCCCTGTGGAAGAACAGTACAAGCTTTTAACTTCTAATTTTGTTTTACATAATTTTTAATGTGTGAAACTGATGCATAAGATTAACTTCTGTAGCCAGTAATGGCAGGGTGGAATTGGGCTGATTGAAATGCAGGAAACAACAGGTTCAAAGGTCATGATGCAGAAATGGGGTCTGTCCTGTAATATATTGGGGAGCAATAGATGGTCAGAGAAGGGGTGGAAGGAGGTGGGCAGGTCAGGTGGGGTCCTGGTTCCTAGTCTCAACCATATCTCCTTTATCATAAAATTGAATTCTTAGCCGGGTGTGGTGGTGCACGCCTTTAATCCCAGCACCCAGGAGGCAGAGGCAGGCGGATTACTGTGAGCTCCAGGCCTGCTGGGACTAAAGGGAGACACTGCCTCGAAAAGACCAAAACATAAAAAATAAAATAAAATAAAATGGAATTCTTCATCAACACTAACCCGTCCTGTATTCCTCCAGATTTTGAAAACGGTCTGGTACCCTCGTAGTAATAAAAAAAAAAAGAAAAGTAAAGCCATTTACTATGAAAACAGTGTGGGGCTGGAGCGATGGCCTAGCGGTTAAGAGCGCTGACCGCTCTTGCAGAGGACCCGGGTTCGATCCCCAGCACCCACATGGCGGCCGAGAGCCGTCTGAAACTCCAATTCCAGGAGAACTCCAGTTCCAGGGGAGTCCGACACCCTCTTCTGACCTCCGCGGCATTGCACGTCACGGGTGCACAGACTTGCATGCAGACAATACATTCATACACATATGGAAATAAATAAAATTAAAAAAAATTAAAATAAAGTTTATACATATGCACTATAAAAAGAGATTTAAAAGAATTACCTTATAACAGGGGGGGCATTGCTTCTACTAGGGTAACAGAATAAAGCCCCAGTGGCAAGAATGGACTCCCTCTGTTTCTACAGAGGGAGTTGTTGAACAGGAGTTCTTAGAACCTCAAACAATACTTCCCATTAACCCTGCTCTTGGTTTATGAAATATTTTCTCTTTGATTGCACATAAGTTTTTTTGAGGAAAGAATCTGCCGTTATCACCACAGTTGTTATTTATTTATATTTATTTATTTATTTATTTATTTATTTATTTATTTATTTATTGTAATTTTCCGATATGGGATCCCATAATATTTCCCACGCTGGTCTTAAAATCCTGAATTGAAATGATCCCCCTGTCTCATTCTCCTGAGAAGTTAGAAGAGCAGATGTGCCCACAGTGTCAGCTAATGCATCCTTTAAAGACAGTCTCAAAGAATGATTGATGATCATCAGCTTTCTACAAGACACGTCTGCGTATGCCATGAAATCTCTCTATTACTTGAATAAATACATTATTATTGCCACCTCATTTTACATTTGTTCTTTTGTTATTTTTATTATTCTTTTTGCAATGCTGAAGATCAAACCCAGGGCCCGTAAGCATAATAAAAACACTCTACAATGAGACACATCCATAGACCTAGTCTTTTGATTCCTAAAATATGAAAACAGAGGTTACTGATAAGAAAATGTCAAGCAGATATTATGAAATATCATTCTTCCTCAGGAAATTGCTAAGTATATAGGAACTGAGCTGAATGCTTTTGGCAGCTATTGAACATGAGCTCCCATATCTCCTGCAGAGGTGAATATACTACCTAACAAAATAATGTTTCTATATTTACAATCTTTTATTATTTGACTCAGTGTCAGATAACTTCTGATAATCTATTATGATACTACACAATGGAAACTACAAATTTGTGTTTTAATAAAATATAATAAGCATCCCAATATCCATTTATATAAGACAGTTTGCTTAAAGTATGGTACATCAATAAAAATTAAATAATATACATCCTCTTAGGCAAGATTATGCATGTCTTTAATCCCAGGATCTGCAAGGCGGAGAGGTAGGCAGATCTGTGAAAGATCCAGCCAAGTCTACAAAGCTAGTTTCAGGTCAGTTAGGGCTGTTACAACAGAAAAACAATGACAACAACAAAAACAACACAAATCACATGGTTATATACCAACAAAAACTCATTTCAAAGACAAAGGCAGAAATGCATATAAATCCATGTTTGTGTCAAATATATAATTTTTTATTTTTATTAAAATAAGTACCATAAAAATTAAATTGAATCTAATACTTATTATTACTACTAAGAGCAAAGTAAAATTAGGACAAATGTGATGATAGAAATAAGGATTCACAGAGAATATATTTTTTACAGAGATTAAACTTTATAACCCTTAAGTGTTTATGAAATTTTAATAAGTAAAAACAACGGAATACGCTATGCTTTCTATTTAAAGTAATATCAAAGAAAACAAAATTTTAGTTCAATAAGGCAAATTAAAATGTAAGATTATTATGTCCCTTTCCAAAACTCAAACAAGTTATTTTAAGTTCAAAGTCTGAAGTTTATGAATCTTGGAGGCAAAATGGAACAACCCTTCCAGCACAACTTACCAGTCCACTAAGGACGGAAAAAAAAAAAAAAAAAAAACAAAGACCAAGTAATAAGTCAGGAGAGTTAATCAACAAGTTGCTGCATGTAGCAAAACTAAATTTACTCACAAATTGTAAAGCTGCTAAATAAATTTAAGAAAATTTAGATAAAATATCTCTGTCATTGACTGTTATTTGCTTATATTAGTAGAACTGGCGCAGCTCTTTTGTGAGTTGAGCCATGCATAAGGGTCATAGTAGGACAAATCTAAAGAAAAAAACAGTTATCCACATCTGGGACAAGGATAAGAAGGCACTGTACACAAGTGGCAGGCACGATTAGTCGGTGAAACAAGGATATAAGCTACGATAGAATAAGATAGCTAGATCGATAGATGTGATGATAGATAGATCAGATGAGTATAGATAGATAGATAGATAAGATCTAGATATGATAGACGATAGATATAGATGAAGATATGATAGATAGATAGATCGATAATAGCTAGTAGATAGATAGATAGTTAGATAGATAGTAGATATTCAAATGCCATGGACACCTGGTCAACCAGAAGTCTGCAGCAAGCAGAGGAGTTAGAAAATAGAGGATGCTACTCATCTACCACAAAGATTCATGCACGTCACTGTTTTATTGCAGCTCTCTTCCAATACAAAGGAGCTGGAACCAAACACCAAATCCCCTCAACGCGGAGTGGATGACAAAAAAGGGGTTTCTGCACAATGGAGTACTATCAGCAGTAAAGAGAAAGATTGGCATCTATGAAATTTGCAGGTAAATTGATGCGAGCCGGAAGCCATTATGCTGATGTCGCAAGTAACACAGTCCCAGAAAGGACAATGAGGAATGGTTTCCCTCATGTGTGGATGCTTAGCACCAAATCCCCTAACAAAAGGCAAAACCAGGAATGATCATATTGTTTATTTTTACCTGAAAGCAACTATGTTGCTATAATGTGACATGTCTCAATGGGCTCTAGAAATCCACCACACACTTATTCTCAAACTCTTGTAACTACTGATATTGGGTGAAGGATATGTACATATTTTAGAGTAATATAAAATTAATGGAGGAAAATGTTATTGTAAGCATAAAAAAAACAAAGACTGAGAGAAAAGGATACAGGACAGTTAGCAGGACTGGCTGGTTGTGGTGGGTGGGTCGTGGGTGGGGGTAGGGGAAGGGGATATATGCCGAACGAATTGAGAAATGATGTAGGAATACAAAAAAACCACCAATAAAAAAATATTTTCACTTAAAAAAAAACAAAGAAAGAGAGCTGTAGGTTGACAGTAGTGATGTGACAAGAACATCACAGAACCCCTCACATCATCGGAGAAGTATTTTGGTGTTTGAGATGCTCCTTACTGTCACTGCTGGCAAAAATCTGTTAGGAGATGTTTTCATGAGAAAAGGTGGGAATTTATCTGGATTTAGACAGGGAGAAAATGCTTTCAACTTTACACAGATGTATCCACCGAGTTTATCAGTCAAATATAGCTGCACAACAAGATCATTTATACACAAAGAAACTTGAAAATACAACCTCTGGCCATGCCTAGTGGCTCATGCCTTTAATTACTGCATTCAGGAGGCAGGGAAGGTAGATTGCTGTGAGATTGGGACCAGCCTGGTCTATATAGTGAGATTCAGGCCAGCTGAGGCTGCAGGGAATCCCTGTCTCAAAGACAATCAGTCAATCAATCAATCAATTCAACTTCTAAGGAATTATTTCAACATTGATTTTGAAATTAGGAATTAAAATTGTCTCCAAGACATGGATCCAGAAAATAGCAGAACAGAGAAGAAAAGACACAGAACAATAACACAGAGACGCTTCAGGACAAACCTGAGTTCTGACAGGTGTATACTATGGATCTCAACAGCACACACCAGGGCTTGAAGACTTTAAGGAGACAACTTTGAACAGCAAAAAAAAAAAAAAACAGAATAGAATGTGGATTATATAAATTAAGAGATGATGAATTTAAAATAATTTCCAGAGAAGGAGTGTAATTAGTCAGGGTTTTCTAAAGAAAAAGTAAATATAACAGGTCGATATCTAGCTATATACAATTTCTTGATTTGCTCAGTGATGCGAGTTCAAGGACGTCCATAGAGTCGCTCACCACACGGAAAGGCGAGAGAATCCAGGGAACTGCTCAGTCCGCAAGGCTGGATGTCTCAGTAGTCCCAATCTAGTGCTGAAGGCCCGAATGGATTCCAGGAGATCTGCCGGTCTCAGTACATGCTGGGATCCGAAAGGTTGATCACAGCAGCAAGACAAACTCACCAGATGAGAGAGGCAAGCTGCAGGAGAAAAGGGACCAAGATCCCTCTGGCACGGCCTTTAATACTGCCTGCCAGCAGAAGGTAACGCCCACATTTGGGGTGGGCCATCCGGGTTGAGGTGGTCCAATACAAACATACCTTTTCTCTTATTTGTTCTTTAGTCCAGTCAAGTTGACACACAGGATTAACCATCACAGCAAGAAATAAAGAGAAAAGAGTGAGCCTGCAAGGAAAAAAACATGGCTCACATATTACCCAATGAAATAATAAAATAATGTTGACCGATTGGAGGAGTACAGGAAAATGAATCAACTTTGACTGGCTATTAGAAAACTTTCCTTTGAGGGTGTTTGGTTAGGTCCTATGAGTATGTAAAGTGATCATAAGAAATTAGTTGATATAGAATTGAATATTTTTCATTTTATCAAAGCTATTTAGATTTATATTGGGTTATAATTTTTGTAAGATTAAAGGTAAATCATGAAATGCTAAATATAATTTACAGATATTACTATAAAAAGATTCCCATGAACAAACTTTTTCTGCACATTTTCCATTAACTAATAGCGAATAAACATCGAAAGAGAAAGAAGGATGCAAGAAAGCAAGAGGCCATTCACTATTACTCAACAAAATGGAGAGAAAAATATATTTTAGGGTTGATTTTAAATAATTAAATTGTTGTTGTGTGGTATTACATCAAAAAGGATTCATTGGAAACATAGCAACATTATAGATATAAATGAGTGGTGAATAAAATAAATAATCTCTCTTGATTTAAAAGGATATTTAATTTTATTTAAAGATAAATTCAGCTGGGCGTGGTGGTGCACACCTTTAATCCTAGCACTTGGAAGGCAGAGGCAGGCAGATCTTTGTGAGTTCAAGGCCAGCCTGGTCTATAGAGTGAGTTCCAGGACAGCTGGGGCTACACGGAGACCCTGTCTCGAAAAGACAAAAAACAAAACAAAACAAAAAAGATTAATTCATAATCAAAATTACTAGGAACAGATATATGCAATTAAAAACTACTATTTCTGGACAGTGGCAGTAAAATAATGTAGGTTTAAAGGACATTGGACATAGGTATCTAGAGGGTTAGCTCTATTAACATATGTTTATATTTTGCATAAATTTAAGCACATAAAATAATAGAAAAAATATGTAAAATTATATATTCCATACAAGGTATCTTATTTTTACAGTAATAATGAACTGACGGTTCCTTTTATTCACGGTATTTCTAATCAGCATAATAAACATTGGATTATAGCTGCAAATGTAATAATCATGTGAAGGTTAGGAACAGTTATGTACATTAGCATATCAATTACCAAATAAATTAGCTGTGATTTAAGGAATGATTGACAAGCTCTAGCCTGTCCATTGGCATTTTACATCTTGTCTTATGGGTCACTTTTGCCCTATATTAAATTCTAACATCTCCTAGATCTCTGCATGCCTTTCACCACTTAGTATCATTCTTCAATAACATCGAAAACAAGTTGCTAGCAGGGTGCATTTTCACTTTGAGAATGCCTAGGTCTCTACCACCGTTCTATTTTATGTTTCCTGGGATGCGGATATATATCAATAAAGGGCATGGGAGGATGATTTCTGCAGAGACATTTATGTTTGCGGCATTGCCTGTGTGTTGAAACTTCATGGCACTTTAAAAAAAACGAGAGCTGCTCTTTTGTAGTAACAGTTCAAAAAAGAAATAATCACTTGGGAAATTTTACTCTGTATCTGCTGCAAAGAAACCCAGCAGAGAAGAAAGACTCCGGAAACCACAGAAAGCAGTAAATGTCAGGAAAGGTGGGCCATTCGTGCTTGTAGCCATGAGGGCGGCCCACTTATACTCAGTCTCATTGTTATGCCTAGTCAACTGTAACCTTATGTCAAGCTGATCTTTGCTCTGTGGAAGTCTAGAAGTAACTACAGCTACCAAACTTTGGAATAAAATATTTCAGAAATTGACAAACTTAAATTGAGTTAAAATACAATATTACAAATGGCTTCTTGGTAACACATGGTTTTAATTTCCATTCTGAATTTGTATATGTGTCCTAATATGTTAAGCAAATCCAAATAGCTCTCCCAAGTATATTTTTAGCTTGTGCAATATCAAGTTGTATTTAGCAATTATACAATAAAGAAAAAGCAAGGAAATGCGGACTTACAGCAGCAACAAGAAAATACTCCATTATTTTGAAATAGCAAAAGTGATGACTCAAGTGAATATTTCATCTATTTTGCCAAGCCAATAATTATTAAAACATATATCTATGTTAAAATCCAATAATTACACATCTGTGGATGCTAGTGCCAATTACCTAGTTGTAAGTATTTCTTGTGTAGGGCCCCCTGAGCTTTTGTCCAAAGCATTTGGGCATAATGCATATTGGAAACAACAACAACAACAACAACAGAAAGGACTACATCAAAGAACTGGCTGAAACAGTGAACTTCTGCTCAAAACAATCAACTTCCTCATGGAGAATATTGAGAAAGACTGAGAAAGAGATGAAAGTGAAAGCATGTTTTTGGCAGAAAATGCATGGCTCTGGCAGGGTGGGGGAATGGGGGGGAACACGGGTCTAGAATTTGTTAAAAAATAAAAATTAATGTATTATGTGAAAAAAAGAGAAAGAGTGTATATAACTCTGGCAAAAAAAAATTCCACTAATTAACAAGCAAAGCACACTGAAAACCTCTGAAGGATGGAAACTAAATGAATTGCTTTAGCTTACTGCAATTGGAGGCCACATTCCTGTCAGCTAGAGATTACTATAATCTATGCTCCACCTGTTGATTTAATTTAAACAGTTGATAGTAATTAAATGACACTGGTCTTTACTTACAAAACACAAACAGCAATACAAACAAGTACAAAACAATACACAAAAACCAAACAACAACAAAACAAAAAAACAATAAGCAAAAACAAAAAATAATCCTTTCAAATAAACAACAAAAACAAAAACAAAATACAACAACAAAAAAAAACATTTTTTTTTTGAGACAGCGGTTACCTGTAGGCCCCAGCTGACTGAGTGACTCACTATGTTAGCCAGATGGCCCAATCTCAGTGAAATAATCCTTCTTCTATATTGCAATCCACTCCCCTATGAAGTGCTGTGATCAAAGGTGTAAGCCAATGTGTGCAGCGCTTTCACTTAAAAAATAATTTTTGCATTTATTATTTATTTGTTTATTGATTTATTTACTTTTATTGTTACCTTATAATTTTATGTATCTATTTTCCATGGAACATATATGTGGATCATTCCTCTTTTTCCTCTGGGAACTATGGGTTCCATTGATTGAACTCAGGTGTTCAGACTTGGTGGCACTCCTGTACAAGAAGAGGCATCTCATAAGCTGGCCTTTATGACACTTTTGCTTTTGAAAGCTGTCTGTGGATGCTAGCACCAATTACCTAATTGTATGGCAAACTGAGCAAGGTCAATGACGATCTGAAAAACAATTTATGCCTTATAATTGTGGTATCGCCTTAAAAATAAAACAACAACAACAACAACAACAAAATAATAAAGATTCCATACTGGCGTATGGTGGTGTCTTGCCTTTAATCCAGCAGTAGGGAGGCAGCAGGGCTGATCTACTGTAGAGTTCAAGGCAGCTTGTCTACAGAGTGGATTCCAGACAGCCTGGGGCTACAAGTAGAGACCTTCTGTGTAAAAAATACAATAAATAAAGGGGCTGAGAGATGGCTCCATAGCAGGTTTGGAGCGCCGACGCTCTTTGCAGAGGACCCGGGTTCGATCCCCCAGCACCCACATGGAGGCCAAGAGCCGTTCTGAACTCCAATTCTGGAGAACTTCAGCTCCAGGGGAATCCGACACCCTCTTCTGACCTACCGCGGCATTGACGACATGTGCACAAAACTTGCATGCAGACAGTACATTTGTACACATAAGAAAAAATTAAAATTTATTAAAAAATAAAAAAAAATAAATAAATAAAGCTTATACTAACTACTTTTTTATAAAAAAAACGGAAAAGCTGTATGAAATTCATATTGAACAAATATCTCATTTGTGATGAATTTCAAATAGGCATTACAGAAAACAAGTCAATGATAACACTGTTGAGAAACCGTTACTATCACCTCTTCACATGTTCTAAGGTTCTATAAGTGTTTGATCATGGAAAGACATAGACGTTTTCTAGAAATGAGTGAGTGCGGGGCTGGAGAGATGGCCTAGCAGATTAAAGTGTGCCGACCCCGCTCTTACAGAAGGACCGGGGTTCGATTCCCCACGCACCCACATGGCGGCCGAAGAACCGTCTGGAAACTCCAATTCCAGGAGAATCCAGTTAGGGAATCCAACACCCTCTTTGACTAATCCCGGCGCATTGACCATTGAACATGGGTGCACAGACCTCGTCATGCACACAGTACTATTATACCATACAAAAAGAAAAAGAAAAAAAAAGAAATTAGTGAGTGCATCTATTTACTTATGCATTTAGTATATTTTCTCAGTAACTACAATTTGCTGGCATGTGGACAAACCATGACCATAGAGGTGGATTTATGCATGGCAATTCTCGTCTAGTGTACTCTTGATATGCTGACAGCTGTGTTTTGACCAAATGTAAAAACTCAACTAAATAACCTGTGGCAATGGGAAACTGCATTTCTACTCTATAAAAAATTAGGAGAAATGTAAGATTTTATGGGTAATGTGCATTTTAGTAAAAAAAAAACAGAAAAAAAAAAAAAAACTGTGCATAAATCCTTGAAAGGGTCTGCCAGCTAGACATGAAAAAGAAATAAAAGAAGACTATACCAACGTGAAGATTGATTGTTGCTGAGCAGGAAGCCAGGGTGGGTAAATAGGCCATCACTGACCCTGACTTCCCAATACAGCATAGATTTCTGTTCTTAGCATTCTCTTCAATTTCTGTGACTAAACACTCTGACCAACAACCAACTTGGAGGAAGGGTTTACACGTCATCTATGGGTCAGCGTAAGCACGCAGGGAGAGCACAAGGCAAGGAACTCAGGGCAGAACGCTGAGGCAGGAGCGGAAGCACAGCCATGGAAGAATGCTTCTTACTAGCTTTGCTCCCCAGCCTGCCCTATGCCCAGCCTGCCCTCTTATACGGTACAAAACAAATAACTCCCAGGGTGTAACCCCCATAGTGGCTTTCAGCCCGCCCACATTGGCTCGAAATCAAGATAATACTCCAGAGATTTGGCCACAGGCCAGTTCAATGGAGCCATTCCCCCAATTGAGGTTCCGTCAACCCAGGTGTATCAGTTGCACTAAAGCTACCAGCACAGTTTACATCCACGTGTTCTGCTCATTCAATGAGTCAAAACTATTTCTTGCATAGGTAATATGTGTTGTGAAGTGCTCTAAATGCTGGGTGAAAAAATTAAGAAAAGAAAAAAAAGCTTTGTCATCCTGAGAGTATATCATATCATCTAAAAGAAACAATAAAGTACTTAAGGGGAGATAAAGCTGGAGGATTCCATGGCGGGAATAAGAAGAAACAGCTTCCGGGAGAAACTGGAGCTTCTGATTTCCTTGAAGCTGTGACTAATGATTGGATTTATCATCTAGTGCCCCTAAAATCATCATGTGAATTAATGTAAAACAAGGGAAAATAAGAATTCAAAGAATAATTTCAGAAAGTAGAAGTGTGATAAATATCCAGAGCTGAGTCCAATACAAATAATATCTAAATATCAGGAAAGCAGAGGGGAACTTAATAGAGCATTTGTGCTCAAATCTGATACAGAGTTATCTGGGAATGGGATAAAAACAAGGAGAAAATAATTACTTTGAAATGATTCACTGTACTGACCAACTCAATTGGGGGATCATAAATTAAAAAATAGAGTGGGCATTTTGAAACAAAAGGTAATTATTTACACATATTATTTAATGAAATTGTAATGCATTAGGTTTAAATGAAAAAATTTAGTATTGATTATATTTGAATAATTTTCTGATAATAAATCCCACTATGTCACAAATTGATCTCCAGTATAATTCAAATAGTATATATGAGAGAATAAGTTTCATATTTTAATGAAGTTTTAAAATTTTATTTGAAGTGTGTTTATGTAAGTGAATGTGTGCTTGCTTGGCGTCCTGGGGCTTGCTTGGAAGGTTGCCCAAAACAAGCCAGAAGAGGGCATCGGAAAACTTGGAACTGGAGGTAAAACTAAGCTATGTGATATGGGTATTTGAAACCAAACACAAGTTTTCTGGAAGAGTAATAAAGGCTCTCAATCTCTAAATATGTCTCCAGATTCCAAGATTTTCAATTTATGTTTTTGACGTTCACAAACACACACACACCACACACAGCTTAATATATATATAATAATATATATATAGATATAGATCTATATATATACAAGTCACTGCTATTGCTTCTCTTACCTGCTTATAATTCTGAATGTAAGGGATTTAGGGTGTGTGGGGGTGTGTGTGTGGTGTGTGTGTGTAGTATATGCAGGTCCTGTGGCAGATAGATGAATGGAGATGCTGTGATCTTCCATCACCATGCTAAGGATGATCTCCTATCTAGAAGACAGATTTTTGTGGCACCTTTTCTCATGCCATGGTTCCTGCTATCTTTCTACCTCTGCTATTGCTTCTGTGTCTGGCCCCTGGATTTGGCAGTAGATGTTTCTCCATTTAGAGTTAAGCACCAAAGGAGTATTTTGGTAAACATTTCTCAGTGCAAAGAAATGTCTTATCTGATCAAAACTGTGTGCTGCACATGGATCTATGGCCACAAATATAAATACTCAGAAGGCAGTTTGACTGATGATGAGGATGTTGAGGAAGGGAGATACTGATAACCACACGAATTTGTACGTAGCTAACGTGCATTCGTTAGCTTGCTTTCTGAGCTGCGTACAAGACTTGTGACTCTGTGAATTGTCACACCGAGTCAGAGCTTTCCAGAGCTGGGTGCGATTTGCATTAAAAGCCACCAGCCTTTCCCAAGAGCTGGGTGCGGACGTGCAGTAAAAGTCACCAGATAATCCAGCCCAATGTCTCAACTCAGTGTTCTTGCAAAAACAGACCCTCTCTGACGCCAGACCCTGTTTCACCCACTCCCTCCCTATTTCTTGCCTTCCACAAGATAAATACAACTGTTTGTGCTCAATAAATTTGGACCTTGACAATTAAGCTCGCAGGGTCTCGTTTTTCTCTCTTGCCCATCTTTACAGGTCTGGGATCTCCTTCAGGTACCTGCAATTACTGCCCCCNAGACAGTACATTTGTACACATATAGAAATAAATAAAATTAATTAAAAAATTAAAAAAAAATAAATAAATAAAGCCATATACTACATACCTTTCAAAAAAAACGAAAGCTGTATGAAATTCATATTGAACAAATATCTCATTTGTGATGAATTTCAAATAGGCATTACAGAAAACAAGTCAATGATAACACTGTTGAGAAACCGTTACTATCACCTCTTCACATGTTCTAAGGTTCTATAAGTGTTTGATCATGGAAAGACATAGACGTTTTCTAGAAATGAGTGAGTGCGGGGCTGGAGAGATGGCCTAGAGATTAAGAGTGCCGACCGCTCTTACAGAGGACCGGGGTTCGATCCCCAGCACCCACATGGCGGCCAAGAACCGTCTGAAACTCCAATTCCAGGAGAACTCCAGTTCCAGGGGAATCCAACACCCTCTTCTGACCTCCGCGGCATTGCACAACATGGGTGCACAGACCTGAATGCACACAGTACATTCATACGCATACAGAAATAAAAAAAAAAAAAGAAATTAGTGAGTGCATCTATTTACTTATGCATTTAGTATATTTTCTCAGTAACTACAATTTGCTGGCATGTGGACAAACCATGACCATAGAGGTGGATTTATGCATGGCAATTCTCGTCTAGTGTACTCTTGATATGCTGACAGCTGTGTTTTGACCAAATGTAAAAACTCAACTAAATAACCTGTGGCAATGGGAAACTGCATTTCTACTCTATAAAAAATTAGGAGAAATGTAAGATTTTATGGGTAATGTGCATTTTATAAAAAAAAAAAAAAAACTGTGCATAATCTCTTGAAATGGTCTGCCAGCTAACATGAAAAAGAAATAAAAGAGAAACTTACCAAAGTGAAGAATGATTGTTGCTGAGCAGGAAGCCAGGGTGGGTAAATAGGCCATCACTGACCCTGACTTCCCAATACAGCATAGATTTCTGTTCTAGCTTCTCTTCAATTGCTGTGACAAAACACTCTGACCAACACCAACTTGGGGAGGAAAGGGTTTATTCAGCTTACATCTCCTGGGTCACAGTTCATCACTCAGGGAGCTCAAGGCAGGAACTCAGGGCAGGAACCTGGAGGCAGGAGCTGAAGCACAGGCCATGGAAGAATGCTTCTTACTGGCTTGCTCCCCTGGCCTATGCCCAGCCTGCCCTCTTATACGGCACACAATAACCTGCCTAGGGTGGCACCACCCATAGTGGGCTCAGCCCTCCCACATTGCTCGACAATCAAGACAGTACTCCACAGATGTGGCCACAGGCCAGTTCAATGGAGCCAATTCCCCAATTGAGGTTCCTTCAACCCAAGTGTATCAAGTTGACACTAAAGCTATCCAGCACAGTTTACATCCAGCTTGTTCTGCTCATTCAATGAGTCAAAACTATTTCTTGGATAGGTAATATGTGTTGTGAAGTGCTCTAAATGCTGGGGTGACAAAATTAAGAAAAGACAAAAATCTTTGTCATCCTGAGAGTATATCATATCATCTAAAAGAAACAATAAAGTACTTAAGGGGAGATAAAGCTGGAGGATTCCATGGCGGGAATAAGAAGAAACAGCTTCCGGGAGAAACTGGAGCTTCTGATTTCCTTGAAGCTGTGACTAATGATTGGATTTATCATCTAGTGCCCCTAAAGTCATCATGTGAATTAATGCAAAACAAGGGAAAATAAGAAGTCAAAGAATAATTTCAGAAAGTAGAAGTGTGATAAATATCCAGAGCTGAGTCCAATACAAATAATATCTAAATATCAGGAAAGCAGAGGGGAACTTAATAGAGCATTTGTGCTCAAATCTGATACAGAGTTATCTGGGAATGGGATAAAAACAAGGAGAACATAATTACTTTGAAATGATTCACTGTCTGAACCAACTCAATTGTGGATCATAAATTAAAAATAGAGTGGGCATTTTGAAACAAAAGGTAATTATTTACACATATTATTTAATGAAATTGTAATGCATTAGGTTTAAATGAAAAAATTTAGTATTGATTATATTTGAATAATTTTCTGATAATAAATCCCACTATGTCACAAATTGATCTCCAGTATAATTCAAATATTTATGAGAAATAAGTTTCATATTTTATTAATTTTAAAATTTATTTGAAAGTGTGTTTATGTAAGTGAATGTGTGCTTGCTTGTCTGTCTGTGCATTGCTTGAATGTAGTGCCCAAAACAGCCAGAAGAGGGCATCGGAAAACTTGGAACTGGAGGTAAAACTAAGCTATGTGATATGGGTATTTGAAACCAAACACAAGTTTTCTGGAAGAGTAATAAATGCTCTCAATCTCTGAAATATTTCTCCAGATTCCAGATTTCAATTTATTTTTTGACGTTGGGATCAGAAAGGAAAAAGAGAGGGAAGCAGGGGGAAAAAAAGGGAAGGGAGGACACAGAGGAGGGAAGGAAAGGGGGAAGGCAGGGAGGTGGAAAGGAAAAAAATACGGAGTGAGGAGATGGGAAGAAGGTTCGGAGAAGAAAGCCCACGAGGCACAAGGGAGCGCCAGAGAAGGCAAAGATTGAGGAGAAAAAAGAAGGGCAGAGGGGAGAAGTGAAAGGGGGAGTGGAAAGGGGGGGATGGAAGGGAAGGGGGCGTGCGGGGCGGGCGGGGCACGGCGGAAGGGAGTGCCCGCAAAACAACAGCCAAAGAGGGCAGCGGAAACGGGGAACTGGGAGGGAAACGAGCTATGTGGCTATGAGGTCTTGGAACCAAACAACCATTTTCTGGACGCGTCATACCTGCTCTCCATCTTGAAAGTTCTCAGATGCCAGAGTGCCAGGTTATTTTTGAACGTGTACCCACACACAGCACAACACACCCACACACGCACCACCTTGGCACTATATATATGTGTATATATATATATATATATTATAATATATTAATAAACAGATGAATCAGTCAACTGTATTGCTTCTCTTACCTGCTTATAATTCTGAATGTAATGTCTTTAGGTTGTGGTGTGTGTGTGTTGTGTGTGTGTGTGGTGTATGCAGGATCCTGTGCAGTAGATGAATGGAGATGCTGTGATCTTCCATCACCATGGTAAGGATGATCTCCTATCTAGAAGACAGATTTTTGTGGCACCTTTTCTCATGCCATGGTTCCTGCTATCTTTCTACCCTAGCCTCCCTCTTCGTAGGTCATGTTCCCTGGAGTTTGGCAGGTAGATGTTCTCTTTAGAGTTAAGCACTCAAAGACTAGTTATGTTTGGTAACCATTTCTCAGTGCAAAGAAATTCTTATCTGAATCAAAACTGTGGGGGTTGGGGGGGTTTTGCACGGGATCTATGGCCACAAATATAAATACTCAGAAGGCAGTTTGACTGATGATGAGGATGTTGAGGAGGGAGATACATGATACATCACTAATTGTAAGGAGCTCACAGGCTTTAGCTTGCTTATGCTGAGCTTGCTTACAAGGAAGTTGACTCGTGTGAATTGTCACCTCGAGCCTTCACAAGAAGGCTGGGTGCGAGATGTGCCAGTTTAAAAGCCACCAGCCTTTCCAAGAGCTGGTGCGGACGTTGCAGCAAAAGCCACCTCAGACTACTCCAGCCTGATGCTCATCTCAGTTGATTTGCAAAAACAGACCCTCCTTCTGAGCCAGATCCCTGTTTCACCCATCCCTCCATATTTCTGCTTTCTGCAAGATATATATAACAAGGCTTTTGCTCATATAAATTTGGACTTGGACAAAGCTCGCACGGTGTCTCCTTTTCTTCTTGCCCATCTTCACAGGTTCTGTGGTCTCCTTCAGGTACCTGCAGATTACTGCCCCCGCAGACAGGGGACATTTGGCGCCCAACATAGGGGCTCGAAGTCAGAGACCCCCCCCCACCAGACAAAGAAGCAATAAGGAACGGCCGGTCCAAAACACTAAATGAAGAAGATTCCCTCCGCCATATATCCAATGACCTCACAGATAAAAGAATGTGATTTCCTTGACTCAAATTAGATAGATGGGGGCCATTCACTGTATAAGTAAGAGAGAATGTCTGTCAGGATATAGGGAGTCCGGCTTAGAAAAAAAAAAAAAAAAGTACTTATCCCAAAATAAGAGACAAGGTAGGTAGGGAACTTAATGCCCACC
Organism: Rhizomys pruinosus; assembly: GCA_009823505.1. Lineage (NCBI taxonomy): Eukaryota > Metazoa > Chordata > Mammalia > Rodentia > Spalacidae > Rhizomys > Rhizomys pruinosus. Next base: position 2,167,385 of record VZQC01002949.1, read on the forward strand.
TTAAGGAAAAGGGAAATCTCTCATTATATTAAGTCAAATGTCTATCCAAGCTCTCTGTGTATTAACTTTTCTCTCATGTGTCTGATATTGTGTCATGTTTGTTCCTCTGTGTTGGTTTCGGTTAAAAGTGGCCACTTCAAAGTTTTTTCATTCTATATTGTGGCAAATAATTAAGCTTTACTTTCAGGCATGCCTCTTAAACATTTTGAAAGGCCTAATTTGAACCCGGGTTCCTAATTTCCTACAAAAAATTCTAAACTGGTTTTTTTTTTTTTTTTATATATATTTTTTGGTTTTTGATGGGCATGGTGGTGCACTACAGCCTTTAAGCCTAGCACTTGGGAGCAGAGGCAGGTGGATGCCTTGTGAGTTCAAGCCACCTGGTCTACAGAGTGAGTTTCCAGTACAGCTGGGGCTGTCGAGGGAGACCCGGTCTCAAAATAAAAAAAAAAAAAAAAAAAAAAAAAAAAAAAAAAAGAGGGACCTGTGGTTCTTGGAGACCAGTTTGGTAAGCTAGAATCTCTACAAGATGGGAAGTTACACTTTCAGGGAAGCTATGTTCCAGGAGTAATTGTTTTGTGATGTTGGCATGTGTGTTTGTGACTGTGTGCTGTGGTTTGCTGTGGCTGTTGTGTTTCAGGTTGTGGCATGGAGAAAGTTTAACATCTCCAAATCATTGAAGGCATGGGCTAAGGATGGACACAGAGGGAATTCTCCTGTTGACTGGCGGTGAGCCTGTGGATGGCGCTGATGGAGATTTGGCCTTTGTGGCCAGAGACCCCTTTCTCTGATAGGCTTTGGAAACTTGCATTCTCTTGTGGGTTCTCACCCACTCGGAGGGACACGATTATGCCAGACCTTGGGTGCTGTTTTGGCTTCTGGATTGGGGGCATCTGTTTCTTCCCCAGCCTTCCCAGGTGGTGGGTATTCAGATAAATTGTGAGAGGAGCCTTCTCTCTCCTGTCCATTTGCCTCCTGGAGGCTTGCTCGGTGGGCTCAGAACCTGTGCTGCAGCCTCGGTTTTGACCCCTACGAGAAGCCCGGGCTTCTGCCTTCTGGCAGTTCTGGTGGGGAATGTCACAGAGGCTGGAAGAACAGGCATGCCCTGGAGCATTTTGCAGCAAGCATTCCATAAAGGTGTTCCTAAAGCTAGTCTTGCAGACTGTGGAACTCCAGCCCTACCAAGTTCATCAATTAAGACAATGTCAAATCCATCTCAACAGTGTTAACTAGAAGTCATAGGAGAATTTTACAGGCCTTTAAGTCTAACAAACAAATTGGGTCAATGAATTGTCTTTTTTTAAGGAACATTGGTAAAAGTATCTTTAACAACTTAAATTGATATTTTGGTTTAATTTAAATAAGAAATTCTTTAAATAAGACTGTTTTATGTTTCTTTTAGGGCCCATCTTCAAAGCTTTGGTATGTGTGAGTGATGGGAGTTCCTGCTTTGCAATTCATTAGTAGTAAACTACAGAGTTTTAAATCTATTTAGCTAACTAAAAACAAAAAACAGATTCGATTCATAGAAAATGTTTGCTTTATATCCCTTAGTGTTAACAATTTTTAATTGGTTTTATAGTATGCATAATATTAAATTTACTGATAAATTGTTGTTAATTATTAGTAAGTATTGTATCAATAGTGATAGTTGGACTTGTTAGAAAGATAATTATTATAATATTGATAAAAATTCAGTCTAATGGTAATTGTTCATTGTTGGCTGCTATTTTTTGACCATTAATATTCATAATTATTGTTTTGACTAATAATAGTTAATGCTAATTATTGATAAATAATAATAATAATAAGGGTTATATTGTTGAAGCATTATGAAAGAGATTATTATTCATCCAAAGTCCTTAATAGCAAGACGTGATGGATCATTTCAAGACTAAAAACAACTTTGGCCTGTCTACTTTTGGGAATCCTGAATCTTTAGATTTGTAAATAATATAGGGTCAGTTAGGTTTAGCAGAGGGACAGCTTAGAAATAATTGACCAGAAGGGACAGGATAGGGAAATAATATTTAAACTTTAGTATAGTTCATTGAAGGCAAAGTGGTTGCAAATGGGCCTAAGAGGTGGATATGGACCTTATCTGTTTATTATGAGTTATAGACATTTAGTCGAAATATGTAAAAATGACCCTTTAACAAATTTATAAAAATTTTCATGTTTCTCATTGGACATCAAGCAATATGGCTTTCTTCTCTTAGCAGTCAACCGAAAAAACAAATCTTTCTTAGGTATGTGTGTATGTATGTATGTTCGCGCACATGTGTATGGATGAGTTACTTTTTGTGTTCTAAGTATATGTATGTTAATAGACATGGTAAATACATAAAAACATTGACGCTCTAAGTTTGAACTGGCCCTTCCATCTTAAGACGCACATTTATATTAAACAGCCAAAACATGGTGCAATGTCAACAAAGGTTATGGGCTAAAATAATGGATCTACACTACACTTCCACCTACTGGTTACACTCTTTCAACATCTAAAACAAAAATACAAGCAGGTTGTTTTTCAGTGTATGAAAGTGTTAATAAGTTTTAGATGTTTAAAATAAAAAAAAAAAGGTATATAAAGAAATAATCGAGATGGTAATAATGATAACTATAAAGAAATTAATTCAGATGGTAATTGATGGTAACAACCCTCTCATGGGACATATCTAGCCAATCGTGAAATGACTGGATGTGCATGATAACTTATAGAAAATGTGTATATTTATTAAGAACTAAATATTAAAAAACCTTTAAGGTAGGTTTTCATGCCAGGCCTAGAAAGGGCCAAGAACTTGGAAAAAGACAACTATTAATAATCCACCTGAAGGTTAACAGTTTGAAAATGGTAATAGATTAAACTAATTGAAAAATAAGATGTTAAATAAGTTTTCATTTGTAATCTGGTATAATTTCCAACATGGCTTGGGGATTAAGGCAACACATATGGCTCGTATTTTTCTGTGTTATACTGTATTACCTTGTAACATTTTTTCTTTACTTGTAGGATATTTTAAAGAAAATAAGTTTAAGTTTACTTCCCAAATAAAAAGCATGCAGTCAATGATAAACAGTTTTGGTAAATTTGATGAAGACTTACAACCCTTGGGTCCTGTTTATGGGTATTTGTAATACAACTTGGGCATCTATTGATCAAAAAAGAGGGAGGTGTTATAATATTCCCTCTATAGTCCAAACGTTTTGATAAATTTTTTAATTTAAAAATTTTATGTTCCCAACAGGTAAAAATCACCAACCCCTAAGATGGTCTAATATACAATCTTTGACTACAAGATGGACTGAGAAATGCCAGCAGAGAGGCTTGACCCATCTGGACATTAAAGAAAAAGAAACCGCAGATGGCCTGAGTCCACAGACATTGGAACATTCGCTTCTCTTAATTTATTCTATTTGGGATAAACTATTTAATGATTGGTCTGATAAAGTGTTACCTTCCAGATGCTGAGAATCCTTTCTACCTCTCACCTTTATATAAGAAGGAGGAATGTGATTGGTAGGGGGGGGTCCCCCCCCCCCCGTTTTTCCGTTTCCCCCAGTTTGTATCAAAATTACTGCTATAATGGCAAATGCTTGTGGAACAGGTGCGACTGCCTTCTTTGGTTGATTGATGGACATACAAACTGTACAGGCATGGTTCTCTATCTAGAGCCAAATATAAATGTAATTTATAAGTGGTACAATTGAGCACAAGATGTTAATACAGAAAAGCCCTGATGTCAACAATGGATTTTTCTGCCAAGGAGATGTTGGCAAGAGGATCCAAGCCCCCAATATAAAGGCTTTGCCTTAAAAAAAAAAAACAGGGATATCAGCAAGGAGAATTTGGTAAGTACCTGCGATGTCGAACCTGGTGTAAGCATAAAAAATATTTTGAGACATCACTTGCGAATGTCAGTTGGCCTCTGAATGCCAGAGAGCATTACCAAAAGCCACTAATGCAGTAAAGAAAGTGTTGGTCCTCTTGAGTCAAGCAAGACTCCTCTGTCAGTATCAGCTACAGACCCACTGCCTGGGAGAGACTGGTTCAACAGTGGAAGCCATGTATCTATCATATTCCCAAATCTAATTGGGTAGTTACTTATCTCCTTGGAGGAATAAGTCATGGCTGATTGCCATAAGCGTATGCTCTAGTGGGTGGAGATTAATTAAATGAGCCACAGTAGGAACTGTTGGGGTCGCCTCTTTTATAGAAAAATCACATCTTATGGATTAACATACCATCCCAAACATCTGTGTCTAACTCACAGCCTAGCTTGCCATAATAATATTGTTAAATGCCTGTACATCTAATTGCTTGTGCTTTGTTAGGAGATTAAAAAGGCACCCTGGATAAGCTGTCAACCCATAAAGGGAAACAACCTAACTGGAGTAAAAAATGACATCTCCAGATAAAACGCTGCTTTGCTTCTCGCCTGCCTGTGCCCCTCTCTCCAGGATGCCTGATGAATAAGGGTTGCAGAATGAGAGTTGCAGTTTGGTTATATGTAAGGGCTGCGTGAAGACGGGGGTGAATTGTGAAAATTACAAGATGGAAACTGGACTATGGGAACCTTGGGTGGTTTCAAATACAATGATGCTTCCCTCTTTTTGTATAAAGGAAATAGCCTACAAAAAGTTAGGGAAAGCTTAGAAAAAAGGAAAAGAGAATGTGAACAACAGGAATCCTGGTATAAAAATTGGTTTTCCACCTCCCCTTGGTTATCTACCTTATTACCTAGTATCCTGGGACCTCTTGTGGGACTACTCCTGTTCCTTTCATTTGGGCCTTGGGCATTCCAATGACTAACAAGTTTTATTAAGTCTCAAATATATTCTTCCCTTGCTGCTTCATCAGTCTCAGTCCATTATCACCGAGTGGCGACCAGTGACGAAGATAATACTGGGACCACTCCTACACCCACGCTAGAAAGGCTCATTTTTCGCTTTGCTCTAAAATCATCGCCTTCAGGCTCTATCGTAAGAGTGAGCTAGCCCAAACCAGCCCAGGTGGCCGCCCCAAACAGAATGGGCAATTCTCTCTCCCTCTTCTACCCAACCTAAGGGGACAAAGGCAGCCCTTGAGGATGACAGGGGTGTCCAAAGATGGGTAAGAGAAGAGGGTCTTGTAGAGGTCGATCCTAAGACAGGGACGGTCAATAATTGGCTGCAGATGCCACTCTGCCTGATACTTATGCATACCTTCTTAATGTAAAGAAAGTGGGATTATGTAAAGAGCCTGCAGGCTTTCAGCTTGCTTACGCTGAGCTTGCTTAAAAGGAAGTTGACTCTGTGAAATTGTCCCTCGGGGGCCGTCCCTGTCCCAAGATCGCTGGTTGCAGGACGTCAGTTAAAGCCACCAGCCTTTCCAAGAGTGGGTGGCGGACGTGTCAGATAAATCACCAGATACTCCAGCCCGAGTGTCTCAACTCAGTGGATTTGCAATAAACAGACCCTCCTCTGACAATGCCTACCATGATCCCTGTTTCACCCACCCCCTCCCTATTCGTTCTTCTGCCAAGAAGATATATATAATACAACGGCTTGTGCTCAATAAATTAGGAACCTTGACAAAAAGCTTTTTCGCATGGTCTCCTTTTCTCTCTCGCCCATCTTACAGGTCTGGGGTCTCCTTCGGGTACCTGTCGATTACTTGCCCCCGCAGACAGGGGACAACTAATTAGCTAAAACTGCAGGGTAGGACATAGAATTCCTTTCTAGTGTTCTGTGACCTCCCCATCTGTATTAGTCAGGGTTCTCTAAAGAAACAGAAGCAACAGGACGAATATTAGCTATATACAATTTATTGATTTGCTTCACATGACAGAGTTCAAGGAGTCCAAACAGTTAGCTGTGCCACACTGGAGAGGGCTGAGAATCCAGGAAAAGCTGCAGTCCAGAACTAGATGTCTCAGGTCCCAATCTGGGCTGAAGGCCAGATGGATTCCAGGAGATCTGCCAGTCTCAGTACACGCTGGGATCCGTAGGGTTGATCACAGCAGCAAGACAAACTTACCAGTGAGAGAGAGGCAAGCCGTAGGAAAAAAGGGACCAGATCCCTCTGGCACGGCCTTTAATACTGCCTGCCAGCAGAAGGTAACACCCACAATTGCAGTGGGCCATCCGGGTTAAGGCAGTCCAATCCGAAGATCCTTTTTCTCTTATTTATTCCTTAGTCTAGTCAAGTTGACACCCAGGATTAACCATCACACCATATCTAGTCTTTTACCAGCTCTAAAGTACAGGATATGTATTCCTTCCCATCAAGGATAGAGCCTTATATCTAAACAAAAGTGGTTTGTTGTTGCAACCTCCCCCAGTCCAGCCAGAGGGGTTCGGGTCATGATGGAAGAGTGAGGGTGAGAGATGTGGAGTAAAACACAGACATGGGGACGTCAGGGTGTGAAAGCAAGCAGATTTGAGTTGCTGAAGACTCATATTTAGGGGGCAGGTAGGGGTATACATGTGGCCAGGGATTAAAGGCAGTGCACCACACCAGAGTCAGTTTGAATCCAAGGCCTGGTATTAAAGGCATGTGCCCACACACAACCAGAATATAGTTTAATCCAAGGGCTGGGATTAAAGCATGGTGCCACCACACCCAGAGTGAGTTTAATCCCAATACTGGGGTTACAGGCATGTTTGCCACCCACCCACACCCAGAGTGGAGTTTAATCCCAAGGGCTGGTGTTAAAGGCATTGTCACAACACACCCAGAGTGAGTTAAACCAAGGACTTCTGGCCTGGAGCTCACTTCCTAGGCAGGCTGCTTGTGAACTCACATACATCTGTCCCAGAACAGTTATTGCACTAATGTGCATATTTGACTGGCAGCTCAAAATCCCTTTAAAAATTATCCACCTTTATTGTAGAACAAATGAAATTACAGAACTATAAGAAAATGATTTTAAGGCCAAATTTTCCAATGCAATACATAAAATCTGTCTTACAAAAGGTTTTAGTCTGATTTTAATTGATCTCCAGTATAAGATGCCATTATTAAAATTATTCATGACTCAGGGTTTCTGTCAGCCTGTTAGATTGTGACAGGATCCTGAGGTACTGAGAAGAGGAAGCAGCCATAGTCCATAGTTTTGAACGAGCTGCTGTACAATAAGTCAGAGTACATGGAGACAGCATCTGGGAACAAAGTTAGTCACCAGTCTGAGTTGTGTGGAAGCCAGAACATCGTTCTCAATGGCAAGACCATTGTAACAAATGACTGCCTTACCTGAGAAGAACTAAGAGTTGAACGAACGCCTTTGTGTTGTGAAAATTCATAGTGTCATCAGGCCACCATTCAACAAATTCAGCAAAGATATTGCGTTCTTTCCTTTACATATCAGGGACCATATCTTTATTGAGAAAGACTGAGAAAATCGTGGTCAAATTGTTTCTTATGTTCACATTAGCAAGAACTGTATGATTGGGCATTCTGTGTCTTGAAAGATTGTTGCAAAATGCTTGATAACACAGTATTGCCTCCAGAAACTGTGGTCCTGCCATTTACTGTCTTCTCAGGCTTTCTGGAACTCTTCTCAGGGGAGCTCCCAGAGTGCACACAGGAGCTGATGACTGATGTCACCAATAGCTACTACCAGAAGTTTTTGCCCCTAACATGTCTAATGTCTCTTGAACTCTAAGATCAACTTGTGATCAACATGAGCAGTCAACATCTACCAGACCTATGATATGGTCTTGACTGCCTTCTTACGGCGTCCTTGGTGTTTTTTTTTTAATATTTAGATTTTCTCAATCAATTCAAGGCTCTGACATATTAGAATTTAAGAAAGACAAACATCGGAAGAGCATGTTTTTCACATGCTGCACTTACACCTTACCTATCAAGAGTCATTATCTGAGGAATACAGAAGCGTCTCTTCCTACCACTCAGCCCCCTGGCCCTGCAGATGGCTGAACCCTGGCTGAAATGGGTGTGGAGATCATTTTTCCAGCATGGGCTCACATGGCTGGGTGCTGCTCACAGCCATGTACTACCCCCCACTGCACAACGATTACACAGATAACACTCAGCTTTCCTGCTGCTAACAATGGGCCACTGGCCATAATTGCTTATAGCAGTGAAGTCTTCTGTTGAGTATTAAAACAAGGAAAGCTGGGCAATGGCTGTTGTAGGGCCTTTAATCCCAGCACTCCCAGATGACGAGGCAGGCAGATCTCTGTGAGTTCCAGGCCAGCCGGTCTACATATGATTGCCCGTGCTCAAAACTGGCTAAAACAGAGAGACCCTGTACTCAAATGCAACAAAACATATAAGTTATAAGTAATGTGAATTAATTAATTAATTAATAGCACAAAGGAAAAAAAATAGGAGCTAGTGGCAATGCATGGAATGATAGCACCCATGGCGACCCGGTTAGAGCAGGTGGGTTCAGAGCTACATAGTGTACTTGATTCCTGTCTCAAATAAAAGAAAATAAAATCTGAAAAGAAAATGAGAAGAGCAGGGTAGACACTATTTATTTCTTCATCCCAGAGTGACCTTATAGCTGCCCTTAAGTGGTTAATAAAAGACTCTGTAGCAAAAAACAATATTCATGACTTAAGAAACATGCTACATAAATAGTTCCTGCTGCATGCTTTGCTGTGTGGCTATACTTCAGAGGAAACTGAGATAGAGACTGTTGCCCAACATACTAAAATGGATGAATAAGAAAAAATAAATAGTAATTAAAAATCTTACATACCTTTTTTATATCTTTTTAGACTGTAGTCTTGCTGTATGCCCCCAGCTGCCTGGACACTCACTATGTTGACCAGCGGCCTTGAACCCCATAGAGCATTAGCCTGACTCTGCATCTGGAGTGCTAGTTTAAAGGTGTTTGCCACCACAGTCTGTCAACAAAACCTTTTTATTGGAAGTAATTTGTCAACGGTTACACATCTTAGGATATTAAAGGTTCCTTACTTCTCCGAAGTTATACCTGCCCTAAATGTGGTTTTGAAATAATGCTCTATTATCCTTGATCTGTAACAGTAGGTTTTTATTGGAATTTTCTCACCTTAATGATAGCTCTGCTAGTTGTTGGCTAGCATAAACTTGGAGAGCACATAGGTTTTAAGGAGAGGATCATAGTCACAGTCTCGTCACTTCATATCGAGGATACTTATCATTTGCACAGTGTATCATTGCTAATTACAATTCTGAAGATCTGCCTTAGTGTCTGACAGTATCAGATGTCTTTCCTGTCATGTTACATTTATTCCTTCCCTTGTCTATACTCTATTCTGTGGACACTATGTATAGCTCTCCGTTAAGAGCAAGGAATTATGCTCCGCATATCTTCTTTTTTTTTTTCTCCACTCATATCTTCCTAAGCAACTAAATGATGGGGATTACTGTACCAGGAACATTGGTCTATTTTATTTTATTCAGCTACATATGCATTGTAAATAGGCAACCTATACTGCTCCTTCTTGCTTTTAAAATTGTAATCACGACCAGCCTCTTTGTGCCATCAATTCTTCCCTGCCATGTTCTTGAGCCAGCACATGGACCTCCCCAATATCCTGCCAGTCATTCTGCATTGAGATTCTTCCACGCGATATATGCATTAATGGGGCATTTGAATCATATGGTACTCCTATATTTAGGTTATTTTGAGAAATTTGGAATATCAGTAGCTGTACAACTTGGCATCTCCACCAGATGTGTATGGAGTCCTCTCGCCCCAACCCTGACATACAAAAATATCTTCACCAGTACTTTCTTTTTCACACTCTGATTTGAATGATATAGGATTCTTATTCCAAAACATATACATTAAATAACTAAATTACTATACAAAATGTTTACAATATTTGATGGCTGAGAGACCTTAGGATTTACGCATTTAAAATGTTTTGATTTGGTCCACTTATATTCATGAAATAGGAAATTACAGGTTTTCACCTTGTTGCAACCAAACAATTTTGTTGACACCTTTTTAATGACCTATATGTACAGATAATTTGTTGCTGTAGTTAGTTAAGCAAATTTATATTCCAGGAGATATAGCCAATAGGAAAGTATAATGGGATTGAAAGGAAAGCATTCTCATGTTGTGATATTCTGGTTGCTGTTCGCAGAATATTATGAAAGAATGTTTACGGGCTATAATACTTTAAAATATAAAAGACTACTAAAAGAAATTTTAAAGACACTCTTATCCAAAACCTTCAGTTTTATCAGTGGGAAATGCTTGATGGGCATTAAAATGTTTTCATTTCTCCTGTAGCAAATTTCTTTAAAAAGTTAGTATTCTTAGCTGGAGGGTATACACATGCATTGTTTAAAATATACTTAATATTTTACATTAGCTCTCATGTAATATTTTAGCTTAAATTTTATAGATTTATTGAGCACATGTAAACATTTATGCATTTATGGATACCATTGAACTATTATATATGGGTGTAACATGCATCATGTGTGTGATGTTGCGGTATTGTATTCATGTATGTGCTTTTGTGTGAGAGGGTGACTCACTGCATGTGAGTGTGGAGACTAGAAGTTGACCTAAGATATCTCCCATCATTGCCCAGCTTGTAAATAGTTTTATATTATTTTTTGTGCATTTCATTAATCGTCTTAACTGTCTTAATGCACCTCTGTGCTCCTTTTCTGCACGTGACCTCTCCACTCCCTGGAGTTCATACTTCTGTCCATTGTTTCTAAGGGCCTTATTTTGCCAACTTAATCTCCCCAGTCATTTGTCAGTGCCAGTTCGTCCCCTGAGCACTAGTCAGCCTCCTAGAGTGACTTGCTAAAGAAGTCCAGGTCTCCTTCCAATATCAAGGCCAAAATTTCTTTAGCTAGATCGGGTTCTGGTACCCACTTTTGCATTCCATACTGTGTTTTTGTTGTGGTTGAGCTTGCAATTGATCTTATGCTTGTTACACTGGTAGCGAATGGTTCAATGAGCGGGTTCAGGATGTAGGATTTAATTTCCATATGATCTTGCGCATCTCCCTGGATCTTATACTTTTTCTGCTCCCTTTTCAGAACCTTCCTCTGAAACCCCTGGGTGAGTGAAGCTGGAATATAAGCAATCTATCCATGGACCCATATCTGAGAATCATTAATCTCCATGGTCTGTCCATTCATGCTACTGAGTCCCGGTCCCATGTTGCACGAGGCGAGCTTTTCTAACGAGAGTTAAAGGTTAATTGTTTCTCTTGGTCCTTTGTTCTATCTTGTATGAGCATTAGGTTTAGAGGTTGCATTAAGAGGCTGCTTAGTTTGGGGCAATAGTCACAGACAATGTCTGTGTGGTCCAGTTGTGGGAACTGTAATTATGTCTTCATATGCTGCAAAGAAAGAAAAAAACTTCTAGATTGGTGTTGTCTGGATATTATTTGTTTCTGTAAATATGATTGGATAGTATTTTGCAAATTAGTAAGGTTTACTTATGGGCTCTAGGTGAATTTCTTATTTTGAGCACAGAGTCTCATTTTTTTCTTACTTTTTCAACATGGTGTCATTAACTATGCTCTATTGAGTGAACAAAAATTTCCAGGGAACAACCCCAGAAGTTAGATCTTCATGCCTCTGCACTAAGCAAGTTACTCAGGAAACCATTTCCCCGGGTCCCGCCTTCTTTCCTCCCCTCCCCGCGTTCTCATCTTCTCTCCGCTCCTCTCTTCTATTTTTATTACATAAACAGCATTAAATAAAAAAAAAAAAAAGTTTAGGAAAATTNCACACACACCCCACACACACACACACACACTAAAGAAAAAAAAAAAAATAATAAATATTATATATAATACTATATACTATTATAATCAGTCAACTGCTATTGCTTCTCTTACCTGCTTATAATTCTGAATGTAATGTCTTTAGGTTGTGGTGTGTGTGTGTGTTGTGTGTGTGTGTATGCAGGTCCTGTGCAGATAGATGAATGGAGATGCTGTGATCTTCCATCACCATGGTAAGGATGATCTCCTATCTAGAAGACAGATTTTTGTGGCACCTTTTCTCATGCCATGGTTCCTGCTATCTTTCTACCTCTTCTTCTGTCATGTTCCCTGGAGTTTGGCAGGTAGATGTTCTCTTTAGAGTTAAGCACTCAAAGACTAGTTATGTTTGGTAACCATTTCTCAGTGCAAAGAAATGTCTTATCTGATCAAAACTGTGTGCTTGCACATGGATCTATGGCCACAAATATAAATACTCAGAAGGCAGTTTGACTGATGATGAGGATGTTGAGGAGGGAGATACATGATACATCACTAATTGTAAGGAGCCACAGGCTTTAGCTTGCTTATGCTGAGCTTGCTTACAAGGAAGTTGACTTGTGAATTGTCACCTCAGCCTTTCCAAGAAGGTGGGTGCGGAGTGTGCCATGTTAAAAGCCACCACCTTTCCCAAAGCTGGTGCGGACAGTGCAGCAAAAGCCACCCCAGAGGTACTCCAGCCCTGATCTCACTCATGATTTGCAAAAACAGCCCTCCTTCTGAGCCAGTCCCTGTTTCACCCATCCCCCTCCATATTTCTTGCTTTCTGCAAGATATAATATACAACGGCTCTTTGCTCATATAAAATTTGGACTTGGACAAAGCTCGCCGGTGTCTCCTTTTTTCTGCCCATCTTCACAGGTTCTGGGTCTCCTTCAGGTACCTGCATTACTGCCCCCCCAAGGACTTCTGGCCTGGAGCTCACTCCATAGGCCAGGCTAGCCTTGAACTCACAAACATCTGTCCCAGAACAGTTATTGCACTAATGTGCATTATTTGACTGGCAGCTCAAAATCCCTTTAAAAAATTTCCACCTTTATGGTAGAACAAATGAAACTATACAGAACTATAAAAATATTTAAGCCACAATATTTCCAATGCATAAATAAAATCTGTCTTACAAAAGGTTTTAGTCTGACTTTTAATTGATCTCCAGTATAAGATGCCATTATTAAAATTATTCATGACTCAGGGTTTCTGTCAGCCTGTTAGATTGTGACAGGATCCTGAGGTACTGAGAAGAGGAAGCAGCCATAGTCCATAGTTTTGAGCGAGCTGCTGTACAATAAGTCAGAGTACATGGAGACAGCATCTGGGAACAAAGTTAGTCACCAGTCTGAGTTGTGTGGAAGCCAGAACATCGTTCTCAATGGCAAGACCATTGTAACAAATGACTGCCTTACCTGAGAAGAACTAAGAGTTGAACGAATGCCTTTGTGTTGTGAAAATTCATAGTGTCATCAGGCCACCATTCAACAAATTCAGCAAAGATATTGCGTTCTTTCCTTTACATATCAGGGACCATATCTTTATTGAGAAAGACTGAGAAAGAATGTTGGTCAAATTGTTTCTTATGTTCACATTAGCAAGAACTGTATGATTGGGCATTCTGTGTCTTGAAAGATTGTTGCAAAATGCTTGATAACACAGTATTGCCTCCAGAAACTGTGGTCCTGCCATTTACTGTCTTCTCAGGCTTTCTGGAACTCTTCTCAGGGGAGCTCCCAGAGTGCACACAGGAGCTGATGACTGATGTCACCAATAGCTACTACCAGAAGTTTTTGCCCCTAACATGTCTAATGTCTCTTGAACTCTAAGATCAACTTGTGATCAACATGAGCAGTCAACATCTACCAGACCTATTATGTCTTTGATGCCTTCTACCCTCCTTGTTTTTTTTTAATTTAGATTTTCTCAATCCTTCAAGGCTCTGAATATTTAAGAATTTAAGAAGACAACATCCGAAAGAGATGTTTTTCACATGCTGCACTTACACCTTACCTATCAAGAGTCATTATCTGAGGAATACAGAAGCGTCTCTTCCTACCACTCAGCCCCCTGGCCCTGCAGATGGCTGAACCCTGGCTGAAATGGGTGTGGAGATCATTTTTCCAGCATGGGCTCACATGGCTGGGTGCTGCTCACAGCCATGTACTACCCCCCACTGCACAACGATTACACAGATAACACTCAGCTTTCCTGCTGCTAACAATGGGCCACTGGCCATAATTGCTTATAGCAGTGAGGTCTTCTGTTGAGTATTAAAACAAAGGAAAGCTGGGCATGGCTGTTTAGGCCTTTAATCCCAGCACTCCAGATGACGAGGCAGGCAGATCTCTGTGAGTTCCAGGCCAGCCTGGTCTACATAGTGAGTTCCAGGCCAACTGGGGCTACAGAGAGACCCTGTCTCAAAATGCACACAAATAAATAAATTAATTAATTAATTAATTAATTAATTAATTAATAGCACAAAGGAAAAAAATAGGAGGTAGTGGCAGATGCCTGGAATGATAGCACCTGCGAGGTAGAGGCAGGTGGGTCAGGAGCTACATAGTGTACTTGAGATCCTGTCTCAAATAAAAGAAAATAAAATCTGAAAAGAAAATGAGAAGAGCAGGGTAGACACTATTTATTTCTTCATCCCAGAGTGACCTTATAGCTGCCCTTAAGTGGTTAATAAAAGACTCTGTAGCAAAAAACAATATTCATGACTTAAGAAACATGCTACATAAATAGTTCCTGCTGCATGCTTTGCTGTGTGGCTATACTTCAGAGGAAACTGAGATAGAGACTGTTGCACAACATACTAAAATGGATGAATAAGAAAAATAAAGTAATTAAAAAATTATTAACATGACCTTTTTTTATCTTTTTAGACTTAGTCTTGCTGTAGCCCCCAGCTGTCCTGGAACTCACTATGTTGACCAGGCTGGCCTTGAACCCATAGACATTAGCCTGCCTCTGCCTCTGGAGTGCTAGGTTTAAAGGTGTGTGCCACCAAGTCTGTCAACAAAACCTTTTTATATGGAGTAATTTGTCACTTATCACATCTTAGGATATTCCTTACTTCTCCGAAGTTATACCTGCCCTAAATGTGGTTTTGAAATAATGCTCTATTATCCTTGATCTGTAACAGTAGGTTTTTATTGGAATTTTCTCACCTTAATGATAGCTCTGCTAGTTGTTGGCTAGCATAAACTTGGAGAGCACATAGGTTTTAAGGAGAGGATCATAGTCACAGTCTCATCACTTCATATCGAGGATACTTATCATTTGCACAGTGTATCATTGCTAATTACAATTCTGAAGATCTGCCTTAGTGTCTGACAGTATCAGATGTCTTTCCTGTCATGTTACATTTATTCCTTCCCTTGTCTATACTCTATTCTGTGGACACTATGTATAGCTCTCCGTTAAGAGCAAGGAATTATGCTCCATATCTTCTTTTTTTTTTTCCTCCATATCTTCTAAGCAACATAAATGATGTGGAATTATTTACAAGGACATTGGTCTATTTTAATTTTATTCAGCTACCTATTCATTTTAAATAGGCACATATACATGCTCTTTATGCTTTTAAAATTGTAATCAAGACAAGCTACTTGTGATCAATTATTACCTGAAATGTTATTGAGAAGAACATGGACCTACAAATATCTCTGCAGTATTCTGATTGAGATTCTTCAGGAAATATATGCATTAATGGGGCATTTGAATCATATGGTACTCCTATATTTAGGTTATTTTGAGAAATTTGGAATATCAGTAGCTGTACAACTTGGCATCTCCACCAGATGTGTATGGAGTCCTCTCGCCCCAACCCTGACATACAAAAATATCTTCACCAGTACTTTCTTTTTCACACTCTGATTTGAATGATATAGGATTCTTATTCCAAAAATATAATTAAAACCTAAATACTATACAAAATGTTTAAATATTTGATGGCTGAGAGACATTAGGATTTAACACATTTAAAATGATTGATTTTGGTCCACTTATATTCATGAAACTAGGAAATTACAGTGTTTTCACTTGTTCAACACAAACATTTTGTGACACTTTTAATGACCTATATGTACAGATAGATTTGTGCTGTAGTTAGTTAAGCAAATTTATATTCCAGGAGATATAGCCAATTAGGAAAGTATAATGGGATTGAAAGGAGCATTTATACATGTTTTGATATTCTGTTTGCTTTCTGCATAATATTATAAAGAATTTTTACTGGCTATAATTATTTAAAATTAAAAACTACTTAAAAGAAATTTTAAAGACACTCTTATCCAAAACCTTCAGTTTTATCAGTGGGAAATGCTTGATGGGCATTAAAATGTTTTCATTTCTCCTGTAGCAAATTTCTTTAAAAAGTTAGTATTCTTAGCTGGAGGGTATACACATGCATTGTTTAAAATATACTTAATATTTTACATTAGCTCTCATGTAATATTTTAGCTTAAATTTTATAGATTTATTGAGCACATGTAAACATTTATGCATTTATGGATACCATTGAACTATTATATATTGTGTGTACATGCATGCATGTGTGTATGTGTGTGTATTGTATTCATGTATGTGCTTTTGTGTGAGAGGGTGACTCACTGCATGTGAGTGTGGAGACTAGAAGTTGACCTAAGATATCTCCCATCATTGCCCAGCTTTAAATATGTTTTAATTTTATTTTTTGTGCATTTCATATACATCGTCTTAATCTGTCTTAATCACCTCTGTGCTCCTTTCTGCACTGACACTCTCCCACCTCCCTGGAGTTCATACATTCTGTCATGTGTGTTAAGGCCTATTTTGCCAACTTAATCTCCCCAGTCATTTGTCAGTGCCAGTTCGTCCCCTGAGCACTAGTCAGCCTATCTAGAGTACTTTGCTTAAAGAAGTCCAGGTCTTCCTTCCAATAATCAGAGGCCAAAATTTCTTGAGCTAAGATCGGGTTCTGGTACCCATTTTTGCAGTTCCATACTGGGTTTTTGTGTGGTTGAGCTTGCATTGATCTTATGCTTGTTGACACTGGTAGCGAAGGTTCATATGAGCAGGGTTCTAAGACTGTGTTGGATTCTAATTTCCATATGATCTTGCGCCATCTCCCTGGATCTTATACTTTTTCTGCTCCCTTTTCCAGAACATTCCTTGAACCCTGGGTGAGTGAAGCTGAATATAAGCAATCTATCCATGGACCCATAATCTGTAGAATCTTAATCTCCATGGTCTGTCCATTCATGACTCTGAGTTCCCGGTCCCCTGTTGCACGAGGGAGCTTCCTAAACGAGAGTTAAAAGGTTAATTAGTATTCTCTTGGCCTCTTGTTCTATCTTGTATGAGCATTAGGTTTAGAGGTTGCATTGTAGATAGGCTGCTTAGGTTTGGGCAATTCACAGACAATGTCTGTGTGTCCAGTTGTGGGACTGTAATATTCTTCATATGCTGCAAAAGAAACTTCTGTATTGAGTGTTGTCTGGGATATTTGTTTGTAAATATGATGATACATATTTTGCACTTAGTAAGGTGTTACCTTAGCCTAGGGATTCTTATTTTTGAGACAGGGTCTTTTATTCAACATGGTATTCACTATGCTATATTGAGTGAACAAAAATTCTCCAGGACCAACCCCAGAAGTTAGATCTTCATGCCTCTGCACTAAGCAAGTTACTCAGGAAACCATTTCCCCGGGTCCTCTCTTCTATTTTTATTACATAAACAGCATTAAAATTCAGAAAATTGTTATGATAAACCACACACTTAAGAAGTAAACAATATTCCATGAGCCTGCATTACACAGAAAACATAAACTTACTTATTCAAGAGTTCTGTGGCAAATTATTTGTTGTGTCTGCCAATTTTTCTTCAATGTCTTGAGGCATAATTCTAATATTTATTAAATGAGCACAGAATGTGTGAAGTTACTATATCAACTTTTACTACAAATAACTGATGTACTTATTATTCTCCACACAAGCACAGAAACTGAAGTGCAGACGTTTGCTAAATTTAGAATTTTGGTGTCAATCCCAAAGTTCTTGCTCTACAGATTTTATGTAAAGCAAATGTGGGCAACAGCGAATTATATCTCCATTTAATTCAGATGCATTACCATTTTTATCAGATTCTGTAAACCAATGTTGTTTAATATACACATGTTTACTTTTACTTTTACTAAGTCCTAAAACACCATGTGTCCTGTAGACAGTGTCTAGGCGAAACTGGGTACTTGCTGAGCTCACNTGTGTTGGATTCTAATTTCCAATATGATCTCTGCGCCATCTCCTGCTGGTCCTCTATCACTTTCTTCCTGCTCCCTTTTCCGAACATTCCTTGAACCCTGGGTGAGTGAGAACTGAACATACATCTATCATGGACCCTACACTCTGTAGAATCTTAATCTCCATGGTCTGTCCATTCATGACTCTGAGTTCCCGGTCCCCTGTTGCACGAGGGAGCTTCTTAATGAAAGTTAAAAGATTAATTAGTATTCTCTTGGCCTCTTGTTCTATCTGTATGAGCATTAGGTTGTAGCGTTGCATTGTGTAAGATAGGACTGCCTTATGTTTGGGCAATTCACCGAACAATGTCTGTGTGTCCGTTGGTGGACTTCGTAATATTTCTTCATATGTGCAAAAGAACTTTGTATTGAGTGCTGTCTGGGATATTTGTCTGTAAATATGAATGATACATATTTTGCCTATAGTAAGGTGTTACCTTAGCCTAAGGGAATTTCTTTTTTTGAGACAGAGTCTTTTATTCCAACATGGTATTCACTATGCTATATTAGTGAACAAAAATTCTCCAGGACCAACCCCAGAAGTTAGATCTTCATGCCTCTGCACTAAGCAAGTTACTCAGGAAACCATTTCCCCGGGTCCTCTTTCTATTTTTATTACATAAACAGATTAAAATTCAGAAAATTGTTATGATAAACCACACACTTAAGTAAGCGTAAACAATATTCCATGAGTCCTGCATTTACACAGAAAACATAAACTTATTATTTCAAAGAGTTTCTGTGCAAATTTTGTGTGTGTTGTCTGCCAATTTTTTTTCAATGTCTTGAAAGGCATAAATTCTAAATTTCTTAAATGACGCAAAGGAATGTGTGATGACAGTTTACTATAGCAACTTTTACTACAAATAACTGATGTACTTATTATTCTCCACACAAGCACAGAAACTGAAGTGCAGACGTTTGCTAAATTTAGAATTTTGGAAGACATACAAAGTGACTTCTGTGGGCTACTGTATCATTGTGGCAATACAAAGAAAGGCTTACATAGAGTGATTTCTCAATTTTCTGGCCCAAAGTCAATGCTGTGATGGATCTGTCCTCAGGATAAGTATGCTACAATTATCTTTTCTTCATAGACTTCCTTTGTCTTTGCCCTGAGCTCATAGGGTAGGCAGAAAACAAGAATCTCCATGATGCTTCCTTTATACATAGAAAATCTTTGGGGTTTCTGCTCTGAAGATCTAATTTTTCCTCACATCTCACACTTCTAAAGACCATAAAATATAGTTTTGAGTTTCAACATATGAATTTGAAGAGACAAAATATCCTGACATTTACTGAAAATATAAAATTAAAAGTACAGGAGTCAGTTAGGTGTGGTGGCACACACGTTTAATTCCAGCACTTGGGGGGGCAGAGGAAGGGGAATCTCTGTAAGATCCAAGACAGCCTGGTTTACATAGGGCAGCTCCAAGGTTTAATCTGAGGCTACAGGGAGAATCCTGTCTCAAAAAGACCAAAAAAAAAAAAAAAAAAAGGTAAGGAGTCTGAAGTGGCCTCACCTAATTACAGTAGTCTTTACTTTTTGTGACTGAGCAAACTCTGCAGCATCCATTAGATTCTGAATCTCAAGAAGTGGGCCTTATCTCCTAAGGCACCCTTAAAAGGACTTTTGTCTGGTTGCTCCAAATTCTTTTTACATTTATTAATATGTTTGAGATTATAATTCCCAAATAATGTACTTACATCATTTCTACTCCTTCCTCTCCCTCTCCAACTCCTCCCAATTCTACTATTTCAATTTTTCCATTATTTTCCCTCCTTTGTGTGTTGAATTCTACATAACTTTTGTTTGAAACCTATGATTAAATATAAATATTGCACGACAATTTTATTTTATTTATTATTTTTATTTTATGTATACCAGTGTTTTTCTTCATGCAGGTAGGTGTACCTGTGCTGTGCAATGCCCATGAAGGTCAGAAAAGGGTGCTGGATCCCCTGGAACTGGAGTAAGGATGATTGTTAGGACCATGTAGGTACTGGGTAGAGAATCCAGTGCTTTTAAATGCTGAGCCATCTCCCAAACCCTATGACCAATTTTTCTATTTATTTTTATTTTATTTTTTTGTTTTTGTCTTTTGGAGACAAGATCTCTCTATAGCCCCAGTTGGCCTGGAACTCACAATATAGACCAAGCTGTCCTTGTCCTTAATTTCACAGAGATCCTCCTGCCTCTGCCTCCTGAATGCTAGGTTTAAAGGCTTTTGCTATCATGCACAGCTTAAAGGTGAAATATTTAATTCTATGTATCACAGAAATAATCTCAAACATAACAACAAATACTATTTTTAATTCTATACTTCCTGCAGAATTTTTCTTCAGAAAAATAATATAATCCAATCTACTAATTAATTTATATTTTTTGTTTTTACTTTCTGGAATACTCTTGGTTTTTAACATTATTACTCTGAAAGACAAGAAATTATTTATATGAACAATGCAGATTTGTGTTATGTAATACAATTTTCTTACATAAGATGAATGCTATGTTATAAATGTCTACGCTCTAAGTGAATAAGGGTCAAATATACTTTAACTGAATTTAAGAATGAGGTAATTATGTATGTCTAAATTGCCCTCAAGTATTTTAGATGTGAGGAAATTAAATATTCTTCTCTATACTTAAATTCAGGATTAAATTAAAAGCCTCCAAGAAAAAAGATGATGTTTGTAAGCTGAGTGGACTAGTTTCAGCTTCCTGAAGTTTCTTTGGACTGGGGAGTTCTTCTGATCCATTTCTGTGTTGTAGTTGCTTGAAGTAGAGGCAAATGAATTCTAAAAGTTCCTGATGAGCTTATTACAAATTCCTAATTGAAAAATTTCCAGCATAAGAATTCTATAATCAATATTGATTTTTGTTTGAGATCTCTGCTTTCTTGAGTAAAAAGTGTAAAAATCAATATCAATAAATTTATATTATTCAAGTGAGAAAAATGGGAGATATTGCTTCAGCTGAATGCTGAATGTGTTTTAACTTCTCCAGTACACATGGTCATAGAAAATACTAAGAAATCGTACTCTATTCTTTCATGTGAAAATTGACTCAAATATTTATTTAATTTATGTTTTAAAACCAAATGTCTTACTATTCCTTTGTTAGTATTTTGTCTGCTTCAAATATTTTAAACACAAAATATTTAACCATAAACACAGGATTTCTCAACAAACTTTAATGTAAATTGTCAAACAACTCAAATTATTTTATTGAATTCAATGTTTATTGGACAGATTCCTAAGTAGAAATTACATCATTGAGAAATATAAATTTATAAAGTTAAGATTATGTTTGTAATTGTTAAGGTACACATTCATGATAAAATAAAGTACATGTTAGCTTTAATGCATCAGCAACTAATAAAATTAAAATAAGAAAAAAAATAATAAACTCACTTTTATTTGTTGAAATTCAATTATCAATAATGCCTTCACAATATATTTAAAAACTCTATTAAATGTCTTTGCTTCTGCAAATCACATATCTACTTGGTAAGTGTATTGAATGTTAAATACTCATGAGGTAATGATTACTTTTAGATGCTGGGTATTAATTTTCAGCAAATTGAATGTAGACAACAAAAATCATTTAATGTGTACTTTTACAACATGCACTCAACAACATGTCTAAAATCTATGTTTAAATCCCTCACTCCACAGCAAATAAAAATAATATTTACCCATCAGCAGGCAATTCATATTTTACTGTTTTTATTATATAACTTACATAAAAGTCAAAGATTTGTTTTTAATTTGTTTTAAATTATTTACTTGTATTTTAGGTGTATGATGATTTGCTTGCCTATATGTAGGTTTACTGGAGTCATGCAATGTCCATGGACACCATAAGAGGGGGCTGATTCCTATAACTGGTAGTTACAAGGACATTGTGAGCTGCCCAGTGTAGACACTGAGAACTGAACCCAGGTCACCTGCAACAGCATATGTACTGGGAACAAATCTGGGTCCTCAGTAGTTGCCAGTGCTGTTAACCAATGAGCCATTGTTCCAAACCAAAAAATCAAGACGCTCTTAATACTTTGTACACTCTCTGTCCAAGCAGGTGTTTAATTACAGGATAATCAGTAGTGGTAATTTTGTACTCAATATTTTCTTTTTTTAATTTTTTATTTTTTATGTGTATGAATGTACTATGTGCATGTAGGTTTGTGTCATGCAATGCCACAGAGGTCAGAGGAGGTCAGAAGAGGGTGTTGGATTCCCCTGGAACTGGAGTTAAAGACGGTTCTCAGCTGCTATGCAGGTGCTGGGGATCGAACCCGGGTCCTCTGCAAGAGCAGTCGGCACTCCCATCTGCCAAGCCACGTCTTCAGCCCCCTCAATATCTTCTTTAGCTTAGTTTTTAAATATTTTGAAAGTATAGGGTTGATTTTCTTTATTCATACCAAGAAAATTATCTTCCTTAAATTAATGATAAATACATTAGTGCTTTATTTTGTTGTAATCATATACCTATTCCAGGTCTAATTATATTTTTACATGAACATCTGCACATTTCAAGAACACCTTGCCTTGATCATAGCATGTTCATCAAGAAGAAAATCTGATGGTCATGTTAAGTAAGTGGCTGAAATTCTCCTTTCTGCTGAGAATTGAGAGTTTTCAGTAGAGGCTGAAACCATTACATCAAGTCACAATAAAAAACACTGAAATTATTGAGGACAACAAAATTTCACGAGAAGATAATAAAGAAGACAGAATTATTTTAATTGTATTTGGTAATTAAAATCTTATTTGAATATTAGTAAGAGACAAATGTGCTTTTTAAATGATTCTAAATTGCTGACATCGCTAATGTTCTGTACAGTTATTACATTCTGAATTAAAAAACAAAATAAAATATAAATTGGTTTCAACTACTAATGGAATCTCAGTACTGTGCTTAAATAAGTTGACAGATGTGTGGATTTTTCCCATTTGTTTATGTAAAAAGACTCATCATGATTTAGAGATGAGCTTTTGAAATAACTGATTTATTTGCTAATGATTCATTCCTTGCTACTGTTAAGAATATTTACTTCCATTTAAAAGACTAGGAGAGTGAGGTCGTGTGTCAGGGGCTCAGGAGCAGCCCACCACTGCTCCAGGCAGGTAAAAACTTAGGACATTGACTCCCAGGGTGCTGGACAATTGATTTGCTGGTTTGTGGCAGAGGGGCTGGTGGCTGGCGGGCCTAGATTGGAGCCCTAAGCCCCGGCAGAGTGTGGCTGCCCAGCCTGGTTGCCCCTCTTCCCCATAATAGCCGGAAGTGGTCCTGGTTTGGGTCTGGCTTGGGTGCCATAGTAAGGTCGTGTTTCCTGCCCTGAGTTCCTGCCTTGGGCTCCCTAAGTGATGAACTGTGACCCAGGAGATGTAAACTGAATAAACCCTTTCCTACCCAAGTTGGTGTTGGTCAGAGTGTTTTGTCACAGCAATGGAAGACAAACTAGAACATTGTCAAAAACCTTCCAATTCAAATCTTAAAACTAACTACGGAAAAAGATTTGGATGTTCCAACAGATCAAAATGTCACCAACTTAATGGCTGAGAAAGAAAAAATACAGCATTGCATTGAGTAGGATGTACCAGAAAGTGCCTGCAGAAAGGTTGGCCCGTCTGAACATTGAAAGGAAGAAAAGCCTCAGATTGCTACAAACATCAAACCCCTCTGTGGATCCTACTTGTAACAACTATTTATAATGAGTCCTAACGAAACTTACCTTCTAGGTGGCACAAAGGATTTAATACAAGAGAATTTCTTAACTCCCCCTCATAGAACAAGAGAAATATGATGATGATGACGGTCAGTCTCCTACTGTAAATTGGAGACAACTTTTATATAATAGAGGTAATTCTCTTATTAAAAACCTGGTAAAACTGCCTTCGTTAATTGACCTAATAGACATAGGAAATCTGAAAAGGATTATTCATCGTTCAGAACCAAATATAATACTAAAGTCTCCTTAAGCTATGCACTACGCAAAATTATTTTAATACAGGAGCTCTGAATCAGCAATGGATTATTCTACACAGGAGATGTTGGCCAGGGGATCTAGGCCCCCACAAAAGGTAAAGGACCCTTGCCTCGCAAATTAGGATACCTGTCAAAGAAGAGTGGTGATAAGGCCATGCTGTCGAAATCCTGATGTAAACATGGGAAAGATGTATTGAGACGCGAACACTTGCGAGTGTACAGATGGTCTCTGGAATGCCAGAGAGGTGTTACCAAAGGCCACTAAAACCAATAAAGCAAATATAGGTCTCCTTAGTCAACAAGACTCCTCCGTCAGCACCAGCTACACCGCACCTCTGGAATTACTGTGCAGGCAGTGGCAGCTAATATGTCTGTATATCCCAAAATCTATTTGGCTATTATTAGCTCTCTCCTTGGAGAATAACCCACGGCTTATGACACAAGCTTACAACCTCTAATGGCTAGGAGATGTTGTAAGCCACAGTAGACCCTGTCCATATTTAACAGAAAAAATGTAATTCGTGGAACAACATACCATCCAAACATCTGTGTCTATACCAAAGTAACCTACCATAACAATTAGTACTGTTTAAATACCTATATATCTAATTGCGTGTGCTTCATTAGTAGGATCGAAAGGCTATATATTATACTGTTTAAATACCTATATATCTAATTGCATGTGCTTCATTAGTAGGATTGAAAGGTTATGCCTGGACAAGCTGGCAGCCCATGAAAGAAAACAGCCAGAATTGACTAGAGACCAAGACAACAGCTCCAGAGAAAGTAGACTGTTTTGCTTCTCATCCACCTGTGCCCCTTTTCTAAGCCTAGGGAACAATCTGTGGAAGAGGGGGCGAGTTAGAATGTAAGGGCTGCGATTGGGTTGAATAGTGAAACTACAACAATATAGTCTGGACACTCATTTGATCAACTTGATTGAACATACAGGCACCCTCTGCTGGATGGTGGGACCCATGAGCTGTGTGGGTTTGGGCACAACTGCTTGAAAATTTGTTTTACATGAAAGATGGTTGTACAAATAAATTATCACTTATTGTTAAAAAATGAAAAAAAAAACAGAGAAAGTTGCAGGGAAGTTATGGCAGAATGCATGATCTGGGATGGAGTGGGCTGGGGTGGGGTGGTTGGAAGGGAAAGGGAAATATGCCTGAACTGAATTGGAAAATGATGTATGAAATACACAAAGCATCAATAAAAAAATGAAAATTAAAATATAAAAAAAGACCAGGAGTCAAAAAGCAAATTTTTGTTTTATTCATTTTGTCTTTTAGCATTTTGAACAATTCCAGTAATTATTTTGTCAGAAATGAGCATTGTCTTTAGATCTTTCCAGGGCATGAAGTGTAACTTTTGTGCCATTTATCAAGACAAATGCATAAGATTTGAATAGTCACTAGTATATATTCATAATGCTAGGAAATTTCTACTATTTTAAGTAATTAGTAACTGGGTATTGAATTAATCACAGGAGCTTGGGAATTTATGATCTATTTGCTTTGTTCTTTCACCATTGGCCATCTGAATATTGTTATAATTTCCTTATAAAGAAGTCTATGGATTCTGATTTTTAATATTATTCACAAGCCAAGAAAATACACATATCTGCTTAATCCCTACAAGGGTGATTTTGATAACAGATTTCTTCTCTGAATCCTCCCAGACTGAAAGACACGTGTAAGCATAAGTAGACATTTTTGTGTTCTTAGGAATCACTTCCAACATTTAGATGGGTCCTAAGGTACACTGCTCATTAAAGGCATTATTAGTGAATAAAAATGTGTTCCTTCTTTATCTTGAGCAGTCTAGCATAACTTTTATAGTATCACAGTGTCCTGGTTAGTTTTCCATGGGCAACTTGACACAATTTAGCATCATCTGTGAAGAAGGAACTACAAGTGAAGAAACCCAATGATTGGTCTGTGGGGATGCCTTTCAGTCATTGTCTTGACTGATGATTGATGTGGAAGAGCCCAGCCCAATGTGTGCTGTACTAGGTAAGTGGTATTAGGTTATATAAAATATCTGAGCACAAGCCACTAACCAGCATTCCTCCTGGGATTTTTTGTTGGAGTTTCTTCCCTGGATTCCCTTAATGATGGTTTCTGACTAGAAAGTGTATGCCAATCAAGACTTTGTCTCCTGGACTTGCTTTTGGACACTCAGTTTTACCATATCAATAGAATAAAACTAGAACACATATAATTCTACAATTTTATCCAAAGAAAAAAAATTGAAACATTATTCATAATCTTTCAAAAAATAAAGCAAAGCAAATGATATCAATAGTGTTATTTCAGACCATAGATAGCAAGAGCAAACACTGATCTGGTGTGTTTTACACAGCCACACATTTTCTTCTCCTGGATCCAAACATGAACAATTACTGTTATCTGTCCTGCCTCCCCAACAGGCACTTATTTATTAGAAAAGTCGTATTTTTTATGATTTCAACACTACTCCACCTATGCATGACTTGTTAAAATTATATCTGAAGCTGAATATAATGTACAATACCAAACTGGCAATTGAAAAATATTTTCATCTTGAAATGATTTAAGTCATCACCGTAAAAGTAACTATGTATTGATAATCTGTTTGTATACATGTGTTTGCATATCTGCACATGTGCATACGGGTGTGTGTGCACGTGTGTGCAGGGAGCCCAGATTTTCACACTGTTTCTTCCTTAATTGCTTCTCCACCTTACATTTTATGAAACCTCTTTCACTGAACCTGAAGCTCACTGGTTTGAATGGACTTCCTGACAAATGATCTCCTGTTTCTGCAGTTCTAGAGATGGAAGCACAAGTGTCTATTTCCATGCTTAGATTTCTACTTGAATTACTGGGATCAAGTGTAAGTCTTCAAGCATGCCTGTCATGCAATGTAATAACCAAACCATCTCCCTGGCATTTGGATTAAGAAAGTGTTTGTTATCTGACTTTTTATTCAAAGATTCTGAGACTATGGTTTGAAGTCATAAATTAAAAACTAATAGAGCCAGGTATAGTGGTGCCCACCTTTAATCCTAGCACTCGGGAGGCAGTGGCAGGTGAATCTCTGTGAGTTCAAGGCCAGTCTGCTCTACAGAGAGAGTTCCACGACAGCTGGGACTACAGGGAGTCCCTGTCTTGAACCCCCCCCCCCAAAAAAAAACACTATTAACATTGAGTGAATTATGTAATTTTTTAACTAATTTATTATTTTTTCATGTGTATGTGGGTATTGTCTGCATGTAGGTTGGAGCACCCGCGTCATGCAATGCTGGGGAGGTCAGAAGAGGGCGTAGGATTCCCCTGGAGTTAAAGACGGTTCTTAGCTGCCATGTGGGTGCTAGGAATTGAACCCCAGTCCTCTGCAAGAACAGTCTCACTCTTAACCACTGAGCCATCTCTCCAGCCCCTGATGTAAAATTTTAAGATGACCACATGACCTTTTAGAGGACTGTAAATGACTCATCAGAAAGGATCCTGAGATAGGAATCTAATTAACATTATAGAAGTTATGCTTTTGTATTTCTTACATAATATTTGCTCCATAAGTGGCTGACATTTTTATATGAATTATTTTTCTAGAAATTTCAAGTGCTAGTCAAAAATAAACAATGATAGAAGGACCAAAAATGAATTAGACACAAAGATCAGCATGTAGGAATTAAGAGTGCTCTAGAATAAACTTGGTGTTCTGCATGTGGAGTCCAGCTGTCCGTCCAGGCTTTCATCTGCTGCTTGGTAGATGTTGCTGAAATTATGTGTCCCACCGCAGCAACATCCTGGTTGTACAAATCTTTCCCCAATACCATATGTGTGGTTTCAGCTGCCTGAGAGAGGTGAGGCAAGCCTCTTGGTTCCAACTGAAATCTGACCCAACTGGAAAAATAAAAGCTCTGATGCTGACCAACATCTGCTCAAAGGTCTGCTGATGTGAATTGAAGGTATTGGGTGATAATCTCTCTCAGTCAAATTTAGGAGACATGAGATTCAGAACCCACAGGAGAAAAAGGTGTCACTGTACCTTTCCCATCAACTTTTCTAAAACATACTATCATTGCATAGGACAGAACAATTTCATCACTTGTCAAGGTATTTCAAAGCCTATGAAGTGTCTACATGTACTAGAGTTCCTTCTAGCCTCCCTTTGCTTCCCTAACTTCCATCAATTATGTATCTACTCCAAATAAATCAGTGCCTCATAAAATATGTTTGGGATGTTTTGGGAGATGAGAGCTTGCATTTCAGCTTCCAGCATAATTTTTAACCTTGAATAAAAGATCTTAGTTTAGTGCTGAGTGTATAGCTGCTCACCTGGAAGGTGTGAGGCCTTGGGTTCAATGCCCACAAGGAAGACAAGAAAGAGAAAAATCTCTTCTAAAAAACACTAAGTCTAAGTTGCTACTACGAGAACTGTCATTTATTTTCTTCAATACTTTTAACTAGTTTTGCATTATGTACCTTGCTTTGTATCCACAGTAAAGTATTAGGTACATCTTTATTTTGACATTCATAATTTAGTTATTATCCATGCATATCCTAAATTCTCATTATAGCAATGTTACAAAAAACCAATTGTCTACTTATTTTGCAATCTCATTATGTAAAAAGTAGTCACAGGGCAATATTAACTCATTTAACTCTATATAAATAATCTCTAAAATCATAATTGAAAAAATGATATACAGCCTGGCGTGGTGGCATATGCCTTTAAGCCTAGCATTTGGGAGGCAGAGGCAGGCAGATCTCTGTGATTTCGTGGCCAGCCTGGTGTACATAGCAAGTTCCAGGACAGCTGGAGCTACAGGGAGACCCTGTCTCAGAAAAAGACGCAAAAAAATGATATACATCACCTAGACTCTGCAATTTGTGGAACAGTGAAAATATTTTGGCTAACAATCCAGACATAAAGTGCAATAATGGTGGCCACTTAAAGATATTATCATTTTTTATGAAAACTGTAAAGGCCTGATTCCAGAAGAATAATATGCAAGATACATGTGATTATTTTTTGCATTCTAATACAATGTTTATAAGATAGCATGTTCAAAATATGAGTATGTTATTCCAGTATGTACTTCCAAATGTATTTCCACATACAATTATTTATAATTGTTTCATCACCAGATTATATAAAATAAAACAAAATGTACATTGTATGTTATTTGGGGGCAAACTTTGTTAAAATTACAATAAAAAATTCTCAGAAAATGTGGGCTTGTGCTTTCCTTTACCTTGCTGAATCCAGCCAGCAGATCATGAATATAACATGACTTCAGAGCTTATGCCAGAGGTTCATGAGGACACTGACCTCCAAAGAGATCTGTGCACAATAATGTACTAGGTTCGTATAAAAACTTAATAGGATGTTTGATTTTCTCTCTAAAGGGCTTATTTTGTATTTAGTTATATATATATATATATATATATATATATATATAGAGAGAGAGAGAGAGAGAGAGATAAATAATACATATGTTATTAATGCATATGTGTTATGCACAATATACAATAATATGTATGTTGTACCATCAGTGTAATAAACGTATTCATTATGTTGTTAACATCTAAAATTTCCTTTTATTTTGTTTGTGAAGATCATTCTAAAATTTAAAAATATGTGGATCCTCAGATTAGGAAAGAGTGAGGCAGTCTTATTTGTACCAACGATATGGGTACTAGTTCTTTTCTATTGTTTGAAACCAAAAACTACATTTTTGATTTAAATATTTTATTTTATAAGTACTGTGTCTACATGTATGTAAGTGCAGCAGTGTCATACAATGACCGCAGAGGCCAGAAAGGGCCACTGGATTCCCTGGAACTGTTGTTGAGGATGATAGCTGCCATGTGGTTGTTGAGAACTGACCCTGGATCCCCTGAAAGAGCAGCCCATGCTCTTAACTGCTGGCCCCTTTCTCCAGGCCCTGATTCAAATTCCTTAGGTGAAATATGATTGTCCACAGAACACAGCAGACATTGTTTGATTGTTTTCCCTTTGTTTTCTTCCATGCATTTGATTTTCATCAAAGGGAAGATTTTTTGGAAGAAACTTACCAAAAGAACAGAATGCATTAAAACAAGAAGTCATCATAAAATTCAAACAGCAAATTTGAGTGTTACAGGATCATTCTAATCTGACATTTTGGTTTTGAGTATTTGATGAAGAAAAAAATAGTTTATGATAACTTTACTACTACCATCTACCTGAAAACCAAGTTGACATTTAGTGGTCCCCAGAATTCCTTCAGGAAACCAATCCCTGCTGTCACTATGGGCATATTCACCACACAGACTCTATCACACATATTGTCTTCAGTTTTTATTCTAACATAAGGAGAAAGATGTTTTAAATCACTCCAGTGGGGAAATTGGTTAAAATCACTAGATATATCTTCATAAGCACATCCAAATTAGTTTGGCAGGTATTTAAAACTGCTTTGGGACTATTTGCTGAAGAAGGTGTTAGAAGAAACTATCTTATGAAGGCTATATATTCAGTTTACGACTACATAGTTGCATATTTTGACTCTCTGAGCAAAGCGAATTAAAATATTTGGGCTACTTTGCATTTGCTTCTCATCTACCAGGTGTTTAGGCAGCCTGCAGGAGCTTGAAGACTCTATTTGTATGAATGATAAAGTTTAAGTATTATCCAGCTGCGGATGCACTTGTTTCCTTCTTACATATTCATCTCGTCGTCTATACACTTCCTGAAAGCTGTAATTGCATCAGGGATAAGGGATATGAGGAAAATAAGACGGAATGAAGCAATATTCTATGTATTTGTAAATGGAAAACAGATGTGCAGTAAATATTGTGAGCTTTGAATCAATAAGACATCAAATAAATACAAAAGAATAAAAGAATTTTTTCAGTGATTTTTGCTAAATGTCTCATCAGCAATACAGAAGCCATAGCTTCTTTACAGGGTTAACAAATAGCTTTTCACAAAAGTTATTTCCTATTAATTGTCTGCAGAACAAGTTTACACACTAAGTAAAAGAAAAAAATAGCAAATAAGTGATATACACATTTACAGTATTTTCAAATGAACTTTTTAAATCCCCACATAAAAATAAAGAGTATTACTTTATTTATTAATGAATTTCTATAATTTTTAGAATATGCTGCTAATATAAAACATTTATATTTTTATTTTGGATTACCATTGCATAGTTATGAATAAATAGGCAATTTAAGAGTACAAAACTGGAGAGATTACTCAGTGGTTAAGAGGGCCGACTGCTCTTGCAGAGGACTGGGGTTTAATTCCCAGCACCCACATGGTGGCTAAGAACTGTCTTTAACTCCAGTTCCAGGGGAATCCAACACAGATTCTGACCTCTGCAGCACTGCACGACATGGGTGTACCTACCTACATGCAGACAGTACACTCATACACATAAAGTTTAAACAAATATATTTAAAACATATGAAAAATACACAATTTACAATATTTTAGAATAAAATAGTTTAATGCTTCACATTTAGTTTTTAAAATCAGATTATTATGTTGCTATGTCCTGACTATTTCTGTGAAAATCCTTCTTACATCTCATCATCTTTGTTCAGCTATCATTATCAAATATACAATTTAGATACTTTGTAGCAAAGTTTTTGGCTTTTTTATACTGTTTTTATTGATGTTTTGTGTATTTCAGACATCATTTCTCAGTTCAGTTTAGACATATTCCCCTTTCCCTTCCCCCCACCCCACTGCAGATCATACACTCTGCCATAATCTATCTTGCTTCTTTCTCTCAGTCTTTTTTTATGTTTAGGAATTCACATTTTCCTCCCTTAATTTTATATTACTCTAAAATATGCATACATACTTTCCGCTCACATACAGTAATTACAGAATCTGAAAGTAAGTGGTGGATTGATTCTAGAGCCCATTAAGAGATTTACATTGTAACAACATAGTTGCTTTCAGATAAACAGAAATATAAAAATAATGTTGTTCAGGTTGCCTTTCATCTGGGGATTTGGTGTTAGCATCCACAAATGAGGGACAGTTTTCATTGCTTGTTTTTCTGGGACTGTGTTACTTCAGTTAGCATAACGGCTTCAAGTTCCGTCCATTTACCTGCAAAGTTTATGATGTTGAAGTTTTTATTTCTGTGTTCCCTGTGGTTCAATGTTTAGCCTCAGCGTCTAGATCATTTTATTATTATTTCTCTACTTTTATTTTCTTTCTACATATATTTACCACAATTATTTTCATTCTATTAATATTTCAGAGCACATATTAATTTTCCCCTTTAAGCATTTAATGCTTCTCCATTTCTATGTTTGTGTTAAGTTACCTTCAGTAGCCATACTACAAATGCTTCTAATAAAATATTTGCAAATTTTAAAGTGTTCAGCATCCTTACTAATTATGAAAATGCAAATTATGACGACTTCAGTATTCCTTCTTACCAAAATAAGAATGGCTAAGATAGAGAAAACAAGTGATCACAAAATCCTCTACGGGATGTGGGGAAAGGGGAACACTTATTTACTTCTAGTGTTACTGTTAATTGTTCCAGTCACTCTTGAAATCAGTGTGAAGAATAAAAAATAAAATAAAATAAAAATAGATAGACTATATATGATCCAGTGACACTATCTCTTGTATATATCCCAAAGACTCAGGAGCCTACTACAGAGATACATGTTCAGCCTTATTTATCACTGCACCTTTCACAATAGCTAGGAAATAAAAGCAACCTAAATGTCCTCAACCAATGAATGGATAATGATAATGTGGCATATTTATACAGTGAAGTTCTATTTAGTTGCAAAGAAAAATAAAATCATTAAGTTTGCAGGTAATAGATGAAACTAGAAATAGTAATACTTAAAGGGGTAACCCAGACTTATAAAAACAAGGGACACATGTTCTAGTTCATTTGTGGATCATAGCTCCAAATCCTTAGGAACAAGTGAGGCTTTGGCAACTCATCATAGGAACTTCTTTTTGCAACTAATTGAAACTATTACAAAGTTCCACAACTGGTATAAATGCAGAAGATAAATGATTTTGAGGTGCCCACCCATAAGTTACACATCTACAATATTCTCTCTAAGCCTAAGGTTCAGGGAGTAATTTGGAAGAGGAGGTGGAAAAATTGTAAAAAGAAGAGGAACAAGAAACCTGTTGCTAGTTACTGCATACTAGACATGGTAGGGAATCTGCACTGTGGGAAATTTCCATAGTGTGGTCATCTACAAGATCTACACAATGAAAAACCCAGTGAAATGTAAAGTTGTCATAGAATCCCATCTCTTGGTGAAGATCTTCAGGAACTCATAGATTTTTGAGAGAGCAAGCTCACTTTTCAACAGGGACTAGCTCCTTCAGAGGTCATCTAATCCCAGTGAACAAATCTAAAGATGCCAATATCTAATAATATATAACATAATATAATACAATACAATACAATATAAACAATTAATGTATGCATAAGTAATAATAGTAAAGAATAAAGAAGAGGACAAGAAATTGAATGGAAATGGGGGGGCATAGGAAGATAGGGAAGGGAACTGGAGAGGTGGAACTATTGCAAATACAGTATTTACATATTAACTTTTCAAAAAAAAAGTATATTTGAGGCTGAAGAGATGGCTCAGCAGTTAAGAGTACTGGCTGCTCTTGCCAGTACCTGGGTTTGATTTCCACCACCCACCTGGTAGCTAACAACTGTCACTAACTTCAGTTCCTAGGGATTTTATGCCATCTTCTGTCCTCCATGATTACTGCATGCATAAGTATACTTACATACATGCAGACAAATACCCATACATATGAAAAATGTAAAATGTTCAACGGCATTTTGAAATAGAATATTCTGTGAACAAGGAAGCAAAGTTTTCTAAGTTTTATACAGAAAATTTATCTGTACCTATTCCTTACATAGATTAAGTCATCTACTTTTGTCTTATTTTGACACATTGTTCATTTCGATTTTATCATCACAAATTGCACTGCAGTTTTAAATTTTAAAGTAACATTTGTATTTACATACTGTTACATATTATATTTAGTTTATAATTTGAAATTTAAATGGAAGTGCAGAGTCATTATTGTTCCAGTCTATTCTGGTTCAGTGTTTCTGGATGCTAATATACCTTGGAATGTCATACTTGAAACAATTTTATTGTTTCTGCTGTAGTTTGGATTTCTGAGTCAGTAGGACC
The DNA here is from genome assembly GCA_009823505.1 of Rhizomys pruinosus. NCBI lineage: Eukaryota > Metazoa > Chordata > Mammalia > Rodentia > Spalacidae > Rhizomys > Rhizomys pruinosus. The sequence continues at coordinate 2,201,598 of VZQC01002949.1, forward strand.
TGGAGGCTGGGATGAATGAGTCCCATGTACGACATGACGTCAAGGAGAGCCATCCAGCTGAAGTGAGATGGCCGAGGGCAGACCTGGATGCTTAGCTCAGTTGGAACTTCTGGATGATATATCTGAAAGTTCTCTTCTACGTCTGTCAGAGTAATTTGATACCTTATATTGTAATTAAATACCACAGACAGAATTTCAATTAAGACATTGAGAACAAACATAGATTCTTGAAATGTACTTTTTGGACTCTGAGAACTCATAACTTTTTTTATTTAAAAAGTATTATGAGACAGAAGAGATGGCTCATCAATTAAGAAAACATGGCCTAGCGGTTAAGAGCGCCGACCGCTCTTGCAGAGGACCCGGGTTCGATCCCCAGCACCCACATGGCGGCTGAGAACCGTCTGAAACTCCAACTCCAGGAGAACTCCAGCTCCAGGGGAATCCGACGCCCACTTCTGACCTCCGCGGCATTGCACGCACGGTGCACAGACTTGCATGCAAGACAATACATTCGTTCCACATACAGAAATAAAATAAAATTAAAAAAATTAATGAAAAACAAAAGAAAACATACTGCTCTCCCAAAAAAAAAAAAAAAAAAAAGTTCTGTTCCTAGCACCCATGTTAAGTGTCTTAAACTCCCAATAACAAAACCTACAGGGTTTCAACACCTTCCTCTATCTTCTGGGAACACCAGAATACACTTCACATACATGCACACACACACACACACACACACACACACACACACACACACTCACACATAAAAATAAATAAATAATAAATAATGAATAAATAAAAATTAATTGGAAGGGAACAAACTTTAAAGAAAATGTCTATCTGCCAGAAAGAAACATGCACAAACCTGAAGGCTACAAGGATTGCAGGAGTGGTGTAGACCAGTGGGTTCCTGTACATGTCTCTGTATAGATCATTTGTATAAAACAGCAGACATGCATTAAAGAGAAGAAAAAGGACCCTGTCTATTCACTGTTCTAAATACTGAGAAGATAAATATGATGACTGGACTACAAGCTTAGTATCTGCAAGTGGACCTGGACCCATCTGGATAAGATGGGACTCTGAGCAAAAACTGTGACTGAAGGGAAATATTCTCGTTCAAATAAAGCTTGCAGGATGGAAAAACATATGTGTGTTGTCCACAGGGACATAAATGATAACTGGCAAATGTTGTTACATTTCCAACTGACAAGCCCAAATTCATTTTTCCATGCCAATCTCACAGTGGTTCTGAAACCTTGTAGTTCAGTGCCTGCTTAGGGAACCAACCCTGAGATTGGTTCTAAATACTGCAAGTTATTTCCTTTCTTCTGAGACCTATTGAACACTTTCTCCTAAAAAAATAAATAAATAAATAAATAAATAATAAATAAAATTGAACTTCTGCTTATATTATAATTCAAATGTCACAGACAGAATTCCAGTTAACACTAATAGAACCTTACTAACCTATGGCTAAATAATTGTGCTGAGTTGGTTTATTACCATATATGCTCAAGAGAACCTATACTTTTTTAAATTTGAAATATATGTGTCTCTCATGTCTCTGATGGTAACTTTGACATTACAGTTCTGATAATAACCTCGGATTTGCTCTGAAACTTCTTGGCATCCTTTGCATAAGACAAACATGTCCACACACCAAATTGAGAAAATATTCCTATTTGCCATAGAGAAAGAAGCAGATTATATATTTTCTTTTCTCACATAGCTTTCTAATTTGTTTGTATATAAATGATCCATAGCTTTTGACATCGTTGTGTATTTGATAATAAGTTCTTAGCTGAATGTTAAAGCAGGTGCCTGGAATGTGCTCAGAACAGGGTTCACTTTCTACGAGCACAAAATAAATAAAAATAAATACAAAAAGCATGTGTACAGCAGCACTTTCATATTTTCTTATTTAGATAGAGTGCTACAATGTAGATTTTGAAAATATTTTGTGATGAAACATCAATCTATGTTTTAATATTTGTATACATAATGTTCTAAATTGAAATGTCCACTTTCATGTCCTGTATCTCTACTTTTCCACACATCCCAATACCTGACTGAAGAAAATCTGTTATTATTTTAAATGTTTTTGTATCCCTGCATTAAATTCATCAGCCCACTTCTTATATTATCTTTCCTTCCTTTTTCTTGTTTCACACCTTCTTTTCTTTCTTCTTAATATCCTTCCTTCCCTTTCTTCCTCCCTCCCCTCTTTCACACCTCCCTTCCTTCCTTCTTTCCTTCCTTCTTTCCTCCCTTCCTTCCTTCCTCCTTCCCTCCCTCCCTCCCTTCCTTCCTTCCTCCTTCCCTCCCTCCCTCCCTTCTTTCCTTCCTTTCTTCCTTCCTTCCTTCCTTCCTTCCTTCCTTCCTCCCTTCCTTCCTTCCCTCTCTCAGTTTCTCCCCTTTCCTTCCCTTTCTTTTTTTCTTTCTTACTTTCCATGTGCACACTTGCACCTGTCCACATGGCATGGTGTATGAAATGCGGCCAGCAAACAATTTGGGGGGATTAGTTCGCTCTTCCTACCATGTGGATTCTAGGGACCAGAATTCTTCAGTAAGTGCTTTGCACAGTAACCCATCTCGCCTACCCATTTTCTATTTATCATGTTACTTTAGGTGACAAATTATCATAATTCTTCCCACTCTATGAAAAAAAGAAAAAAAAAATTATGCCTTCCCCCACCTATTTCCCATCCATTTCAGCATTTCCAATATTTTGGTCACTTTTAAAAATATATTCTATTTTTAATATATTTTGATTTTATGTGTATGAGTGTAATGCCTATACATATATCTTGTAAAGGACAGCTAAGTTTTCTTCTAACTGTTTCAGTATTTCAAGCTTCACATTCAGTTCTTGGATCTAATTGGAGTTGATTTTTGTGCATGATGTAGGACATTTTCACTATTCTACATGTGGCCATCCAGTTTCACTAGCACCATTTGTTGAAGATTCTGCCTGTCTTCCAGTGTGTACTTTGGCATCTTTGTTAAATAGACTATAATTATGATCACTCATGTTTGGGTCTTCTATTTTGTTTCATTGTAGATGTTCTTCTTAATACATTGTATTCTCTTCATCGGATGTAAGATAAGTAAAATGTTCTTAAAGCGTAAATAGTAGTACCTAAAATAGCCATAGAAACTGGTATTTGTTTATAAAATATCGGACAAAAAGTTTAGTATGCTTCCCCTTCTATTATCATACCTGCCAATTCCTGAACAATCAATGTTATAACCCATAGATGATATCTCATTATTATTTTTATTCAGATAAATTCTCAACTACATTTTAAGGAAAAATACTAGCAAAAATTCTCATGTATATTTATTATAGCCAACGGCTTATATTTAAAATCTTCTGAAAGACACTGAAATAACATTTTAGTGAGAAGATTGTTCAAAAAAGTCATGATGTTCAGTTCCTTAGGGAGTTTAAAGATTAACTTGCTGAAGAATAAGAAACTAACTTTATAGAGATTCTCAAATCATATCTTTCTTTTTATAAGCTTATGCGTGTATTTTAAGATTATAAAACAAGCACAGTTAATGTCCTATAAGTAACATGACAGATTAGTTTCTTTTTACAATGTTTTTTTTTCATTCTTTTTGTTTTCAATTTCTCCCTGTGCTTTAATTTCACTTAGATGTTTATTGTCACTACTCCTAATCTAATTTTGAGATTCCACATCATAACTATGTGCAATTTAACTCAAAGGATAATTTAACTAAAACATATGAGTCATTATTGATAATCACACAAAGAAATATAAACTAATTTCCAATTTTTCAAAGGAATCCCACCCTGGTGTGATTCCGCCTCGTCTCCTTCAAGCTTCTCATTCTTAAGCAATGTATTTTTTTTCATGATTGTGTCTTGTTTAGATACCTACAAACACCAACCTGCCAAGCTACATTGGGTCTAAAGACCTAGGTGACAGGATACACATTGGAAGAAAGACAGTCTTTTTTTTTTTTTATTAACACTTTTTTTTTTATTGATGCTTTGTGCATTTCATACATCATTTTCCAATTCAGTTCAGGCATATCTCCCCTTCCCTTCCCCCCACCCCCACCCCAACCGAGATCATGCATTCTGCCATGACTGTCCTGCATATCTCTCTCAGTTTTTTTTCCCCAATTTTAGCTATAAGTGATAGTCCATGAGTACAAGCAGCCTTCATGTAAAACCAATTTGCAGGCTGTTGTGCCCAAACACCCACAGCCCCACCTTCCAGCGGGGAGTGAGGGGTTGTATGTTCAATCAGGTTAATCAAATGAGGGTCCAGACTACATTGCTGTAGTTTCACCCTTCACCCCAATTGCAGCCCTTACATTCTACCACGCCACCTCTTCCGCAGATTATTCCCTGGGCTTAGAAAAGGGGCACAGGTGGATGAGAAGCAGAACAGTCCACTCTCTCTGGAGCTGTTGTCTTGGATTCTGGTCAATTCTGGCTGTTTCCTTTCATGGGCTGACAGTCTGTCCAGGAATAACCTTTCGATCCTACTAATGAAGCACAAGCAATTAGATATATAGGTATTTAAGCAGCATTAATAGTTATGGTAGGTTACTTTGGTATAGACACATATGTTTAGATGAAATGTTGATCCACGAACTACATTTTTCCCTGTTAAATATGACAGGGTCTTACTGTGGCTTATGATATCTCCTAACCTGTAGAGGATGTAAGCTTGTGGCATCAGCCATGGGTCATTCCTCCAAGGAGAGAGCCAATAGCCAATTAGATTTGGGATATACAGGCATATGGCTGCCTCTGCTGCACAGTATTTCCAGGCAGGTGAGGTGTAGCTGGTGCTGACGGTGGAGTCTTGCTTGACTCAAGGAGACCCGTATTTGCTTTATTGGTTTAGTGGCCCTTGGTAACACTCTCTGGTATTCCAGAGGCCATCTGTACACTTGCATGTGTGGTCTCAATGCATCTTTCCCATGTTAACGTCAGGTCTTCAGCAGCAGGGCCTTATCGCCTCTCTTCTTGCAGGTATCCCAGTTTAGAGGCAAGGAGCCTTTACCTTTTGTGGGGCCTTAGATCCCCTGGCCAACATCTCCCTGGTGGAATAATCCATTACTGATGTCAGAGCTCCTGTATTGATATATTTTGCTTAAGCGCATAGTTTAAGGACTTTAGTGTTATATTTGGTTCTGAACAGAGAGTAATCCTTTTCACAGTTCTATGTCTATTAGTCAATTAAAGAAGGCAGTTTTACCAGTTTTATAAGAGATTACCTCTATAATAGTTGTCTCCAATTTACAGTTGGAGAGCAACCCCATCATCGTCATATTTCTCCTTGTTCTGGGGGGGAGGCAAGAAAGTCTCTCATATCAAAACCTTTGTGGCACCTAGAAAGTAAGTTTCATCAGGACCCACTATAAATAGTTGTTACACAACAGTGAATTATATCTCCATTTAACTCGGATTTATTACTGTTTTTATCAGAGTCTGTAAACCAATGTTGTTTAATATACACATATCTACTTTTACTAAGACCTAAAACACCATGTATCCTGTAGACAGTGTCTAGGCAAAACTGGGCACTTGTTGAACTCATGTCAATTAAATATGCATTAATCTAATATACACCCGTGTCCCTCACCCACCCCTCCCCCCTTCCCAATTCACCATTTAACAAAAGATGTTATCAACAGCCAACTATTTGGTCCTTCCTGTGCTAAGAGATACAATACATAAAACTGCTACTTAGTACTATATTTTTTTTTACCTAGATTCTAACCCTTCTACTTAATCCTAATTGTGGGAATTTCTCAGAGCTTTGGTCACAGGATATCTGAGGTTTGTTGTGAACATGCATAGTGACATTCAGCTAACAAGCAACGCTAAATGCAAATGAGTTTTTTTTCTTTATTTTATGAAATCTAAGTTTTATTGAAGCTTTGTGCATTTCACACAGAATTTCAAATCAAATCTAGACCCGTGCCTCCCTCCCTGCCCCCCCACCCCACCAGAGCTCATGCATTCTGCCAAACAAGTTTTTCATCATTTCCTCAGTCTCAAAATTTTTGATGCAGAAGTTTACTGTTCCCAGCAGAAATTCACTGTTTCAGTCAGTTCTTTGACCCAGTCTTTTTGTTGTTGTTGTTGTTATTCCTTCCAATATGGATCACTCCAAAATATGCATATATGCATGCTACATATAACATAGGTTTTAGCATCTTCGGCTTATGATTTTTTTTTTCCTTATTAGGCTGAAAGATGTCATGTTTGTAGGCTCCTCCTTAGCAAGCCCAAACTACCATCAGTTATGTCTTTGTGCTCCACACTAGGGCCCTCCCTTCCCCTGGTCACCAAACGAGGTCGAGTAAGCACCTATCTTGATCTTTCTGTACTCGTCTCCATGAAACAGCCTGGGTAGTCCAACAATGGCAGTATATACCCTGAAGAGGCCGAAACCCTACTAGTAGCTCAGTCCAACAAATGTGTTTTATTAAAGAGACATTTTTAGGGGCTGGAGAGATGGCTCAGCAGTTGAGAGCACCAACTGCTCTTCCAGAGGACCCAGGTTTGATTCCCAGCACCCAAAGGGTGGCTAAGAACAGTCTTTAACTCCAGTTCCAGGGGAATACAACGCCCTCTTCTGACCTCTGCTGCATTATGCGACACAGGTGCACCAACCTACATGCAGACAGTACACTCATACATGTAAAAAACAATAAATAAATTAAAAAATAAACAAAAATACATTTTAATGAATGGTTTGGTAATGACTGATGATAAAATGACATTAGTACATTTCCCTGAGCAAGGCTCTAGCACTCCTATACTTTTAATCACAAAATTTTGTCATTTGATGTGAGAATTAGATTTCTTTATTGAGTTTAAGTTACTTCACCATGAGGAAATAACTATAAAGAGTAAAATGGGCAAAAAAATAAAATGTATGCTAAAAATTTTCATGTTAACATAATTTCATGCAGAGTTTGAAATTTGTTTCATTTTAAATAGGGGAGATACTGAGTTTCATTCTCTAAATATTTTGAGTAAATAAGCTGAATTAAGATATGTAAAATATACTCATGTATGTAAATTATTTCCTTAAAGCAGTATAGGCAAAATCATTTTAGCACGTATTTGATTACATCTCTAAGTCATTTGTAAGGCATATGGAAATCTTGGCATGATCATTTAACTTTAAGTGCAAATCACAGTACAAGAAGAAACAAGTCAACATCTTCATCTTAATATATTATTTTTTAAAATTTATCATGTTATTGTAAATCACCCTGAAAATGTTTGAGAGCAAATTCATTACATATATTTATGACTTCTCTGCCCAACATTATTAGAATAAAAGCAAAGGCAATATTTCAAAGGAAGGAAAGGAAGGGAAGGAGGGGAAGGAGGGGAAGGATTAATTCCACCAGAATAAATAAAATTGAAAAGAGACAGGAGCAGACAATAACGGATGTTCAAACAATTGGGCAAAGATGAAAATCACCTGGAGAGTGAAAACTTTCTCAGCCAATTATAAAGACAACATAGATTATGGGGAAAAAGAAAGTCTTAAGGACCAAGTCTTTCCACAGTATTGATTACTCAAAGGCTCATTTAGTCTTTCAAACAATCAGGCCAAAGGCATTGTGGGAAGTAATAATGATGCTGAAATTTGAGGATGTAGTGTAAGTGATTTTACATTATGTTAGAAAATCAGGCCCTTGTCTAACCTCTATTTCCAAGAGAGGAAGAATAGAACAGGCACCATATGCAAAACATATGAGCTCCCTCTGTATCTGGCAACACCTCTGAACTACATCACTGTGAGCAGATGTATAAGGGGTTAGAGGAGATTAAAAATGAGCAGGTTGTATCACAGGTTCATTGCTGTCTCTATCATCTAATTAATTCTCTCAAAATTGAGAATTAGAGCATCCCTTCTTCTCTACTGGTATTTGAGGTGCTGGGTCATGGGCTCTCTGTGCCTCTTTTCACACTTCTAATCAATCGGTGATTTGGGGCTAATTAGTATATATACAAGTTTATGTTAATAACTGAACTCTGTATGATATTGATTTGTACCAAAATTCTTTTCTGAGGCATAAGATCCAGGCCAAGCCTACTGGAACTCTCTAAGTGTGTACAGAGTATTTTGGCTACAAATAGTACTACCGTACTTTACTGCTACTCCACTGCCATGGACAGCCTGAGTTTACATAGGTACTAAACAGTCTGAGCTTACATAGGTACTGACAGCCTGAGCTTACATAGGTACTGCAGCCTGAGATTACATAGGTACTGCAGCCTGAGATTACATAGGTAGTGCAGCCTGAGATTACATAGGTAGTGCAGCTTGAGTTTACATAGGTACTAAACAGTCTGAGCTTACATAGGTAATGCAGCCTGAGATTACATAGGTAATGCAGCCTGAGATTACATAGGTAGTGCAGCCTGAGCTTACACAGGTACTGCAACCTGAGTTTACATAGGTACTGACAGCCTGAGCTTACATAGGTACTGACAGCCTGAGCTTACATAGGTACTGCAGCCTGAGCTTACATAGGTACTGCAGCCTGAGCTTACATAGGTACTGACAGCCTAAGCTTACATAGGTACTGACAGCCTGAGCTTACATAGGTACTAAACAGTCTGAGTTTACATAGGTACTGACAGCCTGAGCTTACATAGGTACTGCAGCCTGAGATCACATAGTTAGTGCAGCCTGAGATTACATAGGTAGTGCAGCCTGAGCTTACATAGGTATTAAACAGTCTGAGCTTACATAGGTACTGACAGCCTGAGCTTACATAAGTACTGCAGCCTGAGATTATATAGGTAGTGCAGCCTGAGCTTACACAGGTACTGCAGCCTGAGTTTACATAGGTACTGACAGCCTGAGCTTACATAGGTACTGACAGCCTGAGCTTACATAGGTAATGCAGCCTGAGATTACATAGGTACTGACAGCCTGAGCTTACATAGGTACTGACAGCCTGAGATTACATAGGTACTGACAGCCTGAGCTTACATAGGTACTGACAGCCTGAGCTTACATAGGTAATGCAGCCTGAGATTACATAGGTACTGACAGCCTGAGCTTACATAGGTACTGACAGCCTGAGTTTACATAGGTACTGACAGCCTAAGCTTACATAGCTACTATCAGCCTGAGCTTAGATAGGTGCTGACAGCCTGAGCTTACATAGATACTGACAGCCTGAGTTTACATAGGTACTAACAGCCTGAGCTTACATATGTACTGCGGCCTGAGATTACGTAGGTACTAACAGCCTCAGTTTATATAGGTACTGACAGCCTAAACTTACATAGTTAATGACAGACTGAACCTACATAAGTACTGCAGCCTGAGTTTTCATAGGGACTGACAGCCTGAGTTTACATTGTTATTTCCTTAATAAAATGTGTCAACTAAGGCAAGTGGATAGGGAGGAGAGTATAGTCCAGAAGTCCTTATGCAAAAGTTTACATAATTAGCATATGAAAACAATACATATGTGTCTAGAATAAGGCTGGAAACTTCCTGCAAAGCTAAATAAAACATGCCCCTGGCAGGGTCTAGAGACATCCAGAGTCACAGAAAGTAACCTATGGCTCATTAATGAGACACTTGATACAATAATTTATATGTAGAACCACATCTATGAGTGTTCAGAAAAGCAAATGGCCCAAGAAGCCTACACCATGTGACAAAAAACCCATGTTCATTTGCTCCCAGTGACTTCTTCTGTAGAAGTGGATCTTCTCCTAATTAACTCTCTGCTTTCTTCTACAACTGTGTGTCTCTGCTTAATTACTTCTTTTGTAAAAGAACCTGGAACCCCTCTTGAGGTGCCCCTGAGCTTGGATATCTAACCACATTGTTATCTCATATGAGTAATCTGTGCTTGAATATTTGATTTGTAATCTATTTAAATAATTCATAAAAGCAAGTTCCTCTCCATTTTTAGCAGGCTTCACCCTGTCATCCTGTACTTTTTCTATCAAGGTGGCAATATATTGCCTTTCCTCTTAAAACATCTACTGGCAAAAGACAAATTGGCAGTGACAGCAGACAATCATAATTATATTACCAGGTTGGGGGACAGTGATAGCAAGAAGTATGGCCCTGTCTAATTTTCAGTAGCAACAGAAAATTGCAGGCTCACCTCATCTGTAGATCCATATAGCTCGACAAGTGCTCATTCTATTTGTTGCAACGTTGTGGATTTATGTTCTAAGAACATTGCACCAAAGTCTCCTTCTAGATGGGACTTTCTTGAAAGCATAGACACTTTCTTTTAACTTATTTTTCTTAAGAGGTATCACATAATTATATTTTGGTTTTAAGAAGTCTTCAAGGCTATAAAGAGAAATCAAAATAGCCAATGATCATCTTGGCCAAGACTTTCTATGATGTTCAGTGTGACAAGCACTGGTGCCACGGCAATAAATAAGATTTCTCTTTCTCTACTGAGCAGGCTGTGTGTTCTTATTACAGCAGTAAAGTGCATCTGCAGTGTACACTGTGAACTTTAGCTGCAAATAAGAATTGTACTTCAAAACTGATCTGTTTCCTGGGACAAGCCAAACCCCATCACTACTGTAATTCAGCTTGCTGACCTCTGAAGCCAAATCTACCTGTAAAGTAACGAGCATGAGTTTCATTTTGCTATGTCTCTAGAGTGAAATTTTATCTGTTCCATTCAGACTTAGATACTGTAAAGATCTGCACAATGGCAGAAGAAAGTGCAGATCTAGAGCTGTCATGAGGCTTAGCAGCTAAAGATGTTTGTTGCCAGACCTGCAGACCTGAGTTCAGTCTCTGGTACCCAGAGGGTGAAAGAGAGAATTGAGTCCTACAAATTTGTCTTCTAATGTGCACGCACTCACACACAAACACACACACACACACACACACACACACACACACTCACACACACACAGTGTCATCACCTCAGACATACACAATAGATGGATAATTTTAAAAGTAAGTAAATATTAAAACATATTTAAAGCCAGATGTGGTGGTGCACACCTTTAGTCCCAGCACTCAGGAATCAGAGGCAGGTGGATCACTTCAAGTTCAAGACCAGATTAGTTTATACAATGAGGAGAGTTAGGGCTACAGGAAGACCTTGTTTCAGAAAATCAATAGATAGATAAAAGATGATAGGTGGTAGATGATAGATAGATGGATAGATGATAGATAAATAGTATAGATTGATTTTAAATAGAAGATAGATAGATAGATAGATAGATAGATAGATAGATAGATAGATAGATAGAGATAGAAAATCAATTGATAAAGAAGTACACTGTCTAATGCAAAGACTTTGCCTAGGACTCTTAATTTTGAAAGACAACATCAGAGTAAAGATAATAGAGGTCACGGGAACACTACATAAGATCCATATCTACATCATCTACATCAGGGTGATTCTGTGATTTTTATATAGTGCATTTTTTTTTGTGGATGTACTAACACAATGTTTAATCTTTGTTGCATTGGTTTCCCTGACAAACTTCTGTGCTAGATGGAAATTTAATAATAAAATTATGGCCTTGAAAAGATGCTAATACTACTACTATAAATCATGGTTTTTAGAAGTTTACCCCCCTAAAAATAAAAATAATTACCACAGAAACTGAGTTGCTGAGCTTCAATGACAGTTTTTACTTAATATGGCCATTTTAGGAATTTCCAGTAGTCTTGCCATGAATAGAGCTGTTGACAAATGTAACAACGGAGAGATGGTGACACTGAGTTTCCATTTTGAAATGCAAACCTCATTGTACTGAAAATGCCAAATAATTAGTGACAGTGTGGTATTCAGTTGTTCACTTAATGAGCATTAGACTTATCAAATGTGGAAGAGGCAAACTGACAAGGACTTGAAAACAATAGGAATAATGGTGCTTAGGAATTTTTCAAGTAATCTTTAAATACAATAGGAAAAGAGCTGTACAAATAACACAAATGCAAAGTTACACTGTGCATGCATACCTGTTATTTCACTATGAGAGTCTGAGATACTTTGTAAAACACACTGGATAATTCAGGCAAAGGTCCAGCCATCCTTGACTCTTAATTGCCCCTGTAGTCAGCAAATATGCCTTTGACCTTCATATCAGGACAGCACTATTTCGAGCTGAATCAAATTTGTTTCTAGTCCCTGTTGAACTTGGAAGCTGCGGGAGAGTAACCATTTCTTGTCCAGCCTCCTCCTCTTCAATCCAGCACTTCAACACTTGTGCCAGTTAGTGATTTCAAGGAGGGAAAATCCAATCCACTGTTGCCTGAGACACTTGATCTGCTTGAATTTTAGTGCTTGCTTTACAGTTTACTCTTGAACTCTCTGCTTATCCTGTCTTTGAAGAAACAGCTTTTCTCTTGATCACTTTTTCAATCAGATGTCAGTCTAATGTTGAAATTTCCCCCGTTATGATTTATCTTCCCTCATATTCAGATGCGTTCTGCCCTATCAGCCATTATGGTGAGTTCATATGAGAAACTGACCAGCTTATGGAAAACTTGGTCTTCCTGTGGTCAGTCAACATCTCTGATTCTTACAGTCTCTCTGCTTCCTCTTCCTTAATGATCCCTGAGGTATAGGAAGTAGAAGTTTGGTATAACTGTCCTAATCATGGATGATCAGTCTGCAGCCTCTTGGTCTCTGAACATTGGTCAGTTACGGGTTCCTGTGTTAATCACCATCTGCTGTGCATGGAAACTCTGGTGAGAGTTGAGAGATGCATTTATCTCATGGGTACATACAAGGCTTAGTTGAAGATAGGTCACTTAGGACTACCTGACTCATAGACATTTATTCTCTTCATTTGATCAGTTCTGGAACTCTCTATTAGCTCTATCTGTTGCAAAAAAAAAAAGAAGCTTCTATGATGAGTGATGAGTGATACACTTGTCTATAAATATGATGATGTAGCTTAGAATAGAGTAAGAAATTATGTGACAAAGGTAGGTTTTCTCTAGGATCTATGACCTCCCATAGATTGGGCCTTGGTTCTAATTGGACAAGTGTTGATCACCCCCAATATAAAAGCGCCACTACTATACAAAAAGCAATAGCTCTGTGGGGTAGTCACCATGGTTTATGAGGCTAGTGGTTTTGATTTGCATATCCTTAATAACTAAGAATGTTGAACACTTTCTTTTTTTAATTTTTTTTATTATTATTTATTTTTGAATGTGTATGAATGTACTGTCTGCATGTAGGTCTGTGCACCCATGTCATGCAATGCCGCAGAGGTCAGAAGAAGGTCTCGGATTCCCCTGGAACTGGAGTTCTCCTGGAATTGGAGTTACAGACGGTTCTTAGCTGCCATGTGGGTGCTGGGGATCGAACCCGGGTCCTCTGCAAGAGCAGTTGGTGCTCTTAACCGCTAGGCTATCTCTCCAGCCCCTGCAGCTTGCTGGTCTTAAGAGAGGAGGCTTTGAGTTTCCTTTCAGCTTGTTTACTTCAGCCCTGTGTCCAAAGTGTGTACGGCCTTCAGAAATAGGATCTTAACTTCTTGTTATTTGAGGTAATCAAGGATTATTAAAATATCTTGAATTATTTTGAGAATCTCTTGTACTACCATTGCTAAAAATTCAAAGGGATTTTTCTCCTGGAGTGGCACTGTGTGTGTGTGTGTGTGTGTGTGTGTGTGTGTGTGTGTGTCTTTGTCTATGTCTGTGTGTGTGTCTGTGTCTGTGTGTTGCTGTTGTCAGTTATATGCATGTACTTGTGTATCTATCTTACACCACCTAAGCGTGATTTACATCTTCATCTTCTCTCTCTCCACACTATAACCCTCTCACTTCCACTTCAGCTAAAGTCCTTCATTTTGTCCATATCCCCCTTGATAGAATCTTTCTCTTTGATCCCCTATACTGGAGTTTCTTCATCTCTTTTAATGCTATGGTTCCTTTCTGTTGTCTCGGCTCCTACAGTTTTAGGAGGATATATATTCACATCAAAGTATTTTGAGCTAAGATCCACAAATGAGAGAATATATATATATATATATTTCTCTCATATGTGGATCTCACATATATATATATATGTGTGTGTGTGTGTGTGTGTGTGTGTGTGTGTGTGTCACTTGTTTTTCTGAGTCTATTACTTTACTTAGAACAAAGCTGCTAGTTCCATCCATTTTCTAGCAAATTTTATAATTTAGGTTTTTATTACCACTGAATAGAACTCAAGTGAGCAAACATACCATAATGTCATTATCCATTCATCATCTGAGAGACAATGTAGTAGTTTTCATTTCTCAGCAACAAACATGTCTGTGCAAGTATCTCCATGTAGGATGAGTCCTTTGTGTACTTAGCAAAGAGTGGTATAACTGGGTCATGTGGTATATTTGTTTTTAGTTACTCTAAATTTTGGTTTATTTGTTTTTTAATATCATATTATTTTTATTCTGGTCACTGTTTTCCCTCAGTTTCTCTTTTAGACTTCCTGCTAGGGTGTATGACTGCATTGTCTTCATCTGTATACGGACCCCTGTATCATAGTGTCATGCAGTACCTGAGGAGGAGGGACCTGGAGCTAAGGACAGTTGTTAGACACCACATGGGTGCCAGGAACCAAACCTGGGTCCTTTGCAGGAAAACCCGGTCCTCTTAACCGCTGAGCCACCTCCCAGCCCCTAGGCTATTTATTTTTGGCTCATGCTTTTACTCCCATCTCATGGGAGTCAGAGGTAGAGGCAGGAATGTATCACTGTGAGACTGAGGCCAGTTTGCTCTACACTCGTGACTTCCAGGCCTGTTGGGGTTCCAGGGAGACCGTGTCTCAAAAAGACCAAAAACCTAACCAAACCAAAAGAAAACAACAAAACAACACAAAAATAAGAGTTCTCCATGACAGTTTCCACTGCGGCTGCACCTGTTGGCGATCCCAGCGCCAGTGAAGGATCCTTTCTCTGCACCTGCACCAGCATTTAGAATCATTTATTCTCTTGAACTTAGCCATTATGATTTGGGTCAGATAAAACCAAGAAGTGGTTTTGATTTTCACTTCACTAATTACTAAAGACGTTCAAAAATTTTTTTATGTAGTTTCTAAGCCATTTTTATTTCTTCTTTGCAGAGCTCTCTATTCATATCCATAGCCCATTATTTATTTGTTTTCTTGCTTCTTTGCTTTTTGAGTTCTTTGAATATACTGTATACCAATCCAATGCCAGATGTATAGCTGGTGAATATTTTCTTCCACTGAGCGTTTTCTCTTCACTCAGTTTCTTATTTCCTTTGCCTTACAGAAGCTCTTTAGTTTAATGATGACCCATCCATCAAGTGTTGATCTTAAATCTCAGGTGAATTACATACAATTTAGAGAGTCCTTTTCTAGACTTGTATCTTGTAGGTACTGCTCAATTTTTCTACTAACAGTTTCAGTGTTTTAGACTTCAAATTTAGGGCTTTATCCATTTGGAGTTGACTTCTGTGTATAGTGATAGATATGGATCTAATTGTTGTAGATGCTATCTTTATCCCAATGTGAGTTCTCAGAACTTTTGTCAAATATCAGGTAGCTGTAATTATGCATACTCATGTTGGGGTCTTCACCTTTGTTCCACTGATCTACAAGTTTATTTTCATGGCAATGTTGGGCTGATGTTATGACTACAGCTCAGCTGTACAGATTGAGGCCTGATATGGTAATCCTTATAGCTTTGCTCTTTGTGCTCATGATTGCTTTTTGATAGGATGGTCATTTCCCCAATATAAATTCTACCAATCCATGACCCCAGAAGGACTTTTCATCTCCTTTTATTTTTCTCAGTCTTTCTTCAAATATTTAGACTTTTCATTGTAGCGGCCTTTAATGCTTTTGGTTATGTTTATCCCAAGATAGTTTTTAGGCTATTTCGAGTGGGAGTCTGTCCCTGTACTCTTTGTCTGATTGTTTGTGATTTGTATATAGGCTACTGCCTTTTCTAAATTTATTTTTTATCCTGCCAATTTCCTGAAAGTAGTGACAATTTCTCAAAGTTTTCTTGTGGAAATTTTGTGATCTCTTATGTATAATATCAAATAATCTGCAAATCAAATATGGATAATTTGACCTATTTTCAAATTAATACCAACTTAATTTTCTTTTATTGTCTTATTGATCTAATAAGAGTTTCAAGCACTATATTAAAAATGATTGGAGATAGTGCACAGTCTTCTCTGGTTACTGATTTTAATGGTAATGAATCAAGTTATTCCTTATTTAGAATTATGTTGGCTGTGGTTTTGTTGTCCATAGTCCTAATTATGTTGAGGTATATTCCTTCCTGTCCAGTTCTTCCTAGAACTTTTTTTTTCATAAATGCATGTTGAATTCTGTTAGAGACATTTTCTTGTCTATTGTGGTGATTCTTGTCTTTAAACCCATTCATGTGATATATTATATTTATTGTCTTATATATTCTCAACATCTGTGGAATAACAGTATCTTAATCACGGTGAATTATCTTCTTGATGTGTGCCTGTATGTAATATGCAAGCATTTTGTTGAGAATTTTTGCATTGGCATTCATTAGGCATATGTGCCTGTAGTTTTCTCTTGGTCTATGGCATTTCCTGCTTTGGTATTACAGTAATTGTGGCATCATAGAAGGAGTGTGGGGGCTTCTCCCACTGTTTCTGTTTTTTGAATAATTTACTTAGACTTGGTTGTAGATCTTCTTTGAATGTATGGTAAAATTCTGCTCTGAATCCCTCTGCACCTGACTTTTTTTTTGCAGGATGTTTTATATTACTTAATTCATGTCCTTATGTGTTATAGATCTGTTTAAGTTGTTGTCTCTTCTTGGTTTAACTTTGATGATATTGATGAATTCCTAAATTCATCCATTTCCTTTAAATTTTTATATTTACTAGATTATAGTGGGGTTTTTTTTCTTGGTCTTTTCGAGACAGGGTCTTCCTGTAGCCCCAGCTGTCCTAGAACTCACTCTATAGACAGGCTGGCCTTGAACTCACAAAGATTTGCCTGCCTCTGCCTGCCAAGTGCTAGGATTAAAGGTGCCACCATGCCCGGCTAGATTATAGGTTTTTAAAGCATTCCCTTATAATATTCTAGAACTTTTTGTACACAACTTCTAGGTTTGAGTTTGGTTTATTCTTGCCTTTCCAGACTCTTGACTCACATCATTAAGTCATTTGTCTGTTTCCATTCTCATTTTTTAAAGTGCAGGTACTTCAAACTGTAAACTTCCCTCTTCGAACTGCTTTTAATACACCCCAGAAGTTTTGTTGTGTTGTTGTATCATATTCATTTAATTCCAAGAAAATTTTATTTCTTCCTTCATTTCTTATTTGACTCATTCATTATTCAGCAGCGTGCTGTCTCCATAAGTTCATGAAGTTATTAGAGCTTATTTTGCTGTTGATTTTATCTTAATTGCAGTGTTGCCTGATACAATGTATGAAATCATTTCTGTATATTGTGAGGTTAATTTTCTATCCCAATATAATGGTCAATTTTAGGGAAACTTTCATGGACTGCTGAATAGAATGTGTATTCTTTGTGCTTGGATGAAATATTTTGTAGATGCCTATTTGGTATATGATATCATTTATTTCAGATGTTTATTTATTCTTTTTCAAGTCGACCAGTCTTTTGGAGAGAGTGGAGTATTCAAATGGCCTACTAGTACTGAGATGGGGCCAATCTGTGTTTGGAAGTCCTGTCTTAATATTTCTATGAAATTGGTTGCACCAGAGTTTGAACTGTATGTGTTCATGGTTGAAGTAACTTTCTAAGCAGCTGTTCCCTTAATCATATGAAGTGACCTTCTTTATCTCTTCTGATTAATTTTAATTTGAATTCTATTTTGTTAGATATCAGAATTATAATGCCTGCTTTTTCTGAGTGCCATTTGCTTAGAATCATTTTTTATTATTTCAGCCTAAGTTAGTGTCTATTCTTTTGATATTGTTGTTGTTGTTAGTGCCTATTCTTAAAGGTGAGATGATTTTTTGTAGGCTATGCAAAGATGGAATTTTCTTCTTAACCCATTCAACTCCCTGTTTTATGACCAGGCAGTTGAGTGTCATTGGTACTTAAATTTATTATTGAAAAATATATATTGGTTACTGTCATTTTATTTTCTGTTCTGTTCTTACTTCCTATTTTGAGTTTCTCTATCTATACTTTCATTTGTTTACTTTCTGCAGCTTCTTGGGTCTATAGATTCATTTCTTCAAGGCTTTGTATTGCTTAAAGTTTTCTCTGTAAGGTTGCTTTGGTGGGACATGAATTCATTCAGCCTACTGTAACATGGGAGGTTTTCCTTCCATTTCGACTACGACAGTCAGTTTCCTTGGGTAAACTGTTCTGTTTTGGCTCAGGGTCTTCAGGCTTTTATAGTTAACTTTGAAAAGTCCACTGTAATTCTTTTTATTGAATGTAATTCCTTTTTATTTAATGTGTCTTTCTCTAGGATCTTTCAGTTTCTCTCTCTCTCTCTCTCTCTCTCTCTCTCTCTCTCTCTCTCTCTCTCTCTCTCCATTTCGTATTTTTATTGTGGATTGCTCTGGGGAAGTTCTCTTCTGGCCTTTCTTTTTGGTGTTCTGTCTGATTCTTGTACCCGTATGTTTATGTTCTTCCTTAATTTAGGGAATTTTCTTTTGTAATCATGTTGAAGTTTTTGTCCATGATAGTCATGACCTGATATTTTTCTCCTCTCTTTTTGCCTATGATGTATAAATTTGGTCTTTTCATGCTGTCCCAAACTTCCTGCATATTCCATTCCCGTGGGAAAAGATATTATGCTAAATGAAGTAACACAGTGCCACTAAAACAAACGATGAATGCTATCCCTCATTTGCGGATGTTAGCTCCAAGTACCTACTTAAAAGACAAACTGAGTAACATTAATATTATATTTCTCTATCTAAAAGTAACTGTGCTCTTAGTCTGTGAATCCCTTAGTGGGGTCCAGAATTAACCTAACACTTATTTTCAGATTTATAATTTTCGTATATGGGTGGAGAGTATGTATGCATATTTTACAGAAATATAAAATTAAAAGGGAAAATGTGAATAACACATTATGATTTGGAAATAACAATGTTTATTTTCAGATGACATGATTTTAGTATATGAGTGATACATATATATGCATATATGCATATGCTGAAACAATACAGATTGGAGGGAATGACAACAACAAAAGATCAGGGACAGGGAACCAACTAAATCAGTAAAATTCTTCCACCCCCCCAAAAAAAAAATCCTTGGGGCTGGAGAGATGGCCTAGAGCTTAAGAGCACTGACTGCTCTTGCAGAGGACCTAGGTTCAATCCCCAGCACCCACATGGCAGATGAGAACCATCTTTAACTCCAGTTGCAGAGGAATCTGACACCCTCTTCTGGCCTCCGTGGCATTGCACGACATGGGTGCACAAACCTACATGCAGATAGTACATTCATATACATAAAAAATAAATTTAAAAATTAAAAAAAATCCTCTGCTTTGAAAAACTTTGCAAAGACACAGAAGGGGATACAGGACATGTATGGTAGACTGCATGAGCTCAGGAGGGGTAAAGGATACAGGACATGTATGGTAGACTGCATGAGCTCAGGGCGGGGGGTAAAGGATACAGGACATATATGATGGACTGAATGAGCTCAGGAAGGGTAAAGAATACAGCACATGTATGGTAGATTGCATGAGCTCATGGGGTTTAAAGGATACAGGACATGTATGGTAGACTGCATGAGCTCAGGAGGGGTAAAGGATACAGGACATGTATGGTAGACTGCATGAGCTCAGGGCGGGGGGTAAAGGATACGGGACATATATGATAGGACTGAATGAGCTCAGGAAGGGTAAAGGATACAGCACATGTATGGTAGACTGCATGAGCTCATGGGGTTTAAAGGATACAGGACATGTATGGTAGACTGCATGAGCTGGGGGGGGTAAAGGATACAGGACATGTCTGGTAGGACTGCATGAGCTCAGGAGGGGTAAAGGGCATAGAGGGGGAAATGAGTCTGGATTGAACTGAGAAGTGATTATGAAATGCACAATACTTCAATAAAATATTTTTAAAAATCATATTGTTTCATAGAACATTCCAGTTCTTCAATTTCATTGTCCAGTCTCGATTTTCTCTTTTCCATTTAATTCTTTTGGTTTCAAATTGGCTTATTTTGTTTTTCAAGTCCATCTTCATTTCAGCCTAAGGTATTTTTTTCTTCATTTCTATTTATTTCATTAATTTACTTTCAGATCTTGAATTGACTTTATCTTTTTATTTATCTGTGTACTTGTATTTTCCTTACTCTTGTCAAGATTTTGACTTCTTTCAGTTGTTTGTTTGTGTGTTCCTTAACTTTGTTCAATTCTTTGATCATGTTTATGATTATGCTTTTTTAAATTTTTATTTCATTTTTGTATGTGTATGAATGTACTGTCTGCATGTAGGTTTGTGCACCCGTGTTGTGCAATGCCGCGGAGGTCAGAAGAGGGTCTCGTATTCCCCTGGAACTGGAGTTCTCCTGGAATTGGAGTTAAAAACGGTTCTTAGCCGCCATGTGGGTGCCGGGGATCGAACCCAGGTCCTCTGCAAGAGCAGTCGGTGCTCTTAACTGCTGGGCTATCTCTTCAGCCCCCTGATTATGCTTTTTAATTCTGTTTTAAATTATGCTTTATGATTATGCTGTTAAATTTCTGTGTTTTATAGGTAGTTCTCTGTGGATCGTTTCTACAGGGGTGGTAGAATTCAGTCAGGACCTATTATTTTCATATTAGTTGTGTAATTTTTTTTTCATTGAAAAAAAGATATGGATGTCTGATAAAAAACTCAAGGCTATCTTTGTTCAGTTGAAGTCTGATTCTGTTTATATTGTTGATATAGTTTGTTTTCTGATCAGCTGTGAATAGTTAGTGGTCTGTGGTTCAGGTTCTGTCTTTACATATTTTACTGGAGAAACTGGATAGTTCCAGACAAACTAGTAAGGAGCTCTTCAGCAGAGTGTAGGTGACTAAGCCCAAGATGTGGTGATCAATGGTGATCAACTGGGAAGTTCTAAGTAGATAGATGGTTGAGTCCTGGAGCCATGAGCTCCTCCGAAGAAGAGTAAAAGTGATCTGCTGCTCTGGGATGTGGCTAATTCACCCAGTGAATAAGGCACCCTTAGAATGAAGAGACTAAGGCCCAAAGAGAGGCCATGGGAGTAGGATAAACTGGTTCTGACTAGGATAAACTCTCTGACTAGCAGAGAAGATTTGAACCCTCTAGCATGAGGTATGGGAATGATCCCAAAGATAGGGGACAGTGCATTGGAGACACAGTGAGGCAGGATCTAACTGCAGGTGCTTTCTAGCGGCTTCAGTGGGAAGGAGCCATAGCCCAAAGAGTGCTATATTCAGGCTGTGCTAGAAGGGGTCAAGGCCCAAGGAGGGCCTGTGGGAGCTGCATGGCCCGGCTCTGACTAGTTAGATGAGGTCTAATGTTATTTCTTTATCCCTTTGCTAACTTGCTTATTATATCTTCTTTCATATAATTGATATTATTTCAGGATTCCTTTGTTCTTTGCAATAATGAACACAGATAATTACACAAATACCATTATAAATATCTTTACATACTCTTTTGTTTTGTTTCTTCATTTGGAATTACTAGCCCGCAGTCTTATACAAGCATAAATGATTTTTTTACTTTAATTTTTATTTTTATGTGTATGAATGTACTGTCTGCATGTAGGTCTGTGTACCTGTGTCGTGCAATGCTGTGGAGGTCAGAAGAGGGCATTGGATTCCCCTGGGACTGGAGTCAAAGATGGTTCTCAGCCACCATGTGGGTGCTGGGGATCGAACCTGGGTCCTATGCAAGAGCAGTCGGTGCTCTTAACCACTAGGCCATCTCTCCAGCCCCAAGTAAATGATTTAAAGTTGAATAAGTATCAGCTAAAATAATTTGAAAGAAAAAAATCTGACTGGAAAGTCGAATAAAACAAATAGCTACTTGCAACTGATGAGCTACTTGCAAACATTTTCCTAGCCTTGCTGAGGTGCTAAACAGCACAAGAAGATGTGTCTTTTTGCATCAATCATGCTAAGCTTGAATTTCAACGTTATTTGCTCTGTGATTTGAAAAATGTTCTCTTTGAAACGCTAATCTTAAGAAAAAATAAGAATAGAAAACTGTGCAACAATAGCTGTTCAGCTATGAGAACTAAGAAATGATTTATACGCAGGCGTATATCAAAAAGCTTTGTGATTTGTAGTTGATATTCAATAAATATTTCTTTCCTGTTTTGCCTCATTCCTTCAGGCCACTCAAAGTTCCTAACTCAACTAGAATGAGAATTCTAATTTGCATTATTTCTACAGGGTGACATATAAAAGGCCTGAAGGTAAATAATTTTGGGGCCCCCAAGGCAAATATCATTTTAGATGACTGTCTTAGAGAGAATCAAAACACAACTGTGAGTGCAAATGTTCACCAAATTAGGATCTACATCTTCATTTAAGGCAGCTAATTGAATTACAGGATATAAGCTTATATTTTACTGTCTTTAGTTCTAAAGAATGGAACATTTGAAAATTGATCATAATGCAGGACAGTTATGGCAGAATGCATGATCTGGGTGAGGTTGGGTAAGGAAAAGGGAAATATTTCTAAATTGAACAGAAAAATGATGTCTGTAATCACAAAACACCAATAAAAGCATTATAAACAAAGAAAATTGATCATAAATGTCCTTGAGTTTTCATCTGTATTTTGACCTTGTTTGGAAAAATCTGTTGTTTTGTCAATGTTTTTATATCCTTCAATATGTTTGAATGGGTTGCCTTTATTTTACTGTTGTTTTAATATTTTATTTTAATTTTATGTATATATGGTATTGCATACATGTGTATAAGTGCACCTATCATATGCAGCACCCATGGAGAACAAAAAAGGGCATTAGATCCCCTAGAACTGGAGTTATAGAGAGTTGTTAGTCACCAAATGGATGCTGGGGTTTGAACCCAGGTCTTCTGCAAGAACAGCCAGTGTTCTTAACTGCTGAGCAATCCCTCCATTCCCCAGCTTTATTAGTTTAATCTTATATTTTATCTGCACTATTTACTTTTTGTTTTTACCCTCAAGATCATTTATGTGTATTATAAAAGACTGAGTGTTGTGTGTTTAGAATGTGGCTTTCATGTTAAACCACCATGTGTAAGAATGCAGAGGGACATGTGTAAGCATGTAGATTCCATCCTCAGCCAAAAAAAAAATTAAAAAGGATGAATATTTTCATTCAGTTAACTTTCAAATCATTTAATGATTTGTGAGTTTCACCTATGTAAATTTCAGTGTTATGGTTCCATTTGAGTTTTTTATATTCTTTCTGAAATTCATTAATTACAAAGGGCTTTCAACATTATTAATGACCATCAGTGTCTAATTGTCTTTTTGCAAATAGTTCACATTTTAGCCCTTCATAATGAGTGGTTGTTATCACCTTGGGAATGTATCTACAGAAGTTAGGTGCTAATCTGTCCACAGAAACATGAGTATTGAACTCTCCCTTCTGTAAGGATGGTTTTACCAAGAGGTGGTCTCTCGGAAGCTTTATTTGGCTTTTCTAAGAATTGTGTATAACTGGCTGTAGTTTTTTTTTTTTCTCTTTTTTTTTTTTTCTCCCTTTAGTCCCAGCTGTCCTGGAGATCGCTCTGTAGACCAGGCTGGCCTTGAACTCACAGAGATCCACCTGCCTCTCCCTCCTGAGTGCTGGAATTAAAAGCATGCACCACCACACACAGCTACTGGCTGTAGTTTTTAACTGAGAGAGAAGCCTCTTGTTTTTAGTGTATATTTGACCTTAGGAATGAAAGTCTTTAGCAGTATCAGAAATTTCCTCTGAGATCCACTTTCGCCAGGGGCCATGTTCGTTTCCTCTAAATTCCAGAATTTTGAGCCTTAGGTAAAGAATATTAATTGGATTAGATCTAAGAAGCAAAGTTTCATCAATTCAGTGAGGGTCCCATCACACTCACATTACTGAAACTGACCCCAGGATATGTGATACGCAAATTACCAGGAGTGTACACAAAGTGAGTTTCAAGAGTTCTTATTAAGAAAAGCCATGGTTATGCACCCTTTAGTCTGATTCATCAGGTTAAGGGATAAAGCTCAGAGCTGACTTGGAGTGCAGTACATAAGTATTCCATGAACCAAATGTTGAGAACCATTCTTTGGGAGCTTGAGATAGGACAATGCATAAATTCTATCCCAGAATCATGTAATCTCCTGGTTGCAGACAAAGGAGGCTGGAGATGAAAAAGCCAATATGTAATTCAAGTAAGAAAAATCTAGTTTTTAAGTCGCTAAAAAATAAAAGAACATAACTGGGCTCAGAAGTAGCTCCTTTTTACATTGCTTGTTTAGCATGCAAAAAACCATTGGGTTCAGTTATCAGTACAGTATAAAGAAGGTATCTACCTATATACCTATAATCACATCACTAAGGTTACAGAAGCGGGAAGATCAGGACTTAAAAACTATTCTGAGCTCCATAGAGAATTAAAGGGCAGCTCCATCTGCACTTCCCATAGGGCTCTCCCACTGGATTTCAAGCATCCTATCAAATTAGGTAAGGCCTATTGAGACATTTGTCCCTCTATTTGATTTCCTCCACTGGAGGCTAGTTAACGTATCTAGAGCCATTCTCTTAAAGAAGGTCAACTCACTCCACCCAGCAGTAATCAGCTACTAATAGTTTTTCAGCTACAGTTGGGGCTTCCTGCACATTTCCCAGGTTCTATGTTGGGTTTTTGTCTGACTGAGATTGCACGGGTCTTGTGCATGGTGTCACCATCAGTGTTATGTTTAAGTGAGCAAGGTCCCAGAGGCCTGGTAGGCTCTGCTTGCTTACGATTATGCACCAACTGTGGCTCTTACAATCTTTCTGTCCCTCGTCCACAATGGTTCCTGAGACTTAGGTGGGTGAGTTTTAATATAGGAGTTCTATCCGAGGACATGTCCCTTATTTTACAGTCCCTTATTCTCTACAATTCTGTAGAGAATTATGGAAATATGTACTTTTTTTTCAAATAATTTGATTACCAATTTTTTTACCTTTTTTTTTGGTCTTTTTGAGACAGGGTCTCCTTATAGCCCGTTATTCTCCCTGTCATCTAGTCTATTCACACCTGGGAGCTGAGAAAATGGTTATCTCTGTAATCTGTCTCTTGGGTTCTAATCTTGAAGGGATTATTTTTATAGCCCATATTTGTATTATTTAGAACATGGGTCTAATGATGTTGATAATGCTAAAATAACTGTATCAGTTAGGAACTGATTCCAGAATAAGTGAAAAATAAATCATCATTTGAAGACAACTTACATCCAGCCACATCTACTAAACTTGAGTTTTAAAGACTTATTATGTTTACCTGTATGAGTGTATTTGTCTGCAGGCATGCATATTTCCTACATACCTGGTGGCTGTGAAATCTACAAAGGGGCATCAAGGACCCTGAAACTAGAATTAGAGACCATTGTGAGCTAGTAGGTGTGTCTGGGGAATCTAACCTGGTCTTCGAGAGCAGCAATGCTCCTAACAATTGAACCATCTCCACAGCACATTTCTATGCTCTGAACTTTGAAAATCTGTTCCATGTTTCTGCCTCTGGAATTCTCTGAGTTTTTCAATTCTCATTTCATCTCTGCTTACATTTCCAAACTGTAATTGTTCTCAAATGCTGCCTTTTTAATGGTTTGCAATGTTGGACCATAAAAGCTGCATAGAAGTAAATTTGTAGCTTAAAATAAGAATTACATGCAGAACAAGGCAATGGAATTCTTTGAGAAATCACTGTAAAGTATTAATATAACTGATATTATTCAGAAAACAAGCAAAAGTTCTATAGACTATAGAGTTGATTTATACTCACGTTTATGGCTAATGTGCTTTAGATTTTATGTAAAAGAATCACCTCAAAAAATATATGTGCAACTAATACAAATTAAACTGATGAAGGCAAATTATTCATGTTGATTAGATAAGAAAGATAAACAGTTGCAATTTTTTATCTTAATACTGAAAAATAATCTGGGTGTGGTGGCACATGCCTTTAATCCTAGCACTTGGGAGGCACAGGCAAGTGGATCTTTGTGAGATCAAGGCCAGCCGGGTCTATAGAGTGAGTTCCAGGACAGCTGTGGCTACAGGGAGACCCTGTCTCGAAAAGACCAAAATAACAATAATAATAATAATAATAATAATAATAACAATAATATAAATGAAAATATCTACCCAGCACTTACAATTGAGAAGTAAATATTTAATTAAAAGAAGAAGCAAGAAAAAAAGAGTGTTTAGATTGACTGGAAGACAAAATGATGAAAATTCAAAGATATTTTTTAAATGATGAATCAAAAATAAGCCACATAATCTAACCACAATGATATTTAGTTCATTTTTGTTGGAAATGCTGAGTCATTGCTGCCCACTGTTGAACTTTCTTTGGTGCCAGGATGTCTTGAATTTGAGCTTTTGTCCAGTAAATCATTTTATTTGGAAGATTAAATTGTTTCCTGAATTACTGCAACAGTCATTAATAGTTCTGGAAAAGTACACAGACACTCTTTCAACTGCAAGAAAATATACAGTCACAAATAATCATTTGCATATACATATATATATATATATATATATATATATAATATGTATATATGGGTGTCTGTCAGTGTGTGTGTGTGTGTGTGTGTGTGCGTGTGTGTGTGTGTGTGTGTGTGTGTGTATTTTTCTACTGAGATATCCAGCCTCATGGATTTAGCAACTATTGGATTCTCGGCCTCTCTGATATGGTGCAGCC
Organism: Rhizomys pruinosus; assembly: GCA_009823505.1. Classification (NCBI taxonomy): domain Eukaryota; kingdom Metazoa; phylum Chordata; class Mammalia; order Rodentia; family Spalacidae; genus Rhizomys; species Rhizomys pruinosus. Next base: position 2,228,419 of record VZQC01002949.1, read on the forward strand.
ATTGTTGGACTACTCAGACTATCCTGTGACCTTCTCTAATAAATATATATATATATGTAAATACATATATAAATGCAAATACATACATGTGTACACAGCACACATTTACATACTCATTAAAGTTAAACATTTACATTTTTCAAGTGCTTCATTATAAATATTAAACAGTATATAGCTACAAGTATCTACTTTTATTATCTGATATTCCTGAGTGTATCTCTTGCATTTGTATAAGTACATCTCATGTCATGTGATGCCTGTGGAGGTCACAAAAGAGTTTCCTCTGGAGATGGAGTTACTGACAGTTGTTAGCTACCACTTGGGTGCTGGAAACCCAACCCCTGTCCTCTGCCAAAACAGCCAGTGCTCTTAACTGCTGAGCCACCTCTCCATCTCCAGCCCCAATGAATTTCTTTTTAATGATTATAATCATAATTAATTTACTATATCTATTTAAAAAATTTAATTATATTTTGACAGTAATAATAATATAATGTATTGAGATACAGAATAATTTTATCTGAGGTTATGCTTTCTGTGGCTTAATTACCCTCAATCAATCAAAGATAAAAAATATTAAATAGGGGGCTGAAGAGATGGTTCAGCAGTTCAGAACACTGACTGCTCTTGTAGAGGGCTGGGGTTTGGTTTCCAGCAACCATCTGGTGGAAAACCACCATCTGTAAATGGAGTTGCAGGGAAAGCAATGCCTTCTTCTGACCTCTGCTGGCTGGCGCTGCATGACACTGGTGCACTTATGCACATGAAGGGAATGCACTCAGACGTGTATAAAAATAAACATATAAGGGGCTGGAGAGATGGCTCAGCACTTAAGTGTACTTGCTGCTTTTGATGACTACTCTTGAACAGGATTGGGTTCCATCCTCAACACCTACATTGCAACTAACAACCATTGGTAACTCCAGTTCTATGGGATCTGATGCCCCCTACTGATCTCTACAGGTATTGCGGACCATGGATACACAGACACATGCAGGCATAAACGTAAAATAAAAATAATCAACAAAATATTAATAAAATATTAAATGGAATACAATAGACAGTGATCCATGTGTGTTTGAAGTTGTATAATGGAACTTACCATTTTCCGTAATATATACATATTAAAATGTAGGAAAAATCAATATTCAAGATATAAACCATTTAGATGTTTTAAATTGTTCACTATTCTGAATGTGTTATGAAATGTTGCTCCATCTTGTTCTGTCAGCTAGGGCAGGCATCATCTTTGGTAATATTTCCATGCAGTATGTGATGCCCATGACATAGTCATAAGAAATACCTCAGTTATTGGGTCAGCTGTCAGGATCTTGGAGTCACAGACCCAAGATCATTATTCTCACCTGATATCATCCCTGGACATTGTAATATCCCAACTGATCGCATGAAGAACAAGGAACGGAATGGTAAAATAAGATATTTTGCAGGCTGGAGAGATGGCTTAGCGGTTAAGAGCGCAGACTGCTCTTACAGAGGACAGGACTTGATCCCCAGCACCCACATGGCGGCTGAGAACTGTCTGTAACTCCAATTCCAGGAGAACTCCAGTTCCAGGGGAATCCGACACCCTCTTCTGACCTCTACGGCATTGCACGACGTGGGTGCACAGACCTACATGCAGACAGTACATTCAAATAAATAAATAAATAAATAAATAAATAAAATATTAAAAAATTTTAGAAAAAGATATTTTGAGAGAGCAAATGCTCATAATTTTAATATAGCATAGAGCGATAATTAACTTATTGCTACTTACTGCGGTTAGTCTCTTATTCTGCCTTGCTTCATGCACCCCTAGTTAATTGCAATGCCCACGTTGGAGATAAAGGACAGTTGTACTCAGGTTTTTAAATTGTTTTCCTGCCATTGAACAGTGTATGCTACATTTAATTCAGACAACAGATGTGGAAAAATATTCCAACTATACTATAAAGCAACACAAAAATATTATTTCTAGAAAGATTTTTGTCATTAAATATAGTAAAAGTAACTCACTAAAATGAGCTACATTTTGGAAAATATTTGAGAACTTTTCAACCTTATACATTCATTCTAGTAGCTTTTAGGGTAAGTGCTCACTAATTTGCAGGCTATCAGCAGTTCAAAACACTTGAAAAGTTTAAACATGAGCATTCACAATGTAATCGTGGCTGCTTAAGAGATCGGATAATCATGCTGTCCATCATCACAACAAATACTTCAGTAGATTTCAGTATCAGTGCTTCAGAGAGAATCAGCCTACCGTGGTCCCCTTCACAACCAATTATAAATAACATCTTTTCCAAATTCAGGAGAAGAAATCTCAATTACTTCCTCTAAGTCTCTTGAACTAGATTTTTCTTGGCAACCTTTCAACAAAGTGAATTTAACCAGAGTAAAACTCACCTCCATCCATATTATACGATACTAGTACATTTTCATGCAGTAAATTGTTAATGAAAAAACTCTTTAAAATAAAAACAGTTAAAAACGCATGCTGTGTGTGTGTGTGTGTGTGTGGGTGAGTGTGTATGTGTGTGTGTGTGTGTAGTGCTGAGGGTGGAACTATGCACCTGCTGGGCAAATTGTATACAGCTGAGTACATCCCAATCATGTTACACTGAAAGTTTTCAGTGGGATGATATTTTCCAAAATATGTTAGCATTTCATAATATCATTCATAACAAATTAGTATTTTAATGTTGTAATGAATATGCAAATTATAATAAAATTTACAACAAATGAAATAAGTGGGCAATCTACTATAAAGACCTCAAAGTACTGAAAACATGATTTGTACACTGTTATCAGCCAGTTACCACACTTTGTGATGAGCGAAATTTAGCCACTTATTATAGCTATCTATTATACATTTAGATAGAGACATGTAGCCAGACAGTGTATCTATGTGTGCAAATCTTTGTTGGTGAAATGTTTAAAATAATTTTGACAGGACCCATAATTCACAATTTTATATTAATTACTATTGTTTGTTAGATCGCATGTATTTACATACATGCATGAATTCCTCAATTTATATATAAGAATAATACAAGATTTTGTAGTATCAAGTAAAATATGATTGGATTCTTTAATTTTACAACACTAATTCAATTCATAAAAATTCATATGCTAACAATTAAATTATGGAATTGCTTCACATCTAATTTATTTCAATTTAATGAAAATTGAATACTCTTCCAATTTATAATTTTAGCTTTAGATAAATTTATTAAGATAACAAGATAAATCTAGTTGTAGCTCACAATCATTTTTTCTTTGAATTAACATATTATATACGTTATAGCAATAATTAATAAGTGAATTTGAATGCATTAATAATATTCATAAAGCATTTTACTTCTCTAGGTTTATTAATTCTCTCATGGTATTGTAGGATGCCATCCATAACAATATATTTCATTCAAATTGTATTTTTTTTGGTTCTTCTTAGCTCTATTTCTGAGGCTTTTTGTTTAAGATTATCAGAGTGTTTGGATTATTACTGTTTAAGTATGCATACAATGTCTACAAAATAGTTATTGTCTGATAATTTTCTCAAGATTACACTGGAGCATTTTGATTTTGAGAGCAATATTCAAGAAGTAAACTGCCACCTTCAAGAGTCATATCAAGAATTGTCCACCTAAAATACCTGTTAGTGCTAATGTAGACCCTAACTGCCTGACACGGGGGTATTTCCCAGACCGCTCAACTCTTAGGGTGCTGTATTTACCTTTCTGTAATATATTTGGAAGGAAGCCACTAAGCAGGTTCCAAATAACAAAATGAAGACCTATATTTTTCCTCCTAGATGGCAGAGTATTTACAGAAATGATTTGGAATTTTCCTGTAAAGACTTGTTTCCCTACCTCATTTACATACGCATTAGGACATTTTTTTGCACTGGATGGACTCATGGATAATTAATATTTTTTAAACTATAAACCGAGATTGTGCTATTTTTTTTTCTTGAACTGTTACTACTTTGGACATAGGGTGTTTGGGGTTAGTTCCTAAATCCTTTGGACATAAACCTGTCCTTGTTTTTCTTGATGTTGGTTTTGTGTTTAGGGATTGCAAGGCTATTTTATTATATTTACACTGATGGATATTTATCTATTTATCTAGTCTGTTTTTACTCCACTTTTATAATCAGCCTTTTCTCCAATGGAATCTTATTTCATGGTACAAGTGGCAAAGCCCTTAGCACATTCACTGTTTTAGAGGTGTTTTTGTTTTATATGTTCTCAACAGAGAATTTAACAGTACATTGTGGGCTATGATAACAGGACTGTGATATACCAAGTAGAAATCACCACTAACCCATCTCTACAGTCCCCATACTCCTGGTTTCTTAAGAAAATTGTTTTACTCGGTACATGATAAAATCGTGAAATTTTGTATTTTCATAATTATACACTGTCATGTATTTATGATTATGTTACTGAAAAATGAGTGTTTCTACTGTGTAAATAATGTCTGTGCTTTTTATAGTCAACCTTTGAACCAACATCAGTGTTATGCCTGCTGTCTCTCATCTCCCTCCAACCACGTCTGTAGCTCCAAGTTGCAGTCACTGAGGATCCAAATGGCCTTGAACCACCTCTGTCTCTTCCCAACACTCTTGGGCGCCCCCCTGACATCCCCTCCTCCAACTTTGCCTTAGCTGCTCAGAACCCACCCACTGCCCGGGGATCTCCCTGAACTTTCATCTATGTCCTCACATTGTTATTACAACTTCAATTTTGAATACAAATAATTTGGAATCAAATGACATGTAGCCTGCTAAGATGATCTATTTCCACTTATCAGTTATATTTAAGATATATGCTATATATTATTCAGAGCTTATTAATTTTTATTTCTGAGTATCCCACTGTGTTGCTAGATCACAGTTTACTCACTCATTGAATATTTTGACTTCTTCCAACTTGATGCAGATACAAATTTTTTAAACATAGGATTTTTTATACATAAAATTTTTCAAATTGCTTATGGAAATATAAAGAAAAAAATCACGATTTCTGTATAGAATGAAAAATCTTATTCATCTTGGTGGGGAACTACTAAGCTGTGCTCTAAGAAGGGTTTCTTGTACATCTTTTAATTCAGTCTCTAAAAGGAAAATTGTCATATCAAGATGAAGGAGAAAGCAGAATTTAAATAATAGGACTTACACTATCAAATAACCACACAATTCACAGAAATCAAATTATAGGAAGCTTGGGAAAAAAAATGCCAACCATGAAGGCCAGTACAAGTGACTGTCCTGCCAGGCGTGGTGGCGCACGCCTTTAATCCTAGCACTTGTGAGGCAGAGACAGGTGGATCTTTGTGAGTTCAAGGCCAGCCTGGTCTACAGAGTGAGTTCCAGGACAGCTGGGGCTACTGGGAGACCCTGTCACGAAAAGACCAAAAAAAAACCAAAAAACAAAAAACAAAACAAAACAAAACAAAACAAAAAAAACAAGTGACTGTCTTTCAGGGTTTAGAGTATTAACATGGGGACACTTGTAGCTCAAGAGATAATATGAAAATGTAACCAAGTAGGATGTGTTCTCGTCTTTGTAAGTGCAAAGCCAATAGACACAATAGGAGATGAATAAAGAAAAGGGATTCATGTAATAATTCATCTATTTTCTCAACTTGACATAGAATTCCCTAGGAGATATACCTCTGGGAGATTCTCTGAGGATGTTTTTCGAAGAGAATTAATTTAGGAGGGTATAGCCACTCTCAAGGTAAATCACACCCTATAAAGAACAACAAGAAAAGCAAAGCTTCTTGTTACTAGCCATGCTTTCTGATAGTATGTCTCACTGCTGTGACCATTTTACACTGACATTAGGCACCGGCTTCTTTGGTCTTCATTCAGTATGGAACCATAATGACTTTATTACTATCTTACAAGCTTGCAATGCTAGTTTGGGGCCATTAAGCATAGAGTTCATTGAACTGAATATCACTGGGTTCTCTTCCTCTGCATTATGCAGACAGCCATTGTTGGACTACCCAGCTTACATCATGTTTTGCAATCTAATAAGTCACTATATGTGTATATAAATATACATATATATATATATGTATATATATATAATTAGATTCTTGTTCTCTAGAGAACTCTGACTCATATAGCTTCTTGTATGCAATATTATTATTCAGGGAACATACAAAAGTTCATTAGAGAAAGCACAGCACAGGTGTGTGCATTCCTAAGCATGATTAGTTTACAATCCTTGTTCAAGAAAGAGTGAGTGCATCCAAAGTTCGAGGACTTACACAACATGTTCTAATGGTTAAAATGTAGGTCAATGGCATATCTAAACACATTCAGCTTGGTAATAAAGATGGCAGACAGGAATAATGCTGAGCATATTCTGCTTGCACGATAAAGTGGACATGAGAGCTTCCAGCATGCTTACGTTTCCCCCCAAATATTGTTAGGTACTGAAGGAAATTTTATATATAAAATTGATCTGCATATGTGGATCTGACATTGAATGGTAAAGCAGAATGTATGGAAATAGAATGTGTACTAAAAGCACTTCACTGCTATGCATACAGGACCAGTATGCCAAGCACCATGAAGCTGGAGAGAGGGCGTAGATACTGGAACCATTGAGCACAGAGGGCCAGTTGCACCTTGTACTGAAACTACCTGCTAATACAAATGGTAATCACTGATCTCCATAGAAATTAGGAAAACTACAACATAAAACAGCTTCATGCATAATGAGAAAATAGGTTAGACCTTATCAAAAGTTTTAAACTAACAAATACATTTTAAAAAAGGATTTATTATATGATATAATATACATATGTTTAAGAGGAGTTTTAATAAAAGCACTTATATTGTATTATCATATAATATGAATTTTACTCTATGATACATCTTGGATATTTTGGCTAAACGGAAATGCACTCATCTCACAGGTTTATATCAGAATATTTCATGTTAAAAAAAAATGGAATGCAACTGGATGTGGTGGCACACGCCTTTAATCCTAGCACTTGGGAGGCAGAGGCAGGTAGGTGTTTGTGAGTTCAAGGCCAGCCAGGTCTACAGAGTGAGTTCCAGGACAGCTGGGGCTATAGGGAGACCCTGTCTCAAAAAGCAAAAAAAGAATGGAATGTGTTAACTAACTAGCTTCAAACCACACCATGATCTCCAGAACTTCACTTTGCAGCTACTATTATTTTTTTCTAGCTTCACAGAGATAATGAACTACATTTTATGCCATAGTCTTCAAGTGTTTTATGTTCATCTCTTCTGTCTTCTTATTCTCCTCTACTCTTGCTTACAAATCTACCATCTCAGTTTAGACTTCATTCTCCTAGGTGGTCATTAGGGAACTTGTTTTAGATAAGGCCACTACCCTCTTTTAAATGTTTACAATGTTTAATATACCTTCATTCTATGAGAATGTTATTTTCTCTTTGTTGATTAGAAACCACCAGACACACAGTGTTCTCACATACCAATAAAAGCATTTAAACTGTTTTGCAAGCCTTAAGTTTACTTTTGTTTGTTTGTTTGTTTGTTTGTGGTTGTGTTTGGTACTTGGTTTTCTATTATTCTTTTAGGACAAGTCCTCCCTGTATCTCCAGCAGGCCTAGCATTCACTACGCAGACCAGGCTGGCCTTTATCTCAAAGATTCACCTGCTTCTGTCTATTGAGTGCTGGGATTAAAGGCTTTTGTCACTGTTCCTGGCAAGGTTTAAGGTTTAAAATACATATTTGTCTTGGAATGAACTTGCCACCCAACCCAGCCATACCACTCCTGGGCATGTACCCTTAAGACTCACTCCACCACAGAGGTACATGCATGACCATGTTTATTGCAGCTCTCTTCACAATAGCAAGGAGCTGGAACCAACCCAAATGCCCCTCAACTGATGAGTGGATAGAGAAAATGTGGTACATCTACACAATGGAGTTCTATGCAGCAGTAAAGAAAGACATCACGAGCTTTGCAAGAAAATGGCTGGAGCTAGAGGACGTCATGCTGAGTGAAGTAACACAGTCACAGAAAAACGATGAATGGTATCCCTCATCTGTGGATGCTAGTGCCAATTACCTAGTTGTAAGTATTTCTTGAGTAGGGTCCCCTGAGCTTTTGTCCAAAGCAGTTTGTAGTAATGCATATTGGAAACAACAACAACAACAGAAAGGACTACATCAAAGAACTGACTGAAACAGTGAACTTCTGGTCAAAACAGTCAAATTCCTCATGGAGAATATTGAGAAAGACTGGGAAAGAGATGAAAAGCATGTTTGGCAAAATGAATGAGCTCTGGCGGGGTGGGGGAATGGGCGGGAACACGGGTCTAGATTTGTTAAGAAAATAAAAATAAATTTATGTGAAAAAAAAACACATGTGTATGTAAAGTATCCCCATTCTCCTATGAGTCCACTGCTCTTGAGCTCTTTCTCCCCCTTTATCCCCAAAGTTCATTGCGTAACCCTCTCTGCCCCCTCCTGTTTAATTACCCCCATTTTATCCATTTCTCCCTTAGTAAAACCTGTCTCCTACTCTTCTCTCTCAGATTCCTTCTTTTCTTTATCTTCTTGGTTTCTCTCAATTTCCCTGGTTCCTACAGTTACAATAAGATACATAGTCACACACACAAAAAAAAAGGATTTGGTGCTAGGATACATACATCTTTGTTTTTCTGAGACTGTGCTACTTCCCTTAGCATAATAATTCCTAGTTCCATCCATTTACCTGAAAATTTCAGAGATAAAATATGCCTAGGTGGGGCTGGAGAGATGGCCTAGCGGTTAAGAGCACCGACCACTCTTACAGAGGACCCGGGTTCGATCCCCAGCACCCACATGGCGGCCGAGAACCGTCTGAAACTCCAATTACAGGAGAACTCCGGTTCCAGGGGAATCCGACACCCTCTTCTGACCTCTGCGGCATTGCACGACACGGGTGCACAGACTTGCATGCAGACAGTACATTGATACACATACAGAAATAAATAAATGCCAGGCGTGGTGGCGCACGCCTTTAAAAAAAATATGTCTAGGTAGTATAAAAAACTCTAGAAGGAATCATATTAGTCCAACAACTGGATAACATATTGCACATACACTATCTCTACATGAGTCCATGTATGGAACTGAAGGATACATAACAAGAAACACTGGCAAACAGGAGAAAGCTTCCTTAAATTGTTGGCCAAATTTAGACAGGCTATTGCCACAGCCTTGATTGCCACCCAGAACTTGAAGGTAAGACCCTATTCCTGAAGAGAGGACATATTTAGGACGCAAGATTTGTAGCAGTGGAGCTGAACTGACCTGGAAGCCACTCACCTGAAGCCTGGTTCTAATAGTCATGGAGAGCACTATGCAAGCTGCTAAGGGAAAGCATCAATTGATGGTTCAACTGGAGCTTCTAGGACAAATAACTACATCAATGACCAGGTCAGCAAATTATATTTGGTGTAGTAGAGGCACTTTTATCTTGGGGGCCATCAACAGCTACCTAATTGGAATTAAAGTCCCCTAATGGGGGGAAACTATTGTATGGTACTGTAAACATAGCCAAACACACATGGGTAGAGATGTCATAGATCTTACAGAAAACACTAAGGCTGTCACATCCCTAAACAAATATAATTTCTTACTATGTGCAAAATTTACATCCTTTTATTTACAGGTAAGTATTCCAGACATCGCTCATCAAAGAACCTTCTTTTGCACCTGATGGAGAGTATTACAGAGTACTACAACTAGTCACACACAGATACTTTGTGTGCATTGTCCAAACTGAAGTGGTATATCTACAAAGCAACCTCTATACCTGTGGTGGTTTGAATGAGAATGTCCCCCATAGGTTTTAAGTATTCAGATATTTTGTCCCCAGTGGTGGTTTGAATGAGAATGTCCCCCATAGGGTTTAAGTATTCAGATACTTTGTCCCCAGTTGATGACACTGTTCTGGAAGGTCTTAGAAGGTGTGGCCATGCTGGAGGAAGTATGTCATTGGGGGCAGGCTTAGTGAGCTTAACAAGCCTTGCAGTCTCCAGTCTTTCACTCTCTTGACTTTCTGTGCTCATTGCGAGATGTAAACCTGGGCTTTCTGCTCCAGCCCCGGCCACCATGCCTCCGGCCACAATGGACTCTGATTCCCTGGAACCGTCAATCATAAGTTAAATAAACTCTTCCTTTTACAAGTTCCCTTGGTCATGGTGGTTTATCACAACAACAGAAAAGTGACTAATACAATACCTGATGCTCAAGGAACATAAAGCAAGGGGTAAAGAAGACACTTACTCTTCTCTTAGTTCTCATTAATGAAGCTCTATCATGCGACAGAGGGCCAAGAACACAAAGTCACAAATGGCCAAAGTGAGGGGAAGAAGATTACCAGATTAGTATCAGATTAGTATTAGATTATTGGTAGTTGAGAAAGAGATGACTTTTTTTAAGGGAACTGTTCTACATGGGCTGACTAGACTCTAGTGGATTAACTTGCACTGAGAAATTTTTGTGGACACTAACTTGACAGGATAGGCCTTAATACAAATGATAAAATGTGTGAATCCAGGGGCAGGGGGAAGCGGTTATAGGAGGGTGCCAGTGGGAAGTGACTATAATGATGATTAAGATTTATTGAAAGGTTCTTTTTGAAATGCACAAAAATTCAGTGAAAAATCTCTCTCTCTCTCTCTCTCTCTCTCTCTCTCTCTCTCTCTCTCTCTCTCTCTGTATGTACAGAAATAGAAATCATCTTAATGTGCTTCAAAACAGAGAAAGAGAGTTAGGCTTTTGCAGATAATTTGGAATAAGTGGAAGTTGTTCAGAAGTTCAAGAAGAGTATATTGGAAGCTTTCTCTTCCCATTGTCTAACCAACAAAATAGTCTTAGTATTCTAGGAATTTTAAATGTGTGTAGAGTGAATTTGCAGCATGAAAGTTGAATTTCTCTTATTTTCACAATATACTCAGTTATAAAACTGTTAAAATTATTATTTATGCCCATAGGCAATCACGTATTCATATTGAGAAAAATGTCAGATAAATGATAAATATAAAGAAATGTTGAGTTGCACTTGATGAAAATTGTTAAAAATTCAAATGGTCTCACAAAACATTTTCCTTGATATTTGGGAAGCAAATTTTGCTTTATAATAAATATAAGTATGTTTTTTGATTACTGGAGATGTAACTCAGTGGCAACCTTTCCATCTGGCATGTGTAAAATTATGAGTTTGATTTCAAGAAATGTGTTGTGTGTTTGGGTTACAGGTGTGTAAGAGTTAATGATAATGCATTGAATTATATTTTAAGAAATTATCAAGAAAATGACAATAGAAAATAAATAACAAATCCTGTAAGGTTAAGAAGGCAGTATTAATTTTCTCAGAAGACCAATGATCAAGTAATATTCTACTGTGTGTATGCACATATTTGTGTGTGTGTGTGTGTGTGTGTGTGTGTGTATGCTGGCCTACATGCATATATGTATGTGTGCAAATAGAGTCCAGAGGTCAAGGTCCAGTGTCCTTTTCAATCACTGTCCACTTATGTTTTGAGATGAATCCTCACTAAACCTAGAGCTTGCTGATTCAGGAATTCTGCTGGCCAGCCCTTTGCATCCTACTGTCCCAACCCTGCATCACTTGGATTACAGCTTTCCCCACCCTTGAAGATCCTTTTTTATTTATTTATTTTTTAGTTTTTGTTTTTTTTCTTTTCTGAGACAGGGCCTCTGTATAATCCTAAGCTGTCCTGGACCACACTACGTTGGCCAGGATAGCCTTGGTCTCACAGAGGCACTCCTGCCTCTGCCTCCAGAGTGTTGGGATTAAACGTGTGCAGCATCATGCATGCCCCTTAATGTCTTTATAAATATGTTTTTACATCTCTAGAGTTCCATTTATATTCCATTCTCCCTTTAAAATATTAGTCTGATAATATAATCACTTCACTTATTACATACTAGACTGTGAATATCATTTAAAATTTTTGATTTATTCATTTTTATTTTACTTGTATGTGTGTTTTGCTTGCATATCTTCAAGGGCAACTGTGTTGTGCAAAGCACACAGAGGCTATAAGTAGGGTCAGATTCTCTGCCACCGGAGTTATAACTGGTTGCTAATTTCCATGTCAGTCTGGGAGCCAAACCCAGGTCCTCAGGAAGAACAGTCTTTGCTCTCAACCATTGTGCCATCTGTCCAGCCCCTTTCAAATGTTATTTAAAACTACTTTATTACTTTCTTTATTATTCTAACAGATAATTATTCTAACCAATAATTATTGCTCATATTAAGATTTTTCATTTTTCTAGTGTTAAAGATGAGCAAATACATTGCCTTGTATATTCTAGATACCTTCATTACCATTGAACTACAACACGATTGCCCCAAATCTTTCTCCCTTTAAAGCAGAATCATGATATGTAATTCTCACTGGCCTTATACTAAGAGACAAAACTGTTTGGGACTTCCGTCTTCCCACTTGTTGGGAATAGTTATTGGGAATAGAGCTGTGTTATCATCTCTGGCCAAACATTTTATCTTTATCTTTCTATTAAAATTACAGCTTTAAAGCAGGGCATGGTAGTTGTATGCCTTTATTCCTAGTCCTTGGAGTAAGTGGCCAGTTTTGGAGGCAGAGGCTGATATCAAAGCCCCCTTCATTTACATAGTCCCATGGAAATTCTGCTACTGTTGACTTTTGGTGTTCTTCTTCCCTTGACCATGGCTTTTGACAGCAGATTCCCTGAATCGCTCCACCCTGCCTGTCATCAAGGCAGGTCCTAGCCATGGAAGGGAAGGGGAGGGAGAAGGAACTAGGAAGCCCAGAGAGAGAGGGAGAAGGATGGAATCAAGAAGGTGTTGGGAGAAATTCCATGGGGGAATAACTCAACTTTATTTTTACAACAACCCGTGGTATTTATAGTGGTCTTTGTGAGGTGGTGCAACTGGGGGTGGAGTGTACAGGAATTTACAACATATACTCCATATCACTACAGGAATGTGACAATGTTTTGACCAAAGCATCAAAGGCAGTGGCCCCAGGCAGGTTCCAAAACCAAGGAGGAAATCAGCAGAACTCCAGCCTGAGGGCTGGGGGTTCCCAGTTGACTTTCTAAAGCTTCAGCCAAATAGAATCCCCACATGATACCATCCAAAAAATATAGGTTTGTGTATGCGTTTTCCTTTTACACTGGGATCAATTTTTTAAATTTTTTTTTTAAATTTTTGCATGTGTATGAATGCTTGAACTGTCTTACCTGCTGTGATCTTAGTCCTAATTGCTTTACCTTCTCTTCAAATCCTATATATGATAGATGAAATTTATAATCCAGCACTTAACAGTCAAGACTATAGGCCATCAATGATACTGAAGTTATGAGTATACAGATTATGAAGATCTCAGTTTTGATTCTTACATAATCCCAACAAGTGAACTCAAACCAGGAGAACTTCGACTCTTAGAAGTGGATAAACCGAGCGTGTTGGAGATAGAAACTAATAGGGCGAGTCCAATTGCAGCTTCGCAGGCTGCAAAAATGAGAATGGTAGTAGGGATAATTAGTGAGAGTGTAAATTGAAAGTTTAAAGAGGGTATAGAGATTATGAGGAATAGGGAGAGTTTTACTCCTTCTATACATAGAAGTCTTGATATTATGTGTGATCGGAAAATTAAAGTTCCTAATAGGGAGAGAAAGAAAGCTAAAATAAGATTAAGAAAGGCTGGAGTGATGTGGTATTTATGGGTAGAGCCATAATTTAATGAGTCGAAATCATTTGTTTGGTTAGCTAAATAAAGCTACCAGGCCCATACTCTGGAAATGTTGGAATGTACTGTCTGCATGTAAGTTTTTGCACCCTTGTCGTTCAATGCCACGGAGGTCAGAAGAGGGTGTCAGATTCCCCTGGAACTGGAGTTTTCTTGGAATTGGAGTTACAGACGGTTCTCGGCTGCCATGTGGGTGCTGGGGATCGAACCTGGGTCCTCTGCAAGAGCAGTCAGTGCTCTTAACTGCTAGGCCATCTCTCCAGCCCCGGGGGTCAATTTTATTATTCTATGATTTATGGTTTTATAACTCGTTTGCATATCTTCATACAATAGATCTCAATTGTCAGTTCTTATTTCTGTGTGTGTGTGTGTGTGTGTGTGTGTGTGTGTGTGTGTGCATTTGTGTAAGTTTGTAGTGGCAGAAGCCAGGAGACCAACTTCGATGTTATTCCTCTAGTGACATCCATCTTTGTTCTAAGGTGGGATCTTCATTGGCCTGGAGTTTGTCCGGTAGGCTAGTCTGGCTAGTGTTACGTCCCAGGAATCTGTTTGTTTCTGCCTCCCCAGCACTGGGATCCCAAGTAAACACCATTATGCCAAACATTTCACTGTTTACTTTGGCACTACTCTGGCTAGAAATAATGTGGACAGAATTAATTACAGGAAGAAAGGAAAGCTTTGGGCAAGAGGAAACGCGTAAGACAAATAATTAGTGATGGAATTTGAGTTGAGGATTTCACATAGAGTATTGCAACCGTGATTGACTCTCTGAAGATTGTTAAGCAATATATCTTTGCTCCTTTCCTTCACTTGGCTCAGGCATAGAAGTTGAAACCTCAGAAATTCTTTCTTTTCAAAAGCCCACATCAGTAATTTGCCTGCATGCTTTGCAAGCAAGAGCATTGTGACACAACTTTCTACCATCACATTGAAGGGCACAGGAGAAAGATTCTAATCACTTAACTCTGACTTTCTTTTATACCTTTAATGGTTAAAAGATGAAGTTCAAATGATTTGGAACTTTCAACATTGGTCTAGCCATAGGTACACAGAATGTAGTAAATAGAAGGGATTTGTGGATCTGAGAAATCAAAAAGTGTAAATAGCAGGTGCTGAATTAAGATGAAATTATGTATATTGACTCCTGTGACAATGTAATTAAATTCAATTTGTTTATTCTTAGAAAAGTAAGCTTATAAAAAATTGAGTGTATATGTGCAGTATTCAAAAAACATCATGTTAAAATTCAAACTAGCAATTTATTGCTGTAGACTGTACTTTTATCTCTGAAAAGTATTTCTAGCACAAGGTTGATGTTTCCTAGTGGATCCTAGTCTTATTACTAAGTGCATGGCATATCTGTGTGAATGGGAAAATGATCACATAATTCAGACCTCTCCCTGGCCCATAAGCTTCATAAGAATATTTTCCAGGTTATCATTAAAGCAAGTACTCCACCAACACACACACTTCAATACACCCAGCTGTTTTTTAAAATATTTATGACTTCATAACCATGCCTAACACATATCATTTCCTCCTTTAAAATTTATGTTTCCAAATACTTCAAGGTAGTTCTCATTCTTCCTCTATGCACTTTCACTGTATTTCCTAAGCCAGATACATTCTCGTCCAATTATTATCAAAGATCAGCCATCACTCACGGTTTATTTCTTTCCTTGTCTCTTTATTATCTCCAAGTAAAGGTGATGTTATTCAGCCCACTTGGACTATATTCATTCCACTTGCTTCATCCTACACTTTATAACATCTTTAAATTAAACTTATTCTACTAGGTTATCTACCATACATACAGAAATAAAGCAAATTGTGTCTTTGTATGTAAGACACAATCACACAATTGAGAAATATTTGCTTAACATTCAGATTTTTAAGAGTAAGAATGGAGTATATTTAACATTAATACATTCAAATGAACTCACAGGGGGAAAAACAAAAATAAATGAGGGGCCATATGACTTTAGGCTCTCCTAATATATTCTCTGACTTTTTTATTTTTATTTATTTTTTAATTTATATATATATATATATATATATATATTGCTTTATCAAATCTAGACCCGTGTACCCCCCATACCCCGCCAGAGCTCATGCATTCTGCCAAACATGCTTTTCATCTCTTTCTCAGTCTTTCTCAATATTCTCCATGAGGAAGTTGACGGATTTGAGCAGAAATTCACTGTTTCAGTCAGTTCTTTGATGCAGCCCTCTCTGTTGTTGTTGTTGTTGTTGCTGTTGTTGTTTCCAATATGCATCACTCCCAAATGCTTTTGACAAAAGCTTAAGGGGCCATGCACAAGAAATACTTACAACTAGGTAACTGGCACTAGCATCCAGAGATGAAGGATACCTTTCATCATTTGTTTTTCTGGGACTGTGTTACTTCACTCAGCATGATGTCCTCTAGCTCCAGCCATTTTCCTGCAAAGCTCATGATGTCATCTTTCTTTACTGCTGCATAGAACTCCATTGTGTAGATGTACCACATTTTCTCTATCCACTCATCAGTTGAGGGGCATTTAGGTTGGTTCCAGCTCCTTGCTATTGTGAAGAGAGCTGAAATAAACATGGCCGTGCATTGTATCCTGCAGTGGGGTGAGTCTTGAGGGCAAATGCCTAGTAATGGTTTGCCTGGGTGGAGCAAGTTCATTCCAAGTCTTCCAAGGGTTCTCCACACTGCTTTCCCATAGTGGCTGCACAAGTTTACATTCCCACCACCAGCAGTGGATGAGTGTTCCCCTTTCCCCACAACCTCTCCGCGCATTTGGTATCATTGTTTTTCTTGATCCTAGCCAGTCTTATTGGAGTAGATGATATTCATAAAGTGGTTTTGATTTGCTTTTTTCCTTAATGAATTAGTGATGTTGAATACTTTCTTAAGGTGTTTCCAGCCATCTCTAGTTCCTACTTGTGAAGTCTGTTCAGCTCTTTGCTCCATCTATTGAGTGGATCATTTGTTTTCTTTTTCTTTTGTTTTTTGATTAGTTTGTAGTTCTTATATATTCTGGATCAATGCTTTGTCAGATATTTCTGGTGTGAAGGTTTCCTCCCCTCTGAAGGATCTCTCTCTTCACTTCCTTGATGTTTCTTTTGAGTACAGAAGCTTTTGAGTTTAATGAGGTTCACATTTGTCAAATGTCGACCTTAATTCTTACGCAGCTGCTGTCTTATTTAGGGAGTCTTTTCCTACTCCTGTGTCTTTGAAGTCAGCTGCACCTTTTTCTTCTATCACCATCAGAGTTTGGGTACAATTGAGGTCTTTGATCCATCTGGAGATTGACTTTTGTACAGGGTGAGAGTAGGGTTAGGAGTTTTTAATTTTCTTCTATATTGGTTGAGCCAGTTCTGCCAAACACCAGTTGCTGGAAGAAAATGCTGTCTTTTCTCATTGTGTGCCTTCTTGCCCCCTTGTCAATCTGAGATGGCTGAAATTGTAGTGCTCAGGTTTTGATCTTCAGTTTTGTTCACTTGGTCAACAGGTCTGCTTTTGTAAGCCAGTACAGGCTTGTTTTTATGACTATAACCCTGTAGAATCAGTTTGAAGTCTGGTATAGAGATCCCCCTGTGTAGCCTCTTTTGCACATGAGCAGTTTTTTTTTTTTTTTTTTTTTTTTTTTTTTTTTTTTTTTTTTTTTGGGCTATTCAGGTCTTTTGTTTTTCCAAATGAATTTAAGCACTTTTTTTTTCCAAGCCTGTGAAGAAACTCTTGGTTTTGACTGGGATTGCATTTAAATACTAGTACAAGAGTTCTTTGTGTAATAATGTACATTTTCTAACAATGTTAATTTTCCCAATCCATGAGCAATGGGTAGGGTTTTTCCATTCTTACTGATGTCTTACTTCAATTTCTTTCTTTACAAGCGTTTAAAAATTTTTTGTTGTAGAGATCTTTTGGTGTCTTTGGTTAGGTTGGTTCCTGGTATTTTATTTTTTTTGAGTGCCTTTGTGTTAGGAAGTCTCTTTGAATTCTTTTCTTCACGTTGCTTGTTCTTTGGTGTAACGGAAGGCTGTTGATTTTTTTAGGTTAATTTTGTATCCTGCCAATTTGCTAAAGCTGTTAATCGTTTCTAGGAGTTTTCTGGTGGAGTTTTTAGCATCCTTTAAGTAAACAATCATATCATCAGCAAATAGGGATAGCTTGACTTCCTCTTTTCCAATTAGTACTCCTTTAATTTCCTTTTCTTGCTATGTTGCTCTAGCAAGTGTTTCAAGGACTATATTGAAGAGGAGTGGTGACAGGGGGCAGCCCTGCTGAGTTCCTACCTTTAAAGGGAATGTTTCTATCCTTTCCCCATTTAGGATGATATTGGCTGTGGGTTTCCTGTATATGGCTTTAATTACATTGAGGAATGATCCCTCCAATCCAGTTCCTTTTAGGACTTGGAATGCTGGATTTTGTCAAAGGCTTTTTCAGCATCAATTGTGATGATGGTGTGGTTTTTTGTCTTTCATTCCATTTATGTGTTTGATGATGTTTATTGATTTTTGTATGCTGAAGCTTCCTTGCATCTCTGGTATGAATCCAACTTGGTCATGATGGATGGTCTTCTTGATGTGGGTCTGTATGCAATTTGCCAGTATCCTGTTTAGAATTTTGGCATCTGTGTTCATTAGGGAGATGGGTCTATAATTCTCCTTTATAGTTGTATCTTTGCCTGGTTTGGGTAATAGAGTGATGCTGGCTTCAGAGAAGGAATTTTGGAAAATTCCCTCTGATTGTATCCTTCTAAACAGTTTCAGTAATAATGGTTGTAGGTCTTTGTGAAATGTTTTATAGAATTCTGCTGTGAAACCTTCTGGGCCTGGGCTTTTTTTAGTTGGGAGGCTTCTTATTACATCTTCAATTTCTTCATGTATTATGGGTCTGTTTAAGCTGTTGATCTCTTCTTGGTTGAGCTTTGGTGATTCCCAGGACTTCAGATATTCATCCATTTCTTCTAGGTTTTCAAACTTAGTAGAGTATAGGTTTTTGAAGTATTCCCATATGATTTTCTGGATCGTTTCCTTGTGTGTTGTGATATTTCCCTTTTCATCATGGATTGCATTGATTTGGAGTTGTTCCTTCTTTCTTTTGGTTAACTGGGATAGAGGTCTATCTATCTTGTTTATTCTTTCAAAGAACCAACTTTTGGATTCATTGATTTTTTTGTATTGTTTTCTTTGTTTCTATTTCATTGATTTCTGCTCTGATTTTTGTTATTTCTTCCTGACTGCTGTGTTTGGGGTTCATCTGTTGTTGTCTCTCAAGTGCTTTTAGCTGTCGTGTTAGATCATTCACTTGTGCTCTTTCTGTTTTTCTAATGTAGGCACCCAGGGCTATAAACTTCCCTCTTAGGACTGCTTTTAAAGTATCCCATAGGTTTTTGTCATGTTGTATTGTCATTATCATTCAGTTCCAGGAATGCTTTTATTTCTTTCTTTATCTCTTCCTTGACCCATTCATTATTCAACAGTGTGTTGTTTAGTCTCCATGTGTTCATGTAGGCAGTAGGGCTTAACCTGGTGTTGATGTTGAGCTTTATTGCACTGTGGTCTGATAGAATGCATGAAATTATTTCAATATTTTTGTATTTGTGGAAGTTTCTTCTGTGTCCCAGTATGTCATCGATTTTGGAAAATGTTCCACGGGGTGCTGAGTAGAAAATGAATTCTCTGGTATTAGGGTGGAATATTCGGTAGAGTTCTGTGAAGTCCATTTGGTGTATAATACCCTTCAGTTCAGATGTTTTTCTGTTTATTCTTTGTCCTGTTGACCTATCCAAAGGACTTAGTGGGGTATTGAAGTCCCCTACTATGAGTGTACTGGGGTTAGTGTGTGACTTGTGGTCCTGGAGAATTGTCTTTATACAGTTGGTGCACTAGAGTTTGGGGCATATATATTCATAATTGTGAAATCTTCTTGGTGAATTGTTCCTTTGATAAAAATGTAATGGCCTTCTTTGTCTCTTCTGATTTCTTTTACTTTGAAGTCTATTTTATCTGATATTAAAATAGCAACACCTGCTTTGTTTTTGGTACCATTTGCTTGGAATATTTTTTCCATCTTTTCACTTTAAGGTGGTGCCTATCCTTGAAGGTAAGGTATGTTTCTTGTAGACAGCATATCTATGGATTCTGTTTCCTAATCCAATCTCCCAGTCTGTGTCTTTTGATTGGGGAATTTAGTCCATTAATATTTAAGGTTATGACTGATAGGTTTGTGTTGCTTCCTTTTGCCTTATTATCCATTTGCGGTTTGGGATTAGGTTTCTACTTCTGCAGTTATGGTTTTATTGATTTCACTTTCTAGTTGCCTGGGGATTTTTGCTGATTTCTTCTGTCCTTTGAATTGCTTCAAGTAGTCTCTGAAGTGTTGTTTTTCCTGACATATACTGTTTCAACTTGTTTATGTTATGATAGGTATTTCTCTCTCCTTCAATTATAATTGACTCTTTTGCTGGGTATAGTAACTTGGGTTGGCATCTATTGTCCTTTAACACTGGGAATGCTTTGCTCCAGGTTCTTCTTGCTCTCATATTTTGCATTGAGAAGTCAGTTGTAGTTCTGATAGGTTTCCCCTTATAGGTCACTTGTTGTTTCTCTCTTGTGGCTTTAAGGATTTTGTCTTTGTTTTGGGCGTCTGGCATTTTAACTATGATGTGGCATGGAGAATTTCTTTTCTCATCTTGTCTGTTAGGAGTTCTGTGTACTTCTTGTATTTGTATTGGTTTGTCTTTTTTTAGTTTAGGGAAGTTTTCATCTATTATTCTGTTGAAGATCTGATCAATACCATTCTCTTGGGATTCTTCTCCTGCCTCTGTTCCTATGATGTGGAGGTTTGATC
Source organism: Rhizomys pruinosus (assembly GCA_009823505.1). Lineage (NCBI taxonomy): Eukaryota > Metazoa > Chordata > Mammalia > Rodentia > Spalacidae > Rhizomys > Rhizomys pruinosus. The sequence continues at coordinate 2,249,028 of VZQC01002949.1, forward strand.
TTTTAATAGTGTCCCACAGTTCCTGATTTTTCCACTTTTGTGTATTTTTAAATTTTTCATAATTTTTATTTGAGGTTTTTAGTTGTTCTGTGTTATCTTCCAGGTCTGATATTCTTTGTTCTGCTTCCTTCATTTGGCTTCTGAGGCTTTTTCCATTCCTTTCCTCTTGATTGGATGAGTGTTTGATTTCCTTTTTCGTTTCCTCTTCTGATTTCTTTAGTATTTCTACTTCCTTTTGGAGCTTCTCAATCTCTTCCTGTAGCTCTTTGCTTCACCGGTTGGTTTTCTTACCTTTTTCCACATGGGATCTTCTCAGTGTTTCTGCTTCCTTCCAGAGTTTGTCATTCTCTCTCTCTAGGTCCTTCTTGAGTTCTTCCTTCTCTTTTCTTAGTTCTTTGATTTGCTGTTTATAATTGTGTAGTTCTTTAAGTATGTTCACAATTGTGTTTCTGATATCTGTGTCCTGGGCCATCCATAGGGGGATCCCACTGTAGGAATCTTCCATAGGGTTGCTAGAGCTTGGTGTGGGATTATCCTGCCCCTTTCCTATGTTGTCTCTTCTTTGTGTTCCTGGCATATGGGCTTCTCCTTGCCTGTATTCCAATGTGAGTACTAAATGCCTCTTCACTGTCTTGAAGGCTTGCTTTGCTTGCCTCCTTCAGATGTCTTCATAATCCCAGTTGGGGGGGTTCTCTTTAGCCTACGCCCCTGTACCTGCACTTCACCTGGTCTTGGGAGATCTCAGATCTCAAGACTCACACAACCCTACCTTTTATACCAGCTGGGAGGATAACTTTGCCCCCACAGCCACAAAATCCAATTAAAACAAGGACAACTGGATTAATGGATTAACTAGATTAAATCAATCAACAATCAGCCTTGCTGAAGCACCCAGTTCCTACCTACCTACCTGCACTTACTTCAGCTGGTCTCGGGAGATCTCCTATTCACTAACTTTTAAGGCTATCATAAATTGTTCTATAATGAATTAATGATCAGATCATGATAATCATTTTAGCTGGGTAGAGTAAGACTGTGAGCTTCAAGCCTTCTTGCCTAGTACATGTTCAGTTCTTCAATAGGACACCCTTTGAGTCATGAGCTGCTCAAAGTAGATACCTCAGGATTAGATACATTTCTCTTAGAACACTTTTCAAAAACCAGTTATATGTATGAGAATTATATTTTTTATAAATGATTTTTTATTTATTTTTGAGAACATACATGAATACAATATATTGGGATCATTCACTCCACCAACAATTCCCCTACCTCCAGCATCTCCTAGATATCTACCAACACAACTCTTCCCAACTACCAACATCATGAGACAAATATAAGTTTTAGCTCTTGGATGATGGTCTGCAGATTCTCTATAATCTTGTAAATAGCAAAGCATCATTCTCATACAAAGTGACATATACAATCGCAGACATCAACATCCCTTGTTGCCTAACAAAATGTATGTGTTTTCATTGTGCTAGTTCATATATTCTGATACTGTAGTTTCTCTAGTTGGTGTTAAGGGACTGACAGTCTTCCAATTGATCTTGAAAACAGTTGAACAATTTAGGACTCAAATCTGCAGCACACTGCATTCATGTGTAAAAGGTTAACATCATTATGACCTAAGTTTTCTAAGAGGGTAGAAGTTGAAAAATGTCATGTCAGATTAATGTCTGCAAATTATGATGCTAATACCTTCTAGTGTGTGCTCCTGCTCATGAGTTCCTTTGGTGTCTGTGCAATTTTTAAAGTTAATTAAAAAGTATCTATTATTCAGTCCTAAAATTATTTTCTTTCCTATCATAAAGTAATTTTAGTTATTTTTGAATACAAATAGTAGGTTTTACATTTAAAATGTTAGACATCGAAACTTAAAGATTCTGCCCTTGTTTCAAAGTGAATTTATTATTTGTTAACAGAGGATATGTTTATATAATTTAACTTTAAATACACTTTTATTAGTTTAAGGTAGTCTGTAGAGAACATACATCAATACAGTTATTTCTATTTTATGGTACTAAACCAGGTCTTTTTTAACTTGAGCCCTCCTGAGACATAAGATTCTTTCTTATGGGAAGCTGTTCTGTACATAATAGACTATTCTGATAGCATATATTCCTGATTCCTATTATATGTAAGTATCTATTACCCCATCTATTATCCTTCCTCACCTCTATGGGGTGGTAAAATTATTTCCTGCTGTAATAGCTAAGATAGATCAACAGAAAGAGGTACCTATACCAATAAAGTGGCTTGAATTTGATCCAGTATTTTAAGTTAATTTATAGAATACATTCGTATCTGTATTTCAAGTAAATGAAATGACAGTAACTCATGTGGGTTAGATACCTAAGTCACAAGACATGAGAGTTCTTCAGGGCAAGAATATGAAAGTCTAGACACACAGGTCCAATTCTCTTGTAGAAGAGCATGGCAAAAACCCAGAACATCAACCACATGGAGCAAGGGGTGTTAACACCTGAGGATCAGAATCTTAACATTGCAGCATATCTGGGAACTTTCACACAACTGAAAGGGTTCAGTTCTCAGACTGAAAAAAAAGGCTATTAGAGGTTTCAGAAAAATGCAGGGCACTATACATGCTATTTTTAACTTTTAGAAACAATTGTGGAAGAAAGATCACATTCAAACATCTGTCTGGCACTATAGATTTAGATGTAATTGTAAGAAGCAGCAAAAATGAAGACCCTAGAATTGCTTCTAGATTTTAAAAATTATATAACATAGTTGTCTGGCTGACCAGATATGGTTCTCCTCATTTACATTATTACATATTATACTATTATAATACTATATATATAGTGTTTTTTCCTCATGATATAATATGTATCTAATACATTATATAGTATAATATTATCTTGGAAATATGGTGGCAACACCAAAATTTTAATTGCCATCCGCACTCAAGCTGGAGCAATGCAGATGGATCTCTCATTGTGATGTTTGCATTAACCAGACGGTCTACAATATGTGTATTGCAGCCCACTGAATGATCTATAGCATTGTAGAATCTGTCCTGGGGGGAGAAAAAATATATATGTATATATATTCCTATTGTTTTTCTTTAAGAAAACAGAGCTTAGAATATAGCTCATAGTTGGGCTATGCATAGCATGCATAAGCTTTGAATTCAACCCTCCAACATATAAAAAGGTAATAAATAAATGAAAAAAGGAAACACGGAAAACATAAAACAGAGAAATGACAGAGATTTCAATAAAAACATATCCCATAAATGAATTCTCTGGGAAAATTAATAAGGAATCACATACCAATAAAAAAATTCAATAATCATATAAGAAAAATCAATCTGTGGTTTAGAGATGTGAGACTGTGCCGGGCCAACAGAACAGGGAAAGACTTGTTCTTCCTAGTCTGAGAAGTGCAAATTAAACCATAATAAAAACCATTAATAAAACCAACAGAATGGCCAATGTTGGCAGATTATGTAGAAATGACATGTTATTTAATATATTCCATATGTTATTTTGATAATCAATTTTTTATTTTGGTATATCAAGGATATACATTCCTCATTTCATAGCCAAAGCGAATATACATATATATAATCAAATATCCATGAACACACTGTTGTATTCATTTTGGTAAAATAAACTATTATCTATTTATGAGAAGGAGTAATCCAGATGTTAGTGCATGTGTCTGTGCAGTTTTGTATCAAAAGTCACCATCAATGTCATATTTTCTCTGTCATATATATTTTTCTTTGAAAAACAAATAAAATTTATATTAAAAAAAAATACACCAAGGGGCATGAACAGTGGTCAGTGTCTTTAACCCTAGCCCTTGGGAGGCAGAGGACGATCTCATGACATTTCTCTATAAGATCTGTGTCAGCCTGGTCTTGAGTTCCGTCCAGGCTAGGTTTGGGGAAGCTGATCCTCAAAAATATGAAAAAAAAAAAAAATAGCCAGGCATGGTGTCGCACGCCTTTAATCCTAGCACTCAGGAGGCAGAGGCAGGTGGATCTTTGTGAATTCAAGGCCAGCCTGGTCTACAGAGCTAGTTCCAGGACACAACTGGGGCTACAGAGAGACGCTGTCTCAAAAAGACTATATATATATATATATATATATGAAAAAAATTTCTATGAGAAAAAGAGTTTGTAAATCGAATTTCGTACTTCACCCTTTAGCTTGCTATCCTCCAGTGGTGACAGAATACGTATTACATTATGCCCACTTCAAAATATTTAAAATTAAAGCAAATTTGGCCCAGAGCTTCACACAGCTAGGTTTTAACTTTCAAAGACGCACATGAATGATTAAAGACAAATTCAAAGCAAACAAAATGTATACCCTCTTAGGAGAAGGTGATTACTAGTGGCATGAAGAATAATTTAAGATTAAAATATGTTACTTTTAAAAATAGATGTGTTGGTGGAAGTCTGGCGACACTAACTTGACTTAATAGGCCTTAGCACCAATAACAGAATGCATGAATTCCATTGGGACATGAGTATGATAAGTTGCCAATGGATAAGGGGGGGCACAAAGATGACTAAGAAGTTCTATCTAAAGTACACAAAAACTCAAAGAAATTTACAAAAACAGATGTGTTGCCATTTTTTGTTACTGTTCAGGATAATTCAGTGTTAGTGCAAATCTCCAATATCTATACTCAAGAAATCACACAAATCCAGAAAATATAAACTGAAATTTACTTCCACATGTTCAATTCAAATTTCAGTGAAAAATAAGGATCAAGAGATATTTGTGGATAATAAATATTAAAGAGCAACACAAATATGTTCTTCCCTATATATGTCTTTCTGAAATACTAATTATTTTAAATGTCCCTATCTTATGTGGAATCGAGAAAAAATCCTATCTTTATAGTCAGAGACAGCATAGAAGTTTTCAGTTACAAATGCAGAATTGCTATGAAATTGAAATGATCTAAATTATTTGTTATATTTTGAAGATCAAATTTGTTATTTTATAGGAACACACAGATGAAAACATAAGAACTAATTTATTTAAGAAAAATTGAGGTGTACTTCTGATTCTCATTTTATAAAAGTGCTCAAACAATGAAAAGCCACGTGAAGGAACAAGCTACCTGACACAGTCCAGAATAATTTAAACATCCAATTTGCATTCAGCTTATCATAAAGACTGGTTTTCCTTTTACATGCCTAAACTAACTGATGAAAAATCACTGAAAAAATGTCATTTTCCCTTCGCTAGAGTGAATTATGTGGCTCATGCAAACCAATTAAATATCCTTTCTTATATTTGAATGTTCAAACTTTTAAGGTTCCTTTATCCCTATCTTTTACTGGTCTGATTTACTTTTTCTTTTCTTTTGTTCGTGTGTGAATAGATGACATTATTTAACATTTTAGACTGTTTTCTGAAAGGGACATTCATTGGAATGAGATAGTACATTAATACATGTCCAGATTATCACATACAATTTTATGGAAACACTGGTATTGTCAATATTGACTCAGACTGTGTTTTAAGGTAATCTGATTTTATAGCCCAAAAAGGCAAAGGTGACTATGCTTTACATTAATATAAAAGGTGTTTCATTTGCGCATTTTAGTTTTCATTTTTCTACTGCCAAATTCACTTTCACTATTCTCTATCTTGTTATTATTTTTTCTTGGTCTATTAATTTGAGACACTAATGTGCTCCAAGTAGTCCCAGGACATCTTTCGTCATTCTTCTAAATTCACACATGGCCTTATTTAGTCACGTTTTCAATTACATATCTAGAAATTTGGAAACAACTGTATCCCAATGTGAACTTCTATAAACTTTTGGACTAATTTGACTTCAGACTGCAACTTCTCTATGAAACTTGGACAATTCGCACCCAAAAATAAGCCCAGGATTTCTGTTCTTTTAAACCCGCAAATATCAGGCATCTGGATGATTCATCACCCAGATTTTTGAATCATTGTTTACTTCAGTCCCATTTGCACACAGCCACACTTCCCCACACCAATTCCTCTAAAAGAAGCTTAATCCACATCATCACCATCCTGTTTTACATAGAACTTTTAAGTTGACATAATTTTCATCTCTGTCCCACCGAACTAATATTCAGCCCGTTTAAAATTCAGTAGATGGACTGATGCTGTAAAAATATAAGATCTTGTCATCAAACTTTTCAAAGAATTCCATTGACATCACATATTTCTCCAAATAAAAACTTTCTCTCTAAGGGGTAATCTGACAGAGCAGGCAAGGTCCACCCTACCTCAGAGGTGGGCTCCACTGTAGTACTCACCTCCTTACTGTTGCTCTCTGGATTCATTAACCTTTGATTTTTTAACTTGCTTTTCTCTTCTTGGAATGTATGCACACAGCCCACATTCAGGGAAACTTTAGGTTTTTGTTTTGTTTTGTTTTAGTTCCCTGCTAAATAGTCTGCATTTGAGGATCGTCAGAAATAAAGCAAAAATTTTGCCACCTCTCTCTGGTGGCATAAAAACACTTGGCCTGCAGAGCTCTAGTCACCATTACTCTGTATGGGATTGCTTGACCATGTTTTCGTCCTGTTCACCATTACAGTGTGTGGGATCGCTTGATCACCTTTCTGTCCTGTTCCTTCATTTTATAATATAAGCTCTACATAAGGAAAAATCCTGTACATTCTGTTCAGCTCTCTACCACAGCCTCCTAAAAGTGTCATTCCATTGATGAATGACTGACAAAAGTTTTGGAGCTGTCTGACTAATATATCACTATTTTTCATTACCTACCTTTTTTATTCTCTGTATCTGTCATAAATGACAAATAAATAAAAGTAAAAATTTATTACTCCACAACTAGTAAAAACAGAAATAACAATTGGCACCTTAATAGAAATAAAATAAGCATTTCATTATTCAAGTACTTTACAGTATTCTTTTTATTTCCCAGTTATAAATGATTGCATTTGCAAAATGTAATAAAGTTATATGTGACTATTAAAATCCATGAAAGTTCAATACAATCTGGTAATAAACTTTCCTTGGTTCGGGGTTTAAGTCTAAATTATAGGAACCTGTTTGTTTAGTTATATGTATTTTAGATAGAAAATTAACTCAAAACCCCTTGCATGTATTGATACCCTGAACAATACTTCTTATTAAAACTTATCAACAATAGTAAGGTTTTTTTTCTCTAAAGTATTATATAAATGATGACACTATGTGGTCCTTATATAACATATGTTTCTTTAATAATATTTTAAATCTATTTGAGGAAGAATGCTTAGGATATGTGATGGAAGACACTATGGTGAAATAAGCACAGGACTCTCCTGTCATTCCCACAGTTGAAACAAGATCCTATGATCCAATGCCTTTGTATTTTTAACATGTATAAAATATACAAAAATTATATATTCATGACCATAATAATCTTCAGTATGTGCAGTTGAGAACTGACATAATAAATGAACATAGTCTATTTATTGTCATTCCTACAAACAGTTGCTGACAATTCAACTTGATTTCTCCTCTTCATAAAATCCATAGCAGTATTAGATTACAATGATTTCTATGTTAAAAAAGAATAGTAATAAAGAAGATAGTTTAATTATTATAGTCCAAGTTAAATTTTTGAGTAGGAGGATAATGATACTTTATCCAAGGAGTCTATTTTTATTCATGCCCTAATCAGTGTCATTAAAGAGTTAACTTGCAGTCTTGAGATGAGGGATCTCCCAAGACCACCTGAAGCACAGGCAGGAGCTGGGTGCTTCAGCAAGGCAGATTGTTGTTTGATTTAATTTAGTTGTCTTTGGCTTGATTTGCTTTTATGGATGTGGGGCGAAACTATCCTCCCAGCTGGTATAAAAGGTGGGTTTGTGTGAGTCTTGAGATTGGGTATCTCCCAAGACCACTTAGATGCAGGGATGGTTCAACATATGAAAATAAATAAACATCATCAAACACATAAATGGAATGAAAGACAAAAACCACACCATCATCTCAATTGACACTGAAAAAGCCTTTGACAAAATCCAGCATCCCTTCATGCTTAAAGTCCTACAGGGAATTGGATTGGAGGGATCATTCCTCAATGTAATCAAAGCCATACACAGGAAACCCACAGCCGATATCATCCTAAATGGGGAAAGGACAGAAACATTCCCTCTAAAGGTAAAACTCAGCAAGGCTGCCCCCTTTCACCACTCCTCTTCAATATAGTGCTTGAAACACTTGCTAGGGCAATAAGGCAAGAAAAGGAACTTAAAGGAATACTAATTGGAAAAGAAGTCAAGATATCCCTATTTGCTGATGATATGATTGTTTACTTAAGGGATGCTAAAAACTCCACCAGAAAACTCCTAGAAACGATTAAGACCTTCAGTAACGTGGCAGGATACAAAATTAACCTAAAAAAAATCAGTAGTCTTTCTTTACACCAACAACAAGCAACTGAGGAAAGAATTCAAGGAGACCTTCCCAATCACAATAGCCTCAAAAACAATAAAATACCTAGGAACAAACCTAACCAAAGACACTAAAGATCTCTACAACAAAAATATTAAACCCTTAAAGAAAGAAATTGAAGAAGACATCAGAAGATGGAAAAACCTCAATGGTCATGGATTGGGAAAATTAATATAGTTAAAAAGTCCATTCTACTGAAACTCTTGTATAGATTTATGCAATCCCAATTAAAATCCCCAAGAGATTCTTCACAGGCTTGGAAAAAAAATCCTTAATATCATTTGGAAAAACAAATGACCCCGAATTGCCAAAACAACCCTGAGTGAAAAGAGCAATATAGGGGGGATCTCTATACCAGACTTCAAACTATACTACAGGGCTATTGTCATAAAAAACAGCTTGGGGCTGGAGAGATGGCCTAGCGGTTGGGAGCACCGACTGCTCTTGCAGAGGACCCAGGATCGATCCCCAGCACCCACATGGCGGCTAAGAACCATCTGTAACTCCTATTCCAGGAGAACTCCAGTTCCAGGGGAATCCGAGACCCTCTTCTGACCTCCGAGAAATTGCATAGACATGGGCCCAGCAACCTACATGCATGCAGACAGTACATTCATACACATACAAAAATAATAAAAAAAATAAAAAAAAAACAGCTGGTACTGCACAAAAACAGACCTGTGGACCAATGGAACAAAACCAAAGATCCAAACCTTGAGCACATACCAATTTCAGCCATCTTCATATTTGACAATGGGGCCAAGAGGACCAAGGAGGAAAGAAAGCATCTTCAAAAAAAAAAAAAAAAAAAAAAAAAAAAAAAAAAAAAAATTAAACCCCTACCTCTTGCCTGTACAAAAGTCAACTCCAGATGGATAAGGACCTCAGCCTGAAACCCAAACTCTGAAAGCGATAGAAGAACAGTTGGCAAAGGACTACAAGACATAGGTGTAGGAAAAGAGTTCCTAAATCAGACATCAGATTGCACAAAATTACGGTTAACAATTGACAAATGGTACCTCATTAAACTCAAAAAGCTTCTGTACATCAAAAGAAACAATCAAGAGTGAAGAGAAATCCCACAACGTGGAGGAACCTTCACAGCAGAAACATCTGACAAAGCATTGATTTCCAGAATACTATAAACTACTCAAAAAACAAAGACAGAAGAAACGAAATGACCCACTCAAGAGATGGAACAGAGATTGAACAGAGACTTCACACGTGAGGAATTAGAGGATGGCTGGAGAACATCTAAGAAATGTTCAAAACATCATTACATCTTAAGGAAATGCAAATCAAAACCACTTATCATCTTACTCCAATAAACTGGCTAGGATCAAGAACACAATGATACCAAGTGCTTAGAGGTTGTGGGGAAAGAGGAACACTCATCCACTGCTGGTGGGAATGTTAACTCGTACAGCCACTATGAAAGCAGTGTGGAGAACCCTTAAAAAAAAAGAAGAACACTGACCCAGCCAACCACTCCTGGGTATGTACCCAAAGACTCATCTTACATGAGAGATACATGCACACCATGTTTATTTCAGCTCTCTTCACAATAGCAAGGAGCTGAACAACCAACCCAAGTGCCCTCAACTGAAGGAGTGGATAGAGAAATGTGGACATCTACACAATCGAGTTCTATGCAGTAAAGAAAGATGACATCATGAAATTTGCAGGAAAAATGGATGGAGCTGGAAGATATGATGTAAGTGAAGTACACAGTCCCAGAAAACAAATGAGGAATGGTATCCCTCATTGTGGATGCTAGCACCAATTACCTAGTAGTAAGTATTTCTTGTGCAGGGCTCCTTGAGCTTTGGTCCAAGTAGTTGAGAGTGGCACATATTGGAAAGAACAACAACAACAATATCAGCAACAACAAAAACAATAATAACAACAACAGAAAAGATTGCATCAAAGAATTGACTGAAAAGGTGAACTGCTCGAAGTCAACTTCTATATCGAGAATTTTGAGAAGACTGAGAAAAAGATGAAAAACATGTTTGAATATATTTCAGAAATGCATGAGCTTTGATTGATGGGGGCTAGGAAGGGGGACCACGGGTCTAGATTTGATTTTTACATAATTTGTATATATATATATATATATAATATATCTATATATATAATATATATATATATATTCAATAAGAAAAGAGTTAACTTGCAGCCAGGCATGGTGGCACACACTTTATACCTAACACTTGAGAGTCAACAGCAGCTGGGTCTCTGTGAGTGATCATATTTGCTGATTTATGTTTGTGGCTTCATCCTTGTATCCTCAGATAAATCATTCTCAATAATGGTTAATGAAACTTTAATATACCAAATTCTCTTTTGCTCATAGTTTGTAGAGGATTTTTACATCAGTGTTCAATAAGATTAATTATCTGTATTTGAAGCATTTCTATGCCATAATGTCACCATACCATAAAAACGGCAGCTGGATTTTTATCCTTTGTTTTAAGCCCAAGTTGACACTGAACTGCCAAGCACCTGTTCCTTCAAATGTCTCTTGAAATTGTGCTATCTAGCCTAGGATTTCCTTTTATGGGGAAAATATCTTCAGCATGAAATAAAGAAGTCTGGACACACTCTTGACTGTGTGAGATACTCTAGGACTTGGGATCAAAGGCAAGATACTTATTTATTGTTTGCAAAGAGAAAGGCATGGTTCTTTCAGCACTTTGATATAGAAAACATGTATACATGCACTCAGATATTAGCTTGGGTGGATATCAGGAGGAGGTTCTGAGGACTTAAGACCATAGGCCCAGGACACAAGAGGCTCAGTGAGCTCATTTATATTACATTACAGTAACTTCTCCTTGCAAAGTTACATAAAAGATTTAAGATTACGTCCATATTGTAAAAGTTATTCCTACACTAATCATCTGTTCTTTTAGTGTTACTGTCTGCCTTTGATGTCAATATTATGATTTACATTAGCAAAATATGTTTGATGGTTTGTTTCTTTGTTTTTTTAAGCATGGGGTCATGTAGCCCAGGTTGGCCTTGGACTCCTTATGTAGCCAAGGCAAGTCTTAATCTCATGACCTTCCTGGTTCACTTTATTAATCACATAAAGCCAGAAAGTAATAACATACTTTTAAAATTGATAGAAAAAGTATTTCTAGTACTTTCACCAGCAAGATATTAAAAATTTAGTTAATGAGGTAAAGGACGCTAATGAAATGAAATTAATATTTCTACACAGAACACAGAACCATTGTACACCAAAACACAATTATTCTTGGCCATTTAAAATAAGGCAATGATCATTTTAAAAGTTAAAAATAGTCACTGGGTGGGGTGACACATGTCTTTAATCCTAGCACTTGGGAGGCTGAAACAGGTGGATCTTGGTGAGTTCAAGGCCAGCCTGGTCTACAGAGGGAATTCCAGGACAGCTGGGGCTACAGAAAAAACCCTGTCTAGAAAAGACAAAAAAAAAAAGTTAAAAATATTCAATTAGGGGCTGGAGAGATGGCTCAGCAGTTAAGACCACCAATTGATCTTGCAGAAGACCCAGGTTCAATTCCCAGCACCCAAATGGCAGCTAAGAACCATCTTTAAGCCAGGTGTGGTTGCAAACACCTTTAATCCTAGCACTCTGGAGGCAGAGGCAGGCAGGTCTCTGTGAGTTTAAAGCCAGCCTTGTCTACAGAGTCAGTTCCAGGCCAGCTGGAGCTATAGGGAGATCCTGTCTCAAACACACACACACACACACACACACACACACACACACACACACAAATGTAGTCATTTAAAGACACGAGACACAGCTTTTTAACCCTCCAGTATGAACTGAAGACTTCTGTCTCTCCAAGAATCTTCCAAACTTCAATGCCAGATGGGGACTGCTGAGACATCCAGCTTGTGGACTGTGCAGCTACTGGGGCTTCAGCCTCTTCAGAGTATAGACTGCCATTGTTGGACTACCCAGGCTGTCCCATGGAGGTCAGTACAGGAAGATCTAGACAGGATGTGTGCTTACCAGACCTCATTTGGGTGACCATGGGAAGGAAAGACCACAGTGTGGAGCAAAAGGGCAGGATTGATGGCTATTTGGGCTTGCCAAGGAGGAGCCTTCAAACACTTCCTTAAGGAAAACATGACATATTTTTGCCTAATAAAAGGGATATGTGTACGCATGTATGCATGTATATATTTATGTATGTGTATATATATATATATACACATATATGTATACATACATATATATATATATACACATACATAAATATATACATGCATACATGCGTACACATATCCCTTTTATTAGGGATATATATGTATACATATATATATGTATACATATATTGTTTATGATAATATAGAATACCACACATACATAAATATATACATGCATATATATCACAAGTTGGTGAGACCAAAAACAACAAAAGAACTTGGGAAAAAAAGACTGCAACACCAAAGTTCTCTCAAAAACAGTACGCCTCTGTTTGAAAAAAAAAACTCTGGAAAGACTCAGAAAAAGATTTAAGACTTGTATGGCAGAGTGCATGAACTCAGGTGGGGTGGGGTGCATGGAAAGGGAAATGACTCTAAATTGGACTGAGAAATGATGTATGATGTATGAAAAAATTTATTGACAATAAAAATATATTAAAAATAATAAAAACAAGTTTTAAATTTAAGAACATAGTCATTTAAGTAATAAATGATAGAACTGATGATAAATAGCATAAATATTAATATAATTATCATAAATAGTCATATGTTCATTCAGATAATTAAATTTCTCAGTACTCTTGAAATCATTAGGTAACTTTTTCATACTTTGTTCCAAGATAAGTATAATTTGAAGTTACTTCTTCAACTATTTTAAAAATTCACTTGACACTTGAGAGATTATGGTCTTTTTCAGTCAGGATGCTGTTTATCTATTTAAATGAATTGCATAGCTAAACCACACTTGTTTGAATAAGTTTCAAAATTATTACCTATCTATACACAGCAACCAAAAGTGGTTTAAATATCTGACTAAAATAAAAATAAAAATTCAAGATTACAAAAAAGTCACTAGTAATGTAAGAAAATACTTTCATCTGTATTTTCTTTTTCTACTAGTCATGTGTTTCTCCAATGTGATATAGCCTTGGTGAAAATATTATAACTGTTGTTCAAAGCATGAAAGGGAATAAAGTAAGTGAAACGGTTATTTGATGTTGATTTGTGTTAGATTTCAGAAAAAAAATAAGTATTTTGTTTGGTTTGCTGGCTTGGAAAGCTGCTCAGAAGCAGCCGTGACACAGATTATGCAGTCCGTGTCAATTTGGAGTTGAGTTTGGTATGGATTGCACAGTCCGTGTCAATTTGGAGTTGAGTTTGGTATGGATTGCACAGTCCGTGTCAATTTGGAGTTGAGTTTGGTATGGATTGCACAGTCATCTGTACCATTCCTAAATTGAGTTTTGTATGAATTAGACAGTCTGTATCAATCTTGAGTTGAGTTAGGAAGACAAGTTTCTGGAACTTAAAGTAAGATTAAGTTATACAAGATGTATGTACTTGATGAAATTCTATCTTGATTAAATAAGGAAATTCTTTCCCCTGTTTTAATCATGACATAAATTAGAAATAGTCATAAGGTATTTGGCAAGAATAAACTAAGGGAATGTAAAAGAATATTAAACTAAGAATTATACGTGAAACCATGGCTCTACGATGTAATAGTTGAAATTAAATTATCTAATATCAAACATCTTTATTTGTTCAATAAATGTAAGAAGAAATATTTACAGCAAACTATGAATTAATGGTTTATAAACTATTTATAACTGGATTGAGGTACTTTATATTACTAAATAATGAGATGGCTTCTAGGATGGAGAGATGACTCAGAGTTTAGGAACACTAGCTGCTCTTGCAGAGGACCTGAGTTCAATTCCCCACACCCACATGGTGGCTAAGAATCTAATACCCTCTTCTCACATCTCCAGCATTGCTTGACAGGGGTGCATTCACATGTATGCAGGCAGTACACTCATACACAAAAAATAAAATGTAATAGAGTATTTAAAAAAAATAATTGCATGATTGCAAAAGAAAGCTTCCATAAGCTCTCTGGAACAAATAGAAATATCAATACATGTTCCATAGGACTGTCCTCTGAGCCACAGACCATGGGTGGACACCTTCTTCCCAAGCTTGGCTGCCCCAGCTTTCCTAGGATCATCACAGATAAGCTTGTTGACTGCTACAACACACAAGAAAGAAGGAACAGGGAAGATTCAGGTACACTTACCAACAAACCAGTTGCCCCTATTTGCAGGAGCAGGAGAGGCTAGGGGTGTATATGCTGAGGAAACCATGGGGAATGGTTCTCACCATTTTGTGTGATTGTGGGTAAGTTACCATCCATGTTTGGATGAAGAATTTCCACTGAAGCTTTTGTGGGGAGTAACTCACACTCCTATAAGTTAACCCTCCCCCACTGCACTCTAAATAAACCCAATAAAGTCAGTGGATTCCAGAATGTAGTCTGGTGAAAACACACCTTTGATTGTAGTAGGGACCAAGAGGAGAGAGGAAAATCAATGGTGTGGTCTTGATATGGGGAAGGAAATCAACAACAGGTGAGAAAGTGTGTGAGGGAAGAGTGCTGGCCAAGGAAATTCTGAAATGGTGAGTGATTTTCATAAGGCTGGTGGTGCTAGCAGCAGATAGTGGGTGCAGTGAGAAGTGGAATGTGTAATTAAATTGAGGCTACCTATGCAGAAGATGCCAAATGAGAAAACCCTAGGATGGTATTTCTCTTGTAGGTGGTATAGATTAGTCTACCTATTTGATAGGTGGGGTGTACCACAGGAGTATGGAGATGATTTAAGAGAAGTGGAAGGCCTAGAGCCTTGGGAGTAATCACCAGGGTTGAAAGTATTAGAAAGTAGCAGCATAGGCAGGCCAACTGCTCCTATGTGTAATAAGAAATATGTGCCAGGTTGAGCCAATAGTTTGATGAGAGACTGAAGGTGTTAGATGGGAAATGCAGCAAGAAAGGAATATGAGGTTGGCCTCTTCAGTATTGGCCTCTAACCTCTCTAGTAAATTGAATAAAAGAGAAAAAGAGAGAGAGGTGTTAGCCTACCATTCTTTTCTGAAGACTGGGATGAATTAATTTATAATAAAATGGAGCTCAGGAGTTCTGAGATGCAGCTTGGGGCCCAGACATGGCATGAGTTGCTGAAATCAGAGGAACCATCAAAGACCCTGTTGATTGGAATACCAATTTGGATGCAGCTGCCAGGCCCTGAACTTCCCTTTTGTTCTACGGGAAAATCATCTTGGTCAGTTTTCATTTATTGTTAAGTCTCTAGTTATTACCTGCTTTACTCAGCACCTGAGTGCACCTGGGATTGTTATATGTCTTACTTGCTTAACACAAGATTTATTTGTGCTTTTAATGGTTAACTGCCTTCCCTCAAAGTTGTTTACCAGCCAAGATTTATCTAGGATGCTTCTTCCCCATCCTCTCTGTATGAGGACAGCTGGTTAGATTTTACTTTCCTTGCAATCCTGGGCCTTTCCTGTGCTTTCTGAGACCCCTGCTTTTCACTATATAACCTATTACAAAGAAAGAATACGAGGTTTGCAAAAGACAAATCTCCAAGAAATTATCTGTTGACACTCTCTGCACAGCTTCTGGGGAGCCAGGGGAGGGTCAGCCTCAGTGAGGTACACACAATTCTTTATGGCTAAGGATTGGCCCATCCTGAGACCCCCAACAACCTGGAACCCGTGGGAAAAGGCAGATAGTGATGAGGAAGGGAGATGCCCTCAGGTTTAATACAAATAAAGGGAAAATCACTGTTTCAGCATGCTAATGGAGACCTTAACAGTGGTCTGATGGGAGAGACTATGGACATCAGAGAATACTCACTCCTGGAGCTGTCGGAACTAGGGAAGATTTTTCAAGCAAGCAATGAAAGAACCCTTAACACCTACCTGGCTTATGAGACTACAGCATATAAGAGAAGATGGAGTCACTTTAAGTGCTGCAGAAGCAGAAAAGCTGAACAATATCCCCCATCACTCCTTGAGACATAGCCTGAGGCAGCACAGGAGAAATCAGTGCCTTGTGGACAGGCTTGTAATCATTAGAGATACTTTGTCCTCAGCATTGGATATCAGGGGCTGGAGGACAGGCACTACCGAGAGAACTAAGTGTGAGGAAAGCAGCGCATGATGCCAGTTCACTGGGGCTGATATGATTGTGTTCATCAGAGATTTAAAGAATAACTTGATTCAGCAGGCAACTCAAGATTCGATTGGAGCTTTTAGTGCTTTGGTTCAGTCCCTTAGTGGGACAGATCTTTAAGAAATAAGAGAGATTTTGACAGACCTAAGTGACTAAGTGACCAGCATGTTAAAAAATCTCTGTAAAATGGTAGAGCAACCTAAAAGAGATAGATAAATGGCAAAGCAGAGAAAGAGGTCTGCTGGTGTTACTCGAAGGCAATTGTGACAAATGTATCAAGCCCAAGTTCCTAAAGAAAAAAATGTCCCCCCCCAAAAAAAGCAAATTCTGTGCTAAGGATCTTCTGGAAGTCTTTGAGGAACAGTTCACAGAAGGCATCCAAAATAAAATAATACAGAGGCAGAAGATAAAAATTGTCCTAGGGGTGTATAATGATCTTCCAAGATTAAAGAAGGTGCATTTCCCTCCCATGAAAGGTTATGCTGTGGGTAGAGACAGTTTGATCAGTCATAGCATCATCCTACAGCATCGGGTGTGATTCAAGGAGAGACAATAGGGTTGGCTACAGCCACAGGTCAGGCCCAGGGCCTACATGACCCAGGGAGCCAACAAATGCAGCAAAGAGGAGTTGCTCCATACCTCCTTGACCCTGTGCAGGGGCAGGGAGCTTGAGACAGCTCTAATGAGTTTGTCAGGTATGAAAATATGCAGAGAGACCTCCTGTGACTATAAGAAAGTGAGGAAATATAGCAAAGAGCTAATTAAGTTAATATGTCCTGTCCAGGCCCTTGTATCCAAGGTGGATCTGCTGAGAAAACAATTGATACTAGTGGATAAAATATTCTCATGCAGTGTTAGACCTTGTTTATGTTTGACTTAGAACATAATGTTATCCTCTATATGTTCTGCATCTGCAGAACCCATTCAAGAAATACCACATACACTTGAAGAAAAAGGATGGAAAATAGATTCGCAAAACTTACAAGGGCCATGTACAGCTGTGATACTCTTGGGAGCTTTACCTGTTAGCACAAGTGAAATCTGCTAGGATGCATGGGAAAAGTCTACAACAGCCTGGGTCTGTAGATCCCAAACAGTAAACAGATACCTTAGAAAAAGGTATCTTAAGACAGAGGCTCTCAGAATCTGCAACATTATTAAATGAAAATTCCAGGGCAAGGGGTGGGTTACCCTTATGAACTGTTGGCCAGGAATGAATGCCCAGAGTCCTCCAAAGAGGCTGTGGCCACTAATGTTGGTTGCATTCCAGAACTAGATCATTGCAAAAGACTATTGCTAAAGACATTGCATGATACAAGCTTGGGGTGGGTGAATTCAACATAGGACTAAGCTGGAAACTCCCCTCTGCTGGATGGTTGGCCTTCATAGTGCCAAAAATCTTTATCTCTGCTTATTGCTGAGGGAGAATTGTCCCCCATCGTTCTGCTTAATGATGGAGCCTGTGGGCTTCACTATCAACATGCCAAACAAGGTGTGCTGCTGTTCCAATTGCTACATGATTAGTAAATACATCTATTTCCCATTACATTTAAGGCCCACTCCTAGGAGAGCAACACACATCAGGTCCTGCAAAACAAGCCAACCCCTGATGGCAGGGGAAATTTTAGACCACTACAACTGTTTTGTTAGATGAATGTGATACACCTGCTAAGGTACCTTCCAAGCATTTTTAAATGCCCATAGGTTATGACAGCACTCAGTGTCCTTTTATATTTCCTGTCCTTTTACTTTTCACTGTGTTTTTATAGTAGGAGAAATGCCACTGAAATGGGCCAATAGCCACTTCTTAAAAACACATGATAAAAAAGCCCAAGTATTCAATATCTTGTCACAGTGGAAGATTGTCCTACAACTATGCCACCCCCTCCAAGGCTCAGGGACTCTTGTAGAAGAGAGTGGTGGAATGTAAGAAGGAATTTTAGCTACAATGCAATACAAGAAAATGAAATATATATTTATTGACTTAAGAAACAATTGTGATTTATTTTAACTTCTCTGTTCAAAATTATGAATGTTAGAGCATTATAATTCTTTTTTGTTTGTTTGTTTTTGGTCTTTTCAAGACAGGGTCTCCCTGTAGCCCCAGCTGTCCTGGAACTCAGTCTGTAGAACAGTCTGGCCTTGAACTCACAAAGATCCACCTGCCTCTGCCTCCTGAGTACTAGGATTAAAGGTGTGCACTACCACACCCCACAGAATTGATCCACCACTTACTTTTAGAATCAGTAATTACTATATATGAGTGGATAGTATGTATTCATATTTTAGAGTAATATAAAATTAAAGGAGGAAAATGTGAAAAATTATGAATGTGTACAAAATTATCTGGTCTAAATCCAGTGACATGTCTAAAAGTTAAGAATGGAAGAAATGGCTGGAGAAATGGGTCACAGCTTAACCACTTTTCCCACTGAGGAAAACATAAGTTTAGTCCACAGCACCCCTGTACCATTACTCCTGTAACTTCTGCACCAGGGGGTTCTGATAACATCTTGATGCAGGGTCACCTGCACTCACAAGCTCACAGACCAAAACAAAGACACACATACATTTAAATAATAATAAAAATTATAAATCTAAAAGTTACAGTGGGAGTAAACAAATTATATTAGTTGGATTTTTGTTGTTATACAATTCAAAATAAAATAGCCAAAATAATTCCTGATATTTTGATGTTTA
Organism: Rhizomys pruinosus; assembly: GCA_009823505.1. Taxonomy (NCBI): domain Eukaryota; kingdom Metazoa; phylum Chordata; class Mammalia; order Rodentia; family Spalacidae; genus Rhizomys; species Rhizomys pruinosus. The sequence goes on from VZQC01002949.1 coordinate 2,268,402, forward strand.
TACATAAGTACAGATGTACAGCTATAGAAAATAATTTGCTCTTATAAATATTATGCAATTGAAGAAATAGGGAATTAAATTATGCACTAATGTTCACTAATTTTCATGGCAAAATATTTTCAAACAACTCCATTTAATTGTATTATTCAATAGTAACATTTTTCTGTTTACATAAACTTTCAGCTTTAGTATTGAAGCAAATGCACTTTTAAACAACTTCTTTTACAAACATACAAGTCAGCTAATTATGGATAGGCCATCTAAAGATGTCTTCTGAATATATACTAAAACAACCCAATATTCAACATATCATAAAAGAGAAAAATTATAACAAAATAAAAATGCAAAGCTCTTCATTTGAGAAGTATTCACAATGAAAGGATATTTTAATTTCTGTTCACCAAATAAATAAATAAATCTGTGTTTATAATATGCTCAGTTAAGCATTCTTTTGTTCATTATAAATATCTGCAATACACTTAAATATGATCTCAAATGGCTTGAGGAATGACACACTAGTTAAATGCCACCAGTGCTGTCAAGAAGGAACCAAGTTCAGTGGACAGCTGGGGCTACAGGAAGACCCTGTTTCAAAAAGACCAAAATAAAAAACAACAACAACAACAACAACAACAACAAAAAATAAACGACAATTGTCTGTAACTAAATTTCCAGGCAGTGTGGCATCCAGAGACATATATACATGCAGGCAAATCACTTATACTCATAAAATAAAATAGGTAAATCTTTTAAACACATTTTTAAAGAATAGATCATGGAAATGATGCCCACACAGGTTTTCAGAAATGTTCTTCAATGTTGTACTATATGATAGTTATGGTATATTTATTGATAGAGTTTCAAACATAGATTCATACTTAATATTTAACTACATATAATTTTTCTAAGCTTAATAAAATAGCAACACATATAAACTATAAAATTTAGCTATATAAATTATTTCAATTAAAGTTAATAAATGTATTGGTTGTATACTCATCAACATAAATTAATAAACTGCAATACAGAAAATTTTACAACACTTTCTCTTAGAAGATGCATTTCTACATCTAATACTAAACTTTGAGATTCAAGAAATATACTGAGTAATGGTTTTTAAAAATATTTCTCAGCCTTTACTCATCTGGTCCACATTTTCTTTTCTTTTTTTAATTATTTATTTATTTTTTTGTATGTGTATGAATGTACTGTCTGCATGTAGGTTTGTGCACCCGTGTCGTGCAATGCCGCGGAGGTCAGAAGAGGGTCTCGGATTCCCCCGGATCTGGAGTTCTCCTGGAACTGGAGTTACAGATGGTTCTTAGCTGCCATGTGGGTGCTGGGGATTGAACCCAGGTCCTCTGCAAGAGCAATCGGTGCTGTTAACCGCTAGCCTATCTCTCCAGCCCCATTATTTTCAAATAAATATTAAGAAAATAAATAAAAATAATACAAAAAATGAGTGTTACAATTTCAAAATGGTTCTTAGTGGAAAAGATCAATACATTTTTGTGAGAAAAAATTAGAAGAATCCACCTATGTGTTTGAATTTTGCAAAGAAATCTAAAAATATCGATAAAGTTTTCTTCACTTGATGATTTTATTGACAATAGTTTCTTTGGATATTGGTTTTACTTCTAAAATTGGTATTTATCTCATTTCATCAGGATCTAAAATTGTTAGGTCACTGTAAATCTATTGAGAAATATGTGCCATATAACCATGGGATCCTGGATATCTGAAAACTAGTAAATGATATTTGCTAAAAAAATATTCTCACTTAGGAACCATGTTGCTTAAATAGAGGAACATTGAAAATTGCTTACAGTTAATTTTTCTGGCTTTTGAAACAGTATTATCTATAAATTAAAATCATTCATAATAATGTCAATATAACCAAACTCTTCAACATGGAAAAACTCTTTCCAATCAATGTTCCAACTAGGTTTAGGAACTGTAATTTTGAATTAATTTTGTAGTATTCTGAAAGAGTATAAAATAGTTTAGCTTACTGGGGTCTACATTTTCAAACATTCAAAGTTTTCATTAAGAATTTTCAGTTTGAAAAACAATTCAGGAGCATTTATTAACCTTCTTTGGCTTAGTCTACCTAAGATCCTCTCTAGGCAATGCTACTCATTAGCTTGTGCACTCCCCTGGTAAAAGCTTAGTATAAGTGAACCCAGGAGGTACGGGGGTGGGAGAGAAACAAAAAATTCACTGGGTTTTTACTGCTGTCATGCTAGTTCCAGATTTAATGAAGGGTCTTTCTTCAAAGGAATACTTTGGACAGTGAAAGAATGAGATTACTGACATCCCCTCCAGGTCTCTGTGTGCATTCATGCAGCCATGTGCACTTAGATACTCATGTGCACATACCACATACCCCTACACACACATTCACACACTTGGACACACATTATATGAATTAATTATATCCCTGCAGAAGTTATATATTAAGGTTTTAGTTTGCATTACATGAGATTGTGACGTTATTGGGAGATAAATTCCATACAAAAATAATCAAGTTAAAATGAGGTCATTAGAATAAAGTCTAATTGAACATGACTATGTTCTCAAAAATATAGCAAAATTGTTGGGTGTGGTGGTACACACCTTTAATCCCAGCACTGGAGATGCAGAGGCAGGAGGATCTCTGTGAGTTTAAGGCCTGCCGGGTCTACAGACTCAGTGACTCAGTCCCAGGACAGCTGGGGCTACAGGGAGACCCTGTCCCTCATATATATATATATATATATATATATTATATATATATATAATATATATATATCTATAATGAACATTACATCAAATTGCTAGGCACGAGGCAGGGGGAAGGCAAATTGAAGAATGTTAAGTCACAAAGAAGTCAGTCCTTAGCAAGCCAAGCTTACTGACCTGCAGTATTCTTTCTGCACAGCCCTCAGAAAAAACTGGCCTCATGATCATCTTAATCTTACTCTTTTTACTCCAGAACTAACTCAAAGCATTTCTACTCTTTGCACCACCTTGGTTGTACTAGGTTGTTATAGCAAATATAGCAGATATCATGGGCATTATTCAAACAGTTTTATTGATTTGAATAAATTTATAACACCATTACTACATGATGTCTAATTTGTTCTCTGGTTAATAGCAACTTATACATTGTATACGATAATTACAATGTTAAAAGGTATTTTAAAAGTCAGTCTCTTATAACATTAATATGAGAAGAGTGCTTCTTTTACAAAGGGAATATCAGTGAATATGGATAATTATATACATACCTCTGTAATATTATTGCCACCATTCAATTTGCTACTGGTACAAGCTCAGAATTTGTTAAGATTTCTTGGGTGTGAGTCACCAGAGAGTGCTTACTAGAAACATGATAGATAGATAGATAGATAGATAGATAGATAGATAGATAGATACATGATAGATACATACATACATACATAGATGATTGGTAGATAGATAGATGGTTGATAGATAGATAGATATAGATAGATGATAGATAGATAGATATAGATAGATGATAGATAGATAGATAGATATAGATAGATGATAGATAGATAGATAGATAGATAGATAGATAGATAGATGATAGAAAAATAAATAAATAGAGAGATATTAAAAAAATTATTCAAGCTCCTGTCTCTGAAAAGACTGAGAGATAGCAATGGCTAAGTGGAAAAGAATGAACTAACCCCCTAATGTGGTTTTGAGAATAGGAGCTGTTTGTAGCCTTGTTTATCCTGGTAGCAATGAAGGTGGCAAGAAAGGGAAGTTATCTACCTACAAGTGAAAGAACTAAAGGAAAAGATTACTGAGAAGTTGAGTAGTTAAAATGTTAATTAAAAACTCAAAGTCTTCTGCACAGCAAAGGGAACAATGAACTGAGCGAAGAGGAACCCAACAGAGTGGAAGAAAATCTTTCCCAGCTATGCATCTGACAGAGTTTTATATCCAGAACCTGCAATGAACTCCAAAAATAAAGAATCAAGAAGACAAATGATCCATTTATAAAGTGGGCTATGGATATGGACTGAGAGTTCTCAAATGCAAAGAAACACCTTAAAAGATATCTGGCATCCTTAGTAATATGAAGCAGTACCCAACACGATTGACTGAAATATTTTAATCATTGAAATTCAGATTATATTCATAGCAAAGTTATTGCAGATTATGTAGCTGGGAAGTAAACATTGTAGATATAACCAGAACTTACATTAAAATTAAGTAACATGAATTCTTAGTCAGCAATTTTCTGTTTCTACCAGAGCTTTATTCAGTCCTAAATTCATTATATTTTCCTTGTGTACTCTAGTGATGTATATACCTACTTATCCTCATCTTGAATAATTAGTATTTTATTATCTAATTATTATCTAATTGTCAGAGGGATAATTAAAGAATCTAAAGACAATTTTATCATGTATAAAATACTAATTGGAATACATAAATAAGATTGACAAGAAATAATAATAGATTATGAACCACCAGAATTCTATATAAAACTTTATTATGTATATAACTCTATATGTACCTCTCTACATATCTTTATTTTATATATAAATCTTTACTTAACAGATTTATATAAAATAATTTGTGAATTTTATAGCAAACGCCAAAGGGAAAATTTGAAAGAATGAGAAATTTTCAATATTTTTTGACAGAATCTCCCTAGTCCCAGCTTGCCTGGAACTCACTATCTAGAATATGCTGCCCTTAATCTCATAGATTCATGTCTTTCTACGCCTCACCCTCAAAGGGCTGGGATTAAAGGCACAGGCCACCATGCCTGGCTCATTAAATACTTTATATCAGCTAATCTCTTTGACAAGCAATTCAAATCTCTCTAATCTCCTTTAATCTGAAACTGGGGTCCTGAGTCACATGTGTTTGAGGAAAATATTCTCTGGGTAAACAAGCAAAGATATGATTCTTTTAACAGGGCAAAGCATAACCTCACATTCTTTTTTAATCATATTTCCTTGAAAGAATAAATTCTATCTTTGTAATGTTCAGGTTTAGTTCACTCTTAAAGAAGGAAGTTACTAAATTAATGTTCTGGAAATATTTAAAGGAAAAGATGAATAGATTATTTTACTTTCCTAAGTGTATATTTAATGCCAAATATTAGGACTCTATTAACTTTAATATATTTTTAGATTATCTCTGATTGATCTATAAGTATTTGAGAGAAAGACAATTTTGAATTGGATTTATTAACTATAATGTTAAAGTAAAAATTAAAAGCATATCACTTTTTGTAATATATAAGGGATTTCTAAATTTAAAAATATAGAAACATCTCACATAAAATTAAAAGTGTTAATACCCTGTTTCATCATTCTCTTTAACCTTGGATTGTGTGAATCTGATATGAATACTCACTGAACTTATAAAAAGTAAACTTCAAAAATAAAAAATAAAAAAATAAAAATAAAAAAGTTTGAAATATACTATGTGATTCATTCATAGACATTTGAGCATAACTTTATTTTGTAACATGATATATTTCTGTAAATTCTGATTCCTTCAACTTGAAATACTAATGTCACTTCAATGTAAAAGATGGAGAAAAAAAAGCCTCTTATGTAATCCTCAGTGTTCAAGTACAGAATCTGTAAAAACAATTTCCCTCACCTCTATAAATTATTTTTAAAAATTAACAAAACACAAAACAGTATATAATTGTGCACAAAAAATATAGAAGTCTATAGGATTTAAATATGTAAAAGAAATGCAAAGCCATTCTGGTCAGGAAAAAGGAAAACATGCCTACATCAAGATTTGCCAAAGCCAAGGTATTGTAAATCCCTGACTACTGAGTCTGACACAGGAAAGTACCTCACCTGTACTGATGAGCTCATTGGCAGGGCATCTAGAGCTCAGGCCCTTCTCCTTGCACCAAGTAGAAGCTGACTCAGGCCATGTCAATTAATTAGAACTCTATTTCTCAAGAAATATTGACTAAGTATAATTCTCAGTTGTTACATATTAATATTGGTCTATAGTGTATAACCACAAAAAACCTGGGGCCCATTGGAAAGCAAATACAATCTTCTGCATGGGAAGGTCTTTTAAGAGAGAACAAAAGGACAAGTGGTCTATCCATCTTTATTAATATTATGTGATGTGGAGTGTTTTAGAAATAAATTTGGATAAGTAGGATGAATAGGTATAGCTGTAGGGCCTTAAATTTTTAATTTATGAGAAATTTACTTTTATTAACCTCATGAACGCAGACTCAAATATTTCTTCAGGCCTTTCAATTATATAAAGCCAGAGACTGAAAGCTATAATTTGATAACATGGAGTTAATAGTAAATGTCATGTGTGTGGAAGAGAGTGCATTCTTATGGAGGAGCCATGGATACTGAAGAAATTCAATTCCGTGTTTAGAAACGTGCCTTTGTAAAATAATGACTCTCCCTAAAAAGCTACATGGAAGTAGTTAATTTGGATGAAATATGAGTGAGTCCTTGAAGCCTAAGAACACATAGACAGGATATCATAAATGAGGTTCCATGCTAAACTGTTTGTAAGTTTTATAGTTTCACAAAGCAAGACAGTAATAAGCCAATATATGTATGAAATGCATTAGTGTGAACATCATCATGCATGTGGACAGTAGATAGTGAAATCTATTCTTTTTTGATAATTTCATACATTAAGAGATATATAATTTAATACATTGATGACTTTGTACAGATACACACACAGCACACATTCACACACATATGTGTGTGTGTGTGCTGTGTGTGTGTGTGTGTGTGTGTGTATTTAGCTTTAGAGTTTATATAGACTTGAGTTCTATGGAACATAGAAATCCAAGAAGGATTAGTAAACATATACAGAATTTAAGGTCTATAGAAATCCAGATGTTAGGGTCTAAAGACAGATAAAGATTTTGGCTCCCTCTGCAGCCTCCAGGTTGGCTAGCCTCGCATTGATGCTCAGCTCAGGGAAGACCATCCAGTATCCTTTGTCATGCATGTGCAAAGCTTCTTGGCAGAATATTAGTTAACTCTAACAATTATGTAACTCTATAGCACATCTACTATATTTTTTTAATTTATAGAGCTTTTGCTTATTTTTATTTTAGTTTTTACCTTTTTAAATTTATTTTTTATTACTAAGCTTTTTCCATACATCATTTCTCAATCAAATTTAGAGTCACTTCTCTTTCCATGCCCCCCAACCCACCTGAGTTCCTGCACTCTGCCGTATATGTCTTGAATCATTTTATGATTCTATCCAGAGATTTTTTTTCCAGTTCTTTTGTTGTTGTTGTTTTCATCATACATACAAAAGTAAATAAAAAAAAATAAATTATATATAATATATATATATATATATAGATATATATATATATATATATATATATTCACCTGAATTGGAGGATTTTTTTTTTTTTATTTTTTCTTTTCTCTAAAAGATGTCATGTTTTCCCTAAGGAAGTGTTTTTAAGGTTCCTCCTGGCAAGCCCAAACAATCATCAATCTTGCCTTTGTGCCCACACTGGGTCTCCCTTCCCTGATCACCAAATGAGGTCCTGTAAGCACTACATCCTGTCTGTTGTCCCTGTACTGGCTCCCATGATACAGCTGGGTTTTCCAACAATGGGCAGTCTACACTCTGATGAGTTCCACCAAAAAAGCCCAGGCCCAGATGGTTTCAACACAGAATTCTATAAAATATTTCAAAAAGAACTACAAACCATTAATATTCAAGTTGTTAGAAGGATACAAACGGAGGGATTTCTCGTAGATTCCTTCTATAAGCCAGCATACTCTAATACCAAACCAGGCAAAAATGCAACTAAAAAGGAGAACTATAGACCCATTCTCCCTAAGAACCAGAATGCCAAAATTCTAATAGGATACTGGCAATCGCATACAGACCTACATCAAGAAGATCATCCACCATGACCAAGTTGGATTCATACCAGAGATGCAGGGATGGTTCACATGGAAAATCAATAAATATCATCAAGCATTAAACGGACTGAAAGACAAAAACCACACAGCATCTTCAATTGATGCGGAAAAAGCTTTGACCAAGTCCAGCATCCTTTCATGTTAAATGTCCTAGAGGGAATTGGATTGGAGGGATCATTCCTCAATGTGATTCAAAGCCATACACGGAAACCCACAGGCCAATATCATCCTAAATGGGAAACACAGAAGCATTCCCCTTAAGGTAGGAACTCGGCAAAGCTGCCCCCTGTCACCACTCCTTTTCAACATATTGCTTGAATCCCTTGCTAGGGCAATAAGGCAAGAAAAGGAATTAAAGGAGTTCTAATAGGAAAAGATAAGTCAAGCTATCCTTTTTGCTGATGATATGATTGCTATTTAAGGGATGCTAAGAACTCCACCAGGAAACTCCTAGAAATGATTAGGAGCTTCAGTAAGGTGGCAGGATACAAAATAAACCTAGAAAAATCAGTAGCCTTTCTCTACACCAACAGTAGGCAGCTGAAGAAGGAATACAAGGAGACCTTCCCACTCACAATAGCCTCAAAAACAATAAAATACCTAGGAACAAACCTAACCAAAGATACCAAGGACCTCTACAATAAAAATTTTAAACCTCTGAAGAAGGAAATTGAAGAAGACATCAGGAGATGGACAAACCTCCCATGCTCATGGATTGGGAAAATAAATATAGTAAAAATGTCCATACTACCTAAACTTGTATACAGATTTAATGCAATCCCAATCAAAATCCCCAAGAGCTTCTTCACAGGCTTGGAAAAAAAATTCAGATGTCTCTCTTCTTATTCTTTGTCCAGTTGATCTGTCCAAAGTGCTCAGTGGGGTATTGAATTCTCCTACTATGAGTGTGCTTGAGTTAATCTGTGCCTTGAGTTCCTGTAGATTTATGTTTATAAAGATCGATGCACCAGAGTTTGTTGCATATATATTCATGACTGTGAAGTCTTCATGGTTAATTTTCCCTTTGATAAGGATAAAATGACCCTCATTGTCTCTTCTGATTGCTTCTACTTTGAAGTCTATTTTATCTGATATTAAAATAGCAACTCCTGCTTTCTTTTTGGTTGGAATATTTTTTTCCATCCTTTCTCTTTAAGTTGGTGCCTATCTTTTTTTTTTTAAATATATTATTTATTTTATTTATTTCTGTATGTGTATGAATGTACTGTCTGTATGCAAGTTTGTGCACCCATGTCGTGCAGTGCTGTGGAGGTCAGAAGAGGGTCTCGGATTCCCCTGGAACTGGAGTTCTCCCAGAATTGGAGTTTCAGATGGTTCTCGGCTGCCATGTGTGTGCACTTTTGGTCTAGGTTTCTACTTCTGAGTTATGCTTTTATTAAATTCTCTTTCAGGGTGCCTGGGGATTGTTACTCCTCTCTTCTGTCCTTTGAATTGCTTCAGGTATTCTCTGAAGTGTTGTTTTTCTCGACATGTATTCTTTCATCTTGTTTAAGTCGTGGAAGATTTTTCTCTGTCCTTCAACTAGAATTGACATTTTTGCTGGGTATAATAACCTGGGTTGGCATTTATAGTTGGTTAGCACTGGGAATGCTTTCTCCACATTCTTCTTGATTTCATAGTTTGCACTGAAAAGTCAGCTGTAATTCTGATAGGTTTCCTCTTATATGTAACTTGTTTTTCTATTATGGCTTTCAGAATGTTGTCATTGTTTGGGCAGTCTAGTGTTTTAATTATGATATGGTATGGGGAATTTCTGATCTTGTCTATTGGGTGTTCTATGTGCTTCTTGTATTTGTATGGATTTGTCTTTTTTTAGTTTGGGAAATTTTTCATCTATTATTCTGTTGAAGATCTGATTAATACCGTTCACTTGGGATTCTTCTACTTTCTCTGTCCCTATGATGTGGCGGCTTGATCTTTTCATTGTGTCCCACATTTCCTGGTTGTTCCACTCTTGTGTACTTTTAAATTTTTCAGATTCTTTATTTGATCTTTTTAGTTGTACTGTGTTATCTTCCAGGTCTGATATTCATTTTTCTGCTTCCTCCATTCTGCTTCTGGGGCTTTTCCCCATTCTTTCCTCTAGACTGGATGAGTGTTTGATTTCCTTTTTCATTTAATCCTGTGTTTTCTTTAGTATTTACATTCCTTTTGGAGCTTCTCAGTCTCTTCTTGTAGCTCCTTGCTTTGCTGCTTGGTTTCCTTTTTTCATTTAAGCATGGAATCTTTTTTTTTATTATTATTTAATTTTTATTGATGCTTTGTGCATTTCGTACATCATTTTCCAATTCAGATTAGTTATATTTCCCTTTCCCTTCCCCCCCACCCCCACCCCATCCCAGATCATGTATTCTGCCATAACTGTCCTGTATCTTTCAGGTTTTTTTTTTTTCCATTTTTTAGCTATAAGTGATAATCCATGAGTACAAGCATCCTTCGTGCAAAACCAATCTGCAGACTGTTGTGCCCAAATCCCCAGTTCCACCATCCAGTGGGGGGTGACAGGTTGTTTGTTCAATCAAGTTGATCAAATGAGTGTCCAGACTACATCGCTATAGTTTCACCATGGAATCTTTTCAGTGTTTCCACTTCCTTCAGGAGTTTGTCATTTTCTTCCTGTAGCTTTTTCCAGAGTTTGTCATTCTTTCCTTTTAGTTCTTTCTGAAGTTTGTCATTGTCTTCCTCTAGGTCCTTTCTGAGTTTTTCTTTCTCTCACCTTATTTCTATGATTTCTTTGAATATATCTGTGATTGTTCTATGATCTGTGACCTGGGCTACCTCCAGTGGGATACCATTTTAGGAATCCTCCATAGGCTCCGTAGAGTTTAGTGTGTAATTTTTTCTGTGCTTTTCCCATATTGTTCTTTTGTTGTGCTCTTGGCATGTGGGTTTCCTTTTGCCTGTATTCTGATGCAAATCTCCAATGCCTCTTCACCGTGTTGAAGGATTGCTTTCCTTCATTACTTCAGATGCGTTTGTTGCAGTCTCCTTGTTTGTATAACATTGACTTGTCTAGGTTTCAGGTGTTCACTCCTCTGGAAATCTATTTGGGGGTTTGCTTGCTTAGGTGCTGGTACCCTGTGCCTCAGCTTGTCTGGTGGGAACCAGCAGCCTCTATGCAGGTCAGAAATCCAAACCTTGCCTCACACAATCCTCCTGGCTGACCAAGACTAGTAGAATTTTAACAAAACCAATTTTAGCTATAGCATATTTTATTCTTTATGCTCACAATGTCTTCTATATTCTTCAATCTGGATTGATGGTTTCAATAAATAATGGATTCCCTCCTTATATACTTCTGGTTATACTTTCCTTTTGGATGTTTAAGGCCACACAGTTATCCCAGATTAACCAAGATTTTTATTTTCTCAAGTTCATTTGAGGATCTAGTCCTCAAGGGTCACTCAGCTTTTTCTTTGGGGAGGAACCCCTGGTTCCTTTCACCTTTTCATTTACAAGTTCCATCCACTTGAGGAAACAAAGTTAGGTATTGTTAGACCAGGCCTCCCTTTTTGAAGCTTGAGCAGATTTTTTTGTTTGTAGACTGGACACTGGTTGAAGTACCATTAGTGGATCTCCAAGACTTCCCTGCACAGGAAGACTGGTGACTTACATTTTCAGGACACTTCAAGAGATGCCCCATGCATAGTCCCCTTGGACTTAGTTGACCTCTGAGGGCAAGGAACAAAGTTATCCCTTAAGACCCTCGGCCAAATTGGTATGGCCATTAAGTATGGTCATTAAGCATCCAGAAAGGCTAAGTTATACCAGTCTGATACTTTTAACTAGTCTATAATATTTTAGAAAAAGCTTGGGCAAAAGCTCACGCAGCTTTGTATAAGAAATACGAAGAAGCACCCCCATAAAATAAATACTGTGGTTAGACATAATGTCATGACAAACTAGTTTTTTTCTGCATTCCTTTGATCTTATATTACTCTAAAATATTCTTACATAGCCTCCATCCATATACCAAAATTCTTAATTCTGAAAATAAATTGTAGCTTAGTTCCATTTAAGGGATTCACAAAATAAGAGCACAGTTGTTTTCAGATCATGAGGAATATAACGTTAACTTTGTTCAGTTTGCCTTACAACTAGGTAACTGGTGCTAGCATGCACAGATGAGGGAAACCAATCATCATTTGTTTTTTTGGGACTGTGTTACTGACTCAAATGTCCCTGTTGGCTACAGTTCTGCCAATGTCACTGCCACCAGGCCTCTACATACAGCCCGAGAAGGATGGTTAGTGGCAGCAGATGCTATTTCACATACTGTCTCAAAAGAAGTGCATTAAAAGTAGACTGTCTTGTGGGGCATATAACTCAAGTCTTAACAAAATCAAAAAAATGTGCTTATTTATCTGATTGTGAATTCTGATTTTAATTCCAAAACATAAAACCAAAACATTATGAACATTTGTTGAAATTTTGTCTCTATGAGTGCATATTGTTAAAATGGTATTTCCACTTGTAAATTGTTTCAGTTGAAATCATTTCCCCTTTTGTCGTCCTTGCCTATTTTCCTTTCCAGTATTTTCTTTCTTTCTTCTCTCTATCCTCTATCACCTATCATGTATTGGTTTTCAATATGATCATTTTAACTTTTTGAATTTTATAATTAAAACTTAGTTTTGCAAAGTGACTTACATGTTAGAAGATGTGAATGCAATATTGCTCAAAAGTATTCATCATGTCACAAATAGTAAGAGCCCAAGGTATTTTGATGAGTATTATAAAATTTAGAATTATATGTTCTCTGATTAACATAGATATTTAACTGCTAATAAACCTTAATATTTAACTGCATTCTTATTCTAGTAACAACATTTTCCTTCAAAATAGGATTCAGTGAGTATCAACTACTAAGAATGTGGACATATGGCCTGGGACAAATCATGGAGAATTCGTCAGAAGTGCTACCAGGTTTCTGCTCAAATAATGTTCCCATAAAGTGTTTCAACTACTTTAAATGTATTTTATAAAAACATTTTTATAGATACATTGTGTTAGAAATGAACCAATTTTATGTAAATGAACATTCTGCATTTTGCAGATAAAACATGCTAATTTTAACAATTTCAGACATCTGTGACAGAATTCCTAAACCACCGGGCTGGATTAAGCTGACAAATGTGAAAAAGTAATACATGGTTAGTCACCTTTTAATTCTTACATTTACATTAAACTACCACTTCAAAGGCCAAGGGTAATTTCACACATTTAAAGTTTTAAATAGCTTTTATTCAACTTAAACAAAATATGCCCTTACTGAAATACAGTTATAATGATTGTTTTTTTCTTTATTATGACTTCTATTTTAAAACATATTGAATAATATAACTTTCTTCTCCCAAATAATAGTCATAAGGTTACAACCAATATTATCTTGCAGTTCTTTGTATCCATGTTCTTCTATGCTTACAATACACTTATAAGAGCAAATTTCAATACCACACATATAAATGTGCCCCTAAATTTTACTTGTATAAATGCGTTATGTGTATAACTACACATCATCATATTGTAGTGATGCTTATGTAAAAATAATAAGAATGCACTCATGTTTCTACCATCTGATATATGTCAGGTATTTTTGAAGCATCTTGCATATATGAATTTATTTAACTCTAAGCACCATTGTGTCTAAGTACCATAGTGCTAATTGCATGCACACTTCTCAGAATACAAGACTGCAGAATGGACAGTTTAAGTAGTCGCTCCACTAGTACCTGGGTCAAAATTCAAAGAACTAATAACCTCACATTGAGTCATCTCTTTTTTTTTGTTTTTTTTTTTTTTTGGTTCTTTTTGAACAGGGTCTCAAAATCCTTCTCTTTATGTAGGCTATAAGATATATACTAAAGAAAACAGTTTATGGTGGAATTTTTACAGTTCAGCTTAGACTTTGCATTATCTAATATATGTGCATACTAAAATTATAAATGCTTAAGGTAACATTAACTGTTAAGTGTGACATTTAAAGAGTTGTTATCCATGTACTTGACTAGGAAGGTACTTTCCTTTAAGAACATCAATAAGCAGTGTAGTAAAAAAAAAAATCAATGCCAAAATACACTTAAAAGATTTGCCTTGCATATCACATATGTAGATTTATGTTCCTTGCACACTGAAGCCTAAAAGGCAAATGTGTTCTATCTGAACAAGCTATTTTTCATGATGTATAACAGTCCTATCCTTTAAGAATTCCTCAATGTACATTTGAATCCAGTGTCTTCATTTTGTGAATGCCTTCTCACATAACTATTTTTATGAATACTTTTTGACAGTGTTGAGAGCAAACAATGATGGATACTGCTTTCTTACATTCGAATGAATATATAATTGTTTAGAAGTGATGGATTTTCAGGAATAGAAAATAAAATAAGCTTAATGTATAATGGTCTATTGTGGAGGTATCATTCCAGCTAAGCAGAATTCATCTTTTGGAAGTCCAGAGATTTTAGAAATCAAATAGATTTCTGACAATTTTAAGTCACCCACAGTAGAAATAATTAGTAAACACTGCAAATCAAGGTTTTTCTCTTGAGATCTCTCCTGAGTGGTCCAGCATTTCCGTGACTACAGAAATGTTTGTAAGTACAGGGAGGAGAGAGGAAGGGGTAAATGTCTTCTCGCTGAGGATTACCAGAGCACCTTAAAGCTGTTTGTGAAGCTGGAAGCCTTGAGGGAGCACCAACTCATAGTATGCAAGATTACAATAGGTCTCAACCCAAGATTTAGTTTGTGTGGGAGGATTTGGTGGCAGTGGATAGATATTTTGCTCCATATGGAATGCTTTAACGAAGTTCAGATTGAAATATAACTAGTACCCTAATAAATCATGTCTAGAAAGAGGTAAAATTCACTTGTATGTAAACTGGACCCTGGTAAACTCCCATAATTTCCTAATTTCAGTTGTTTGCTTTTGCATCCTTGTTGTTATTGTATTGATATATGCAACCTTGTTTATCAGTAGTCATTCTTGCTTTTCTTTTGCTCACTTGTGGTCTCAAATGGACTTAAGCGAGAATCCTATAAACTTATTTATGTTTAGCTAGAGAATAACAAGGCCCTCTTCACCTTGAATTAACATTTAATCTCAGGTTTTCTTTGTAGGCATTTTCATCATGACCCAGCTATGAATATGAATTTAGACTTTATTATCTTTGTAAGAGGTGTGGAAATCTGGATCAGTAGTATTTCTAATTTAGTTACATGTTTTGTGTACAAATCTATTAGAAAAATTTGACCACTGGTAAAAGCACTCTTGCAAGACCATCTGTGACCTTTATGGGTTTTTATCTTGCCATTGACTCAAAGTTAACCTCACAGAATTGAAGATCAATTGTCTTTCAGGCTACACATTGTTTAGTAGAGGGCTTGAGCTGTCAGAGTATACAAATGAAATAAATTTCACTTCTGGCGAAATATAAGAAACTTTCACCTGGAAACATTGTTCAGTGGTTAACATACTTGCTTGGCACACAGCCCTTTGTTCCAGTCCCAGAGCCTTATAAACCAGGCATAGAAGTATAAGCCTATACTTTTTTCCACTCAGGAGATGGAAAGAGAAGGATAAAAAGTTCAAGGCCATATTTCAGATACATAGTGAATTTCAGACCAGCCTGTGATACACGAGAGAGAGTAAAACAAACTTTAAAATATAAATAAAATTAGAGAAAAAGAAAAAGAACATTGCACAAAAAATTAGCCAACACTTCACAAAGACATAAAATGTGTGATAGTCCATTGTTGAACTATCAGTTCTTTCTTAGACTTACAGCAAGGCTAAGTGTAAAACACATATGAATATACAATGACACCATGCATAATGCATAATATGAGTATTACCAAATCCAAAATATCTGAAATTGGAAATATTTCCTGCACCAGTCATTTTGTATATTTTTCAATTTCTAGAAATTTTGGTTGAATTAAAACGGTTATACCTTTAATTATGAATTAATCACAGACACATTACAGAATTTTATTTTACTAGTATGTGATTGTACCTTCAGCTCTGTTATGATGAAGAACAGAATCTACCAGTGGGTAGGGATATGTACTTGTTGCCTCCCTTAAGCTAGTTGGGCCTGGCCAAGGAGGCACCCCTCAGAGATGAGGGAGCACCTTTCAGAAAGAAGGGAGCATCCCTGAGAAAGGAGAGACCACCTGAGGAAGGCACTCTCACCTTAAGCCTTGATGAAGAGACAGCTAAAGAAATAGGTGGAATAATTGTTTAGTCTCTTAGTGAGATACTTTATTAGTCCTTTGCAGAATTCTTATCCCCTAATATGGTTAGTCACAAACCACAGCCATTTTCTAGGCATGCTTTGCCTGACACTTCAGGCTTTACTTTTCTCTAAAGCCCCCTCTCCTCTTTGTGGTTGCTTGCCACTCCCCTGCTGATCTCAATAGCAGCCACTCCCCTGCTGACCTCTATAGCAGCCGCTCCCCTGCTGATCTCTATACCAGCCACTCTCCTGCTGATCTCTATAGCAGCCACTTCCCTGCTGATCTCTATATCAGCCACTCCCCTGCTGATCTCTATACCAGCCACTCCCCTGCTGATCTCTATTTCAGCCACTCCCCTGCTGATCTCTATATCAGCCACTCCCCTGCTGACCTCTATACCAGCCACTCCCCTGCTGATCTCTATACCAGCCACTCCCCTGCTGATCTCTATATCAGCCACTCCCCTGCTGACCTCTATAGCAGCCACTCCCCTGCTGATCTCTATACCAGCCACTTCCCTACTGATCTCTACACCAGTTTACCACAAAAAGTATGGCCTTTTTATCCTAATCCCTTGTGCTGGATAGCTTTAGTGTCAACTTAGACACACCTGGTGTTGAGGGTTGCTCAGTGGATGGCTCCATTGGTTCTGATGGCATATCTGTGAGTTATTCTTGATGTGTCGAGCAGTTGCTGGGAGGGCCCAGCCCTACCAAGTAGTGGTGCCACCTTGGAGTTGTTGTGTACTGGTATAAGAAGGCAGGCTGGGCCTGAGCCAGGAGGAGCAAGCCAGTGAACAGCACTCCTCCATGCTTGTCTTCAGTCTCTATTCTCCCTGAGTTCTGCCTTGGGTCCCTAAGTGCAGAACTGGTACCCGGGGAGATGGTTTAAGATGAAATAAAAACCCTTTCCTTCCTAAGTTGGTGTTGTTCAGAGTGTTTTGTCATCTCTTGTCTATTTAGACAACCTAGGACAGTAATAATAACTTGTATTAGTCACTTTTGTTGCTGTATTATCAAAACACCAGATCAAGGACTTAGTATTAAAAGAAGATTTATTTGAGCTTACCGATTGCGGTTCCAGGGAATTAGTCCATTGTGGCGGGAGGTCTGGCATCTCGAATGTCTTTTGGGGTCTCCAGCCAACAACAGGCTTCATATTCACAGCTTCACACAATGTCTATCAGGGCCTTCTTTATTCGGGGACACCCCTTGCTGTAATTTCCTGACCCCTGCTTTGGCTCGAATACACCCGCATGCGCAGAACTGATGACCCCTTCACTCTTTGCACATCTTCATGCCTCTAAAGTCCAGCACAACGTGTATTGGAAAATTGCCAAATCTGGCTGCAGAGTTCGGGAGGACCACTGGCCCATTTCAACCACATTTGCAATCTTTTCTCTGCCCTGGACTTGCGAATTAGCTGGGTGTGGTCTTGCCCTGAATGTACGTCTTCTGTACTAAATTCTGCCTCTAATTATTTTATCTCTATCAAAGAGCTCTTCCTTCAATCTTACCCCACCTTTAATCTCCTTATGCAAGTTTCATCAACCCTCTCTTCAACATTGCCTTGGCCCCACCTTTAATCTTCCTAGTGCAGTATCAATCCAAACTGTACATTTTGCATTTCTTTGCCTCCATCTGCTTTTTTCACTTAGATGCTGCTAAATATTCACCATTAAAAGCCACCCACCATATTCTACAATTAGGCTTCTTGAAATATCCCCACCAAAGACATGAGTCCACCCTTTCAATCTTAGCATCAGGCAAGCATTTGGCGGTGAGCAAACTTGCTGCCAGACTCTTTATCAAAATATCCTGGCTGACCTAAGTCTTATTTTGCCCTGAACCACATCTTTTGCACGCCATGCTTTCTTCTAGCCTCCACTAAATGGCCCTTAAAGCTCTGCTTACAATAGTCAACAGCCTTTCCAGCCCAAAGTTCCAAAGTCTTCCACACTTCTCCAAACATCCACATGGTCAGGTTCTTCACAGCCAACAGCCCACTCTCTGGTACCAATAACTGTATTAGTCACTTTTCTGTTGCTGTGATAAAACACCAGACCAAGGAACTTATAAAAGGAAGAGTTTATTTGAGCTTACGATTGGTGGTTCCAGGGAATTAGTCCATTGTGGCGGGAGGCATGGCGGCTGGATCTGGAGCAGCAAACAGAGGGTCACATCTCGCAAAGAGCACAGGAAGCAGAGAGGAAGCAACTGTAGAGCATGAGGCTTGTTAAGCTCACTAAGCCTGCCCCAAGTGACACACTTCCTGCAGCATGGCCACACACTCCAAGACCTCCAAAAACAGCGCCACCAACTGGAGACAAACGTCTGAATACCTAGAGCCTATGGGGGACACAAATTCAAACCACCACATCCCTTCATTCTCCTTTTCTGGCCAGCTGCTGAGATTTGCACTTTGCTTTCTCAGAGGTACTTTTCTTTTAAACACTAATAAAATTGTCCCTGAGGTTTCATTTGAGTCTATTCTTAAATTATTTTAGTCATGAGTCTAAGAACCTGGAGAGTGCACACTAATCACACAAGAATCATTTTCACAAGTATTCTGATAAATAATATCATACATTAGCATGTTTAAGGTTTTGAAAAATATAAGTGAACAAGAAATATCTGACAAACAGAATTAGATTTTGCCTACTTTCACCTTATAGATGAGGTTTAATATATTAATTTAAATTTCGGAATGATTTGAGTTACTTAATGGAAACATTGCATTATCTGTCCAAATGACATGAAAAAAGAAAAAAAAATACCTAAACTTTACTAGCCATTATCTTTTTTAAACAGGTTTCCTTCTGTGATGAATCTAGAATCCCTAGGAGATATGCTTGTGGGATGATCTTTATCAGGCTGAGGAGAAGACCTGCCCACTCTAAATGGCATTATTACCTGTTAGGAATCTTAGACTGATGAAATGGTTGGAGACTGGAATCGGAGAGCAGTTTGCAATGTGTCCACGCTGCTTCCTAACTCTGGATGGGATGTGACTCACTGCTTGATCTCCTTCCACCTTGACTTTCCAACCACAATGTACTGTACCTTGCCAGAATAACTCCTCCTCCCTTAGTTGCTTTTGCCAGATTATTTATTACAGCAAAAATTAAAGAAACTAAGACTTCTTTCGGGTTTTGGCTGTCTTTGAGACAGGATGTCCCTGTAGCCACCATTGGCCTGGAGCTCACTGGATAGACCAGGCTAGTCTTGAAGTCGATGAGATCTGTTGCCCTTTGTCCCGAGTGTTGGAATTAAAGATGTGCATCACCACATTTTTGTTGTTGTTGTTTTGAGACAGGGTCTCCCTTTAGTCACAGATGGCCTGGAGCTCCCTATGTAGACCAGGCTGGCCTTGAACTCACAGAGATCTGCCTGCCTCTGCCTCCTGAGTGCTGGGATTAAAGGTGAGTGCCACCATGCCAGGCCAACATCACCACTTTTAAATTTCACAAATATATACCTTTTGTCCATTTTAATGGAAAAAATCCTCACTTTTTGTTTCACTAAGAGGTTGTAAAAGGTTTTTCCACGTGTATTTTTCCTGAAAATTCATGATCATTTATGTTTAAGATTTATTCTCATCCGCTAAAATTCTTGCACAAACTAACCAGTCACATTTCCATTATGCATCTCATTTATCTCCTAATTTTCTTTGTGAAAGTGAAGTTAGTTACATTACATTGTAATTAATATCAACTGTTGAGATTTTCTTTAGAGCAACTCTAACGAAAGAGCAATCAGGGCTGGAGAGATGGCCTAGTGGTTAAGAGCACTGACTACTCTTACAGAGGACCTGGGTTTGATCCCCAGCAACCACATGGCAGCTGAGAACCATCTTTAACTCCTGTTCCAGGGGAATCCAACACCCTCTTCTGACCTCCGTGGCATTGCATGACACGGGAACAAACCTACATGCAGACAGTACATTCATACAAATAAAAAATAAAATAAAATATTTTTAAAAAGTCCTCATGCACAGCAGCTCTGGCTACAAGTGCTTTTAGAAAAAAAACAAAGAAGAGCAATAACATGGGTTAATGTGGAGGTGCTAGAAATTAGGCTTTGTGTCATGTGTGGTTAATCATGAGGACCAGGAATAATACTGTTAAATTGAAAGAGATACTCAGACTTCCTTAGGTTAAATGTGCATGGACAAATCAAAACTATCCCAAGCATTTCAAAATTCTTCCTTTTATGGTAATAAGCTGACTTACTTTATTGCTGGAGTATGTTAGCTTTTAGTTCTTACATGAGAAATTTAGGTTATAATACCAAAAGTGATTACACATGTAGTAATTTATCTAGATCATTGCTCTGATTTGAAAGGATAAAACACTTCCATTATCTCACACATACAGACATATGGCTACAGCAAGAACCAGACCCCTGTTGATGGCCAGAGGTTTCAGGAGGGCTGTAGTACCACCTCACCAACCTCACTCTTACTCCCTGGAATTTGCCTATTGGAGGAAGAATAAAACCCATAATTTGAAGACAGGTCATCTTAAGACCCAGGAGGTCTTTAGGGTGCATTTAGCTATGAGAAGGATTGTGTTTTCCTTTTATAAACTAATACAGTTGACAATCTGTTCTTTGCAACTTCAAAACACCAAAAATTCTCTACCATTCGCTTTCCGTGGGCTGTGGAAAGGGAAAACGTACCATTTTCCTCTCCTCCCCTCCCCTCCCTTCCCCTCTCCTTCCCTCCCTTCTCCTCCCCTCCCCTCCCCTCCCCTCATCTCCTCTCTTACATAATCAGAAGACTTATTTTGAACTTTGCTTATTATGAACAGGACATGACTTCTCTACCTTCAGGACCTAGGCTTTGAGCTGAAGCTGTCATCCTGTGCTCCTGCTCTGCCTGTTGACTGTACTAGTAAAGGTTCCTTCTCCTACCAGAGCTGTGTGAGTGCGAAGTGGCCAATGGCTATTTTTGTTCTGGACATTTTCCAAGAAATTTGTGAGTTTCTTAATCTTTTTGTCTAGGTGAATCTGTTGGATTGATGACGGTAGATATTAAATTTGTCACTAATGATAACATTATTATTATCATTAAAAATCATTACCTAATCCTACTCATCTTACTTTTAAAATGTAAAGTCAACATGTTTCTAAGGGGGCTCATTTTAAGTGGATGTAGCTACATATTCCTGACTAGGTTTGTGTAAAACTACAGATAATTATGCTCCTACTCTTGACATATCTTTGGCTATTCTGTATGTTCCTGGAATTATTTATACATCTATCTATAATGTATAAATAATATGTACATATATGTCTCCAATTTAACTTTTACATGTCAAAAAATTTTCCTATAAATGTTATATGTTAACTTTTATAAATCATTTGTTACATTACATTTGGAAATTATGTGGAAATAGGGTGCTATTTATTGTCCTTAATGATATTTTTATAATTTCAGAGAAGTGGATTTTATTGTATTTTGCATGCTATATAATTACCCATTTCCTTGTCAATTGCAATATTCTTGTTAGGAGCTCTCAATGAAACTTTCACAACTGGAAATTATTAGTAATTCATTAAGCATGACTGTATTAAGTATCTGCCACTTAGATATAGGTTTCATTTTACCCATACCTAAAGGCCTTCCTCAAGGAAGGGCCCTATTATAACTCTGTGAATAGGGCTCTCAGCAGTTCTCTTTCTAGGCCACTTCAAAGGACATTTTCTATGTACAGACTCTAGATGTTATTGCTCAGAAAAGATGAGAGTACAAATTGTATCCTGACTGTCAGTGTATTGAGAACACTCTTTAGAGTCATTGTTTATCCAAGCTCCTGACTAACAAGGATTAATTACATGGAGCCCAATGGACTGTTAAAGGAAAATGACATGTAAATTGTTTAGAATATTGTCCAGAGTGTATTCATATTTTATCATTTATTTTAAATGTTTGTTTTTGTCTTTGACAGTTTAATGCATCTGCAAAATGTACTTTGTTCATTTTCACTAGTGGCACCTCTCTCCTCTCCCTCCCACTTCCACAATTTGCCTTCTCAACACTTCCCACATTTTGTCCTTTTGTTTTTTATTTTGTTTTGTTCTGATAAGTTGAGTTTAATTGTTAACCTCCACAACAAGGTGAGGACTCCTCCAACTGCTATCTTATAAGAAATATACTTGTGTTGACCCTTCTCCTACATGGAGATATAATGCAAACATATTCTTTATATCCAAACAAATGTGGACCCTCTCAATAGACCAAATGTTTAGAGTCTTGATGTTGAAGTTCTCAGTCTTTTTAACCCTGTGAAAAATAAAGCTTTGCTTTTCATAAATTGTATAGCTTAGAGTACTTGTAATAGTGGCCTGAACAGACTATAACACAACCAATATATACTAAAGTCATCTTTAATTTGAAATGAGGAACAATATTTCAGTGAAATTATTTTGATATAAAGGAAGAAGTGCCATAATGGAAGTTGACATTAACAAAATAAGACTATGGGGTATTAGTAAGAATAATGTGGGTAGCATCAGGCCATCTGAGGCTTCAGTTGCCTTTAAGCTATTTTACAAACCAGTATGTTGCAGATATGGGAAAGCAATAAGTAAGTCTTGTTTATGCATGTACAAACAATGTTGCCCATTGAAACTTCAATTATCACTTTTCTCAACAGGTGTGAATTTATGTGAATATTTCATCACTAGACCACATAACTGCTTTGGTTTTTTTTCTTTATTCCTGTTATAATATCTATCAGGCTCCTTCAAGCGCTAAATAGTCATTTTTGAAAAAAATATTTATTAATGTCCTTTAATTCTCGTCAAACACAAAAATTCACAGAGAAGCATTAATTTTTGTGATTTTATTGATGTTTTCTGGATTTCAGGCATCATTTTTTGATTCAGATCAGGCATATTCCCTTTTTCCTTCCCCCCACCCCACCCCAGATCATGTATTCTGCCATAAGTGTCTGGCATCTTTTTCTCAGTCTTTTTTTTTTATGCTTGGGAATTCACATTTTCCTCCATTAATTTTACATTACTCTAAAATATGGATACATACCCTCCACCCATATATGGTAATTACAGAGTCTGAAAATAAGTGGTTGATGGATTCTAGAGCCCATTGAGAGATTCAAATTATAACGACATAGTTTCAGCTAAACATAAATATATAACAACAATGTTGTTCAGCATGCCTTTCATCTGGGGGCTTTGGTGTTAGCATCCACAAATGAGGGAAACCATTCTCCGTTTGTCTTTCTGGAACTGTGTTGCTCACTCAGCATAATGGCTTCGAGCTCCATCCATTTACCTGCAAAGTTCATAATGCAATCTTTCTTTACCACTGAATAGTACTCCATTATGTACATGTACCACATTTTTGTCATCCACTCGACTGTTGAGGGGCATTTGGGTTTGTTCCAGCTCTTTGCTACTGTGAAGAGAGCTGCAATAAACATGAACGTGCATGTGTCTTTCTGTTAGGATGAGTCTTTGGGTTATAGACCCAGGAGTGGTATGATTGGGTCAGGTGGTAAGTTCATTCCGAGTCTTTTAAGGGTTCTCCACACTTTTTTCCATAGTGATTGAACAAGTTTACATTCCCACCAGCAGTGGATGAGTGTTTTCCTTTCCCCAGAACCTCTCCAGAATCTGTTGTCTTTTGTTTTCTTGATCTTAGCTACTTGTATTGGAGTTACATGATATCTGAGAGTGGTTTTAATTTGCATTTCCCTAATTATTAATGATGTTGAATGCTTTTTAAGATGTTTCTCAGCCATCTTTAATTCCTCACTGGTGAAGTCTCTGTTCAGTTCTTTACCTCATCTTTTGAGCAGGTCATTGTCTTCTTACTTCTTTGTTTTTTGAGTAGTTTATATATTCTGAAGTTAATGCTCTGCAAGATGTATCATTAGTAAAGATTTCCTCCCACTCTGTGGGTTTTCTCTTCACCTCCTTGATTGTTTCTTTTGCTGTACAGAAGCTTTTGAGTTTTATGAGGTCCCATTTGTCAGGTGTTGTCCTTATTTCCTGTACAACTGCTGTCTGATTTAGAAAGTCTTTCCATACACCTATGTCTTGTAGGTTGTTGCCAACTTTTTCTTCTATCACCTTCAGGGTTTCATGCTTCACATTGACATCTTTGATCCACTTGGAGTTTATTTTTGTACAGGGTGAAAGTTAGGGGTTTAATTTTGTTCTTCTACAAATAATGATCCAATTTTGCCAGCACTATTTGATGAAGATGCTATCCTTCCTCCACTGAGGGTTTTTTGCCCCTTTGTCAAATATGAAGTGGCTGAAATTGTATGAGCTTAAGTTTGGATCTTCAATTTTGTTCCACTGGTCAATGGGTCTGTTTTTGTGCCAGTAGCAGGCTGTCTTTATGACTATGGCCCTATAATATAGCTTGAAGTCTAGTAGCACAATCCCCTCTGTATTGCAATTTTTACTCAGGGTTGTTTTAGCTATTTGGGGTCTTTTGTTTTTCCACATGAATTTAAAGATTTTTTTTTTCCAAGTCTGTGAAGAAGCTCATAGGGATTTTGATTGGGATTGCATTGAATCTGTATATCAGGAGAAACATTAATGTTAAGCCAATAAGATAACACATTCTATTCTGAAAAATAATTAAGAATGGCAGAGTGCAGGGACTTGGGTGGGGTGGGGGACATGGAAAGTGGCAACTCTGGATTCGATTGAGAAATGATATATGACTTATGGAAAAAGTTTAATAACAATAAAATATATTATAAACTAATAAAAATAACTCTAAAAAAAGATAAAGCTCGATCTTTTCTTTGCCTAGTAGTGAACAAATGTAACCAAATTTGTATACTACAGTCACTGACTGAAGCTTTCTTTTGTTCCGTATTTCTGTTCTGTACCTACTATGCCTTTATGTTTAAACTATATTTTTATTTTATTTTTTTTTATTAATTTTTTTTATTTATTTCTGTATGTGTACGAATGTATTGTCTGCATGCAAGTCTGTGCACCCGTGTCGTGCAATGCCGCGGAGGTCAGAAGTGGGCGTCGGATTCCCCTAGAGCTGGAGTTCTCCTGGAGTTGGAGTTTCAGACGGTTCTCAGCTGCCATGTGGGTGCTGGGGATCGAACCCGGGTCCTCTGCAAGAGCGGTCGGCGCTCTTAACCGCTAGGCCATCTCTCCAGCCCCCTAAACTATATTTTTAAATGTAAAGTGATTTTCTTAAAACAAATGTTATTTTATGTGCTCAATATGTAATTTCATTTTTTTTTGTTTAAGTGGAAAAGTAAAGAATGATCTTGGAGGAGACAAGGGAAATGCATTCAGAATTGATGGAGAAGGCAGGCAAGAATTTAGACTCATAAAACATGTATTTTATTGCTTTATAAAATAATCTAATAAATAAAAATATTTCTCTTCCCTAAAATAATCTAGGTATAAAAAGGAAGAATACTTTTTTTCTACTAAATGATTTATTAGTTTTCTTAATCATACATTAGAATTAAGGAAACTGTGTTTAGCTATTTTTTTGTGTATGAGTGTACTGTCTGCATGTAGCTTGGTGAACCCATGTTGTGAAAAGCTGCAGAGGTCAGTAGAGGGCATCAGATTCCCCTGGAACTGGAGTTAAAGATGGTTCTTAGCTGCCATGTGGGTGCTGTGAATCAAAGCCGGGCTCTCTGCAAAAGCTGTCTGTGCTCTTAACCTCTGAGCCATCTCTCCAGCCCTGTTTAGCTATTGCAATAAAAGCAATGCCTACTGGCTTCTATTTGATGAGTGTTTTGATCAAGTCTGGTCATATGACCAAATTTTAAAAGGACATATACAAGAAAATATGTCTATATAATGAAATGAACCATAAAATCATGTGCCAGAAATTTCAAATATAGAAAGCAGGGAAGAATTGTGTTCTTTATCTCAATTGGAATAATGATATATTTTCAAAAAGTCAACCAGGTCAATGATGGTGACACAAATCTTTAATCCCCAAAATAGAGATGCAGAGATAGAACTGAGTCTGATCTACGTACTACATTCCATGCCAACTGGGGATATAAAGATACCCTCTGTCAAAAATTCAATAATAATAGGAATAAGAAGAAGAAGAAAAAGAAGAACTGTCAACTGATCAACTCATCATAAGGGAAAACTTATAAACATACTCCAAGTAAATATGATCATAAAAAGTCCTATAAAGAAAATTAAGACTGACAGAATTTTTTTTCTGAAACAAAAAATTGTATGAAATAAAAAATTCAATAAAAAAGTTTATTAAAAGCTGTTCCTGTGTTTAGTAGGAGAAAAGCTCAGATACCCAGTGTCATCTAACACCATCAGGGCTGAGTCTTTCTCCTACTAAACCCAGGTACAGACCTTGGCACCTAGGTATGGAAAATCTGTCAGTAGGTTAAGGGTGGAGTACAATGTTTCCGTGAGTATATCTCACCAGGTGGGTGACTGGGGGTCACCCCACTTGGATGTGGGGGACTCCAGCTTCATTGCAGCAGAAGCTTTGTGGCCTTCCAGCCCACAGGGCCAGGAGTGCCTGGGGCCCTTGGCCTGCAGGTTTCCAGGCTTGGGGAGTTCTGGCCAGCTTGGGTATTGCATGGCATAGTCCATTGGGTGAACAGTTTCCTGGTTGGGTGAGGGGTATTGGTCTGCACAGTGTTAGGATAAAGTTGAGATTTTGGAGCCTAAAGTTCCACACTTGTACATCAATGAAGAATTCAACAAACACATGAAAAATATAGCCAAAATCAGTGTCAGCTCAGCAAACACCTAAGCTTCACATTAGAACCACTCCCAAGAGAAGCTACCCAAATGTCTAAAGCACAATGAAAGAAAGACTCAGTCGATCTCCTCCAAATACTAGTACCCCTATCCAACTACCCTCTATTGAAGACCCCTTGGATATAACTCAGGATACAGATGTCAAAAGAACAATTATGAATAGGATTATGAATAGGATTAGAGAAATTAAGGACTTTAGGGAATTTAAGGGGCTTATAAATAAGGAATCGGGGTCCAAAAAGAAGGCAGGGAAAAGTTGAAAGAGGATAATGATAAATTGTGGAATGAAATTACAAAATATAGAGAAACAATGAAGAAAATTCAAGTCGAAATGAAAGAAGAAATGCAAGATTCCAAAAAAAAACTTGGAAAGGATGGGAGAAAATCTTAATAGAATGGTTGTCATAGAAAATAGAATATCAAGATTGGAAGACAATATAAAAGAATTGGATAAATCAAGTAAAGATTATGAAAAGTTGAAAAAATGCTCTTGTTTATTCCCTGAAACTTTTCTTTAAAAAATAGTTTATAAGACTATTTATTCTATGCCTGAAACTTTTAATTGCAATATCAGAAATAAATAGTATTTTATTCTCTATATACCCAAATTTCAACACATTTGTTCACGTAATTGCTTTTGTGATTAGTACTGGTCCTAGTTTGTCTTCCATTGCTGTGACAAAACACTCTGACCGACACCAACTTGGGGAGGAAAGGGTTTATTCAGCTTACATCTCCTGGGTCACAGTTCTCACTCAGGGAGACCAAGGCAAGAACTCAGGGCAGGAACCTGGAAGCAGAAGCTGAAGCACAAGCCATGGAGTAATGCTGTACACTGGCTTGCTCCACTAGCTCATGCCCAGCCTGCCTTGTTTTTTTTTTCTTAATTTTTAAAAATTTATTTATTTATACATATATTTTTATCAAATCTAGACCCATGTTCCCCCATCCCCTCACCCCTCCAGAGCTCATGCCTTCTGCCAAACATGCTATTCATCTCTTTCTCAGTCTTTCTCAATATTCTCCATGGGGAAGTTGCCTGTTTTGAGCAGAAGTTCACGGTTTCAGTCAGTTTTTGATGCAGTCCTTTCTGTTGTTGTTGTTGTTGTTGTTGTTGTTGTTGTTTCCAATATGCATCACTCCCAACTGCTTTGGACAAAAGCTCAAGGGGCCATGCACAGGAAATACTTACAACTAGGTAATTGGCACTAGCATCCACAGATGAGGGATACCATTCGTCGTTTGTTTTTCTGGGACTGTGTTACTTCACTCAGCATGATGTCCTCTAGCTCCAGCCATTTTCCTGCAAAGCTCATGATGTCGTCTTTCTTTACTGCTGCATAGAACTCCATTGTGTAGATGTACCACATTTTCTCTATCCACTCGTCAGTTGAGGGGCATTTAGGTTGGTTCCAGCTCCTTGCTATTGTGAAGAGAGCTGCAATAAACATGGCCGTGCATGTATCTCTGTGGTGGCGTAAGTCTTGAGGGTACATGCCCAGGAGTGGTATGGCTGGGTCGGGTGGCAAGTTCATTCCAAGTCTTCCAAGGGTTCTCCACACTGCTTTCCATAGTGGCTGTACGAGTTTACATTCCCACCAGCAGTGGATGAGTGTTCCCCTTTCCCCACAACCTCTCCAGCACTTGGTATCATTTGTTTTCTTGATCCTAGCCAGTCTTATTGGAGTAAGATGATATCTTAAAGTGGTTTTCATTTGCATTTCCTTAATGATTAGTGATGTTGAGCACTTCTTGAGGTGTTTCTCAGACATCTCTAATTCCTCGCTTGTGAAGTCTCTGTTCAGTTCTTTGCTCCATCTATTGAGCGGGTCGTTTGTTTTCTTTTTTCTTTGTTTTTTGAGTAGTTTATATATTCTGGAAATCAATGCTTTGTCAGATGTATCTGCAGTGAAGGTTTCCTCCCACTCTGTGGGATTTCTCTTCACTTCCTTGATTGTTTCTTTTGATGTACAGAAGCTTTTGAGTTTGATGAGGTCCCATTTGTCAATTGTCGACCTTAATTCTTGTGCAGCTGCTGTCTGATTTAGGAAGTCTTTTCCTACGCCTATGTCTTGTAGTCTGCTGCCAACTTTTTCTTCTATCACCTTCAGAGTTTGGGGTTTCACGTTGAGGTCTTTAATCCATCTGGAGTTGACTTTTGTACAGGGTGAGAGGTAGGGGTTTAATTTCATTCTTCTACAAGTGGTGATCCAGTTTTGCCAACACCACTTGCTGAAGATGCTGTCTTTTCTCCATTGTGGTTTCTTGGCCCCCTTGTCAAATATGAGATGGCTGAAATTGTATGTGCTCAGATTTGGATCTTCGGTTTTGTTCCATTGGTCAACAGGTCTGTTTTTGTGCCAGTACCAGGCTGTTTTTATGACTATAGCCCTGTAGTATAGTTTAAAATCTGGTATAGAGATCCCTCCTGTGTAGCTCTTTTCACTCAGGATTGATTTGGCTATTCGGGGTCTTTTGTTTCTCCAAATGAATTTAAGAACTTTTGTTTCCAAGCCTGTGAAGAAACTCTTGGGGATTTTGATTGGGATTGCATTAAATCTATACAAGAGTTTTGGTAAAATGGACATTTTTACAATGTTAATTTTCCCAATCCATGAGCATGGGAGGTTTTTCCATCTTCTGAGGTCTTCTTCAATTTCTTTCTTTAAGGGTTTAAAATTTTTGTTGTAGAGGTCTTTGGTGTCTTTGGTTAGGTTTGTTCCTAGGTATCTTATTGTTTTTGAGGCTATTGTGAGTGGGAAGGTCTCTTTGAATTCTTTCTCCAGTTGCTTGTTCTTGGTGTAAAGAAAGGCCATTGATTTTCTAAGGTTAATTTTGTATCCTGCCACTTTGCTGAAGCTGTTAATCGTTTCTAGGAGTTTTCTGGTGGAGTTTTTTGCATCTCTTAAGTAAACAATCATATCATCAGCAAATAGGGATAGTTTGACTTCCTCTTTTCCAATTAGTACTCCTTTAATATCCTTTTCTTGCCTTATTGCTCTAGCAAGTGTTTCAAGCACTATATTGAAGAGGAGTGGTGATAGGGGGCAGCCTTGCCGAGTTCCTACCTTTAAAGGGAATGTTTCCGTCATTTCCCCATTTAGGATGATATTGGCTGTGGGTTTCCTGTATATGGCTTTGATTACATTGAGGAATGATCCCTCCAATCCAATTCCTTCTAGGACTTTAAGCATGAAGGGATGCTGGATTTTGTCAAAGGCTTTTTCAGCATCAATTGAGATGATGGTGTGGTTTTTGTCTTTGATTCCGTTTATGTGTTTGATGATGTTTATTGATTTTCGTATGTTGAACCATCCCTGCATCTCTGGTATGAATCCAACTTGGTCATGATGGATGATCTTCTTGATGTGGGTCTGTATGCGATTTGCCAGTATTCTGTTTAGAATTTTGGCATCTGTGTTCATGAGGGAGATGGGTCTATAATTCTCCTTTTTAGTTGTATCTTTGCCTGGTTTTGGTAATAGAGTGATGTTGGCTTCATAGAAGGAATTTGGGAGAATTCCCTCTGATTGTATACTTCTAAACAGTTTCAGAAATAATGGTTGTAGGTCTTTTTGAAATGTTTTATAGAATTCTGCTGTGAAACCGTCTGGGCCTGGGCTTTTTTTAGTTGGGAGGCTTCTTACTACATCCTCTATTTCTTCATATGTTATGGGTCTGTTTAAGCTGCTGGTCTCCTCTTGGCCAAGCTTTGGTGATTCCCAAGATTTCAGATATTCATCCATTTCTTCTAGATTTTCAAACTTGGTAGAATATAGGTTCTTGTAATATTCCCATATAATTTTCTTGATCTTTTCCTTGTCCGTTGTGATATTTCCCTTTTCATCACAGATTGTATTGATTTGGAGTTGTTCCTTCTTTCTTTTTGTTAACTGGGCTAGAGGTCTGTCTATCTTGTTTATTCTTTCAAAGAACCAACTTTTGGCTTCATTGATTTTTTGTATTGTTTTCTTTGTTTCTATTTCATTGATTTCTGCTCTGATTTTTGTTATTTCTTCCTGTCTGTTGCGTTTAGGGTTCATCTGTTGTTGCCTCTCAAGTGCTTTTAGCTGTAGTGTTAGATCATTCACTTGTGCTCTTTCTGTTTTTCTAATGTAGGCACCCAGGGCTATAAATTTCCCTCTTAGGACTGCTTTTAAGGTATCCCATAAGTTTTGTTGTGTTGTATTGTCATTGTCATTCAGTTCCAGGAATGTTTTTATTTCTTTCTTTATCTCTTCCTTGACCCATTCATTATTCAAGAGTGTGTTGTTTAGTCTCCATGTGTTCTTGTAGGCAGGAGGGCTTGTCCTGGTGTTGATGTTGAGCTTCATTGCACTGTGGTCTGACAGGATGCATGAAATTATTTCAATCTTTTTGTATTTGTAGAGGTTTCTTCTGTGTCCCAGGATGTGGTCGATTTTGGAGAATGTTCCGTGGGGTGCTGAGTA
This sequence comes from Rhizomys pruinosus, assembly GCA_009823505.1. Classification (NCBI taxonomy): domain Eukaryota; kingdom Metazoa; phylum Chordata; class Mammalia; order Rodentia; family Spalacidae; genus Rhizomys; species Rhizomys pruinosus. Next base: position 2,299,809 of record VZQC01002949.1, read on the forward strand.
GAAAGTGTATTCTCTGGTATTAGGATGGAATGTTCGGTAGAGGTCTATGAGGTCCATTTGGTGTATCATATCGTTCAGTTCAGATGTCTCTCTGTTTATTTTTTGTCCTGTTGACCTATCCAAAGGACTCAGTGGGGTATTGAAATCTCCCACTATGAGTGTGCTGGGGTTAGTCTGTGACTTGTGGTCCTGGAGAATTGTCTTTATAAAGTTTGGTGCACCAGAATTTGGGGCATATATATTCATAATTGTGAAATCTTCTTGGTGGATTGTTCCTTTGATGAAAATGTAATGGCCTTCTTTGTCTCTTCTGATTTCTTTTACTTTGAAGTCTATTTTATCCGATATTAAAATAGCAACACCTGCTTCCTTTTTGGTACCATTTGTTTGGAATAATTTTTTCATCCTTTCACTTGAAGGTGGTGCCTGTCCTTGAAGGTAAGATGTGTTTCTTGTAGACAGCATATCAATGTATTCTGTTTCCTGATCCAATCTCCCAGCCTATGTCTTTTGATTGGGGAATTTAGTCCACTAATATTTAAGGTTATGACTGATAGGTTTGTGTTGCATCCTTTTGCCTTATTATCCATTTGCAGTTTGGGTTTAGGTTTCTACTTCTGCAGTTATGCTTTTATTTATTTCTCTTTCTAGGTGCCTGGGGTTGATTGTTCCTTTCTTCTGTCATTTGAATTGCTTCACGTATTCTCTGAAGGTTTGGTTTTCCAGACATGTATACTTTCAACTTGTTTATGTCATTGTATTAGTCAGGATTCTCTACAGAAACAGAAGCAACAGGACAAATATATAGCTCTATACAATTTATTGATTTGCTCACGTGACAGAGCTCAAGGAGTCCAACAGTAGCCGCGCCACACTGGAGAGGCTGAGAATCTAGGGAACTGCTCAGTCTGCAAGGCTGGATGTCTCAGTAGTCCTAATCTGGTGCTGAAGGCCTGATGGATTACAGGAGATCTGCGGGTCTCAGTGCGCATCGGGATCTGAAGGGTTGATCACAGCAGCAAGACAAACTCATCAGTGAGAGAGGCAAGCCAAAGGAAAAAGGGGACCAGCTCTCTCTGCTGTGGCCTTTAATACTGCCTGCAGGCAGAAGGTAACACCCACATTTGGGGTGGGCCATCCGGGTTGGGGTGGTCCAATCCAAAGATCCTTTTTCTCTTATTTGTTCCTTAGTCCAGTCAAGTTGACACCCAGGGTTAACCATCACAAGTCCACCCCTTATCAACTTGACACCCAATAAATAGCCTCTCCTGATATTACGATTAAATGTCAATTGCAAACAATGGCAAGGTCATAATTCCACCTAATATTTTATAAGTGTATCATGTGCAATAGCAAAGCATTATATCTTAGAGTAGGTGGTAATGTCCTTGAGGAACACTTAGTCCTTCAGTATCTAATAACCCAAATATGACAACACTTTACACTTATCTCAGTTGCACATTCAAAAGGGAACAACACAAGTATCCGCTTAATATAAATGTATATATATGAACAAGCACATTCTTAACCAAATAGGACAAAAGTTAATATCTATTATAATCCACGTTTCTGCAACTGGTCCCGTGGCCTCAGCTGATATTTATGACTACCTTCTTCTACTACCCATTCTGTATTTCCTCCACCATCAGCAAGCACCTCTGCAGGTCTTGGCTCTTTCCCTGGAGGAGTGACCCATACCTTCATCCCTGAAGGGTCTGGGCCATTTATTGTCCTGTCTGGTTTGGGTTGTTGGAGTTTCCCATTGACCTTAATCATAGGACATGGTAGCACCAGAAGGCGCCCTACAGCATCTCCTGCCTTCCAGACATAATCTTCCTTGCCCCCATTGTGGAGAAAAAGTCCAATTTCCCCATGGTAGTCTGGATCAATCACTCCTCCTACTACTGTTATTCCTTCCTTAGCCTGTTGGCTTAAAGGCAGTAGAAGCCCGAAGTGGCCAGGGGGAAGTCTTAGCTTCCAGTTCAATGGAACGTTTGCTGTATCTCCTGGCAAAAGCACTCCCCCCATTGGAGCCAAAACATCTAGACCAGCAGAACGCAAGGTCGTGGGTACAGGAAGCAAAAATTTTCCTACTGGGTCACTAGGGGTGATAGTGAGTGGAATCATTCCCACTTCCACCCCTTGGTTCCTGGACCCATGAATTCTGGCTATAGGAGAAACAGTACCATATAGTGGACGCTGATTCAAAGCATATACTGCTTGCTGGAGAACCTTGCCCCAGCCCTCCAGGGTATTGCTACCTAATTGGCACTGTAACTGTGTCTTCAAGAGGCCATTCCATCGTTCTATCAAGCCAGCTGCTTCTGGGTGGTGGGGAACATGGTAAGACCAGTGGATACCATGACCATGGGCCCACAGTCACACTTCTTTGGCTGTGAAGTGAGTTCCTTGGTCAGAAGCAATGCTGTGAGGAATACCATGATGGTGGATAAGGCATTCTGTAAGTCCCTGGATGGTAGTTTTGGCAGAAGCATTACGTGCAGGAAAGGCAAATCCATAACCAGAATAAGTATCTATTCCTGTAAGGACAAAACGCTGTCCCCTCCATGATGGAAGTGGTCCAATGTAGTCAACCTGCCACCAGGTTGCTGGCTGGTCACCCCGGGGAATAGCACCATATCGGGGGCTCAATGTTGGTCTCTGCTGTTGGCAAATCTGGCACTCGGCAGCAGCTGTAGCCAGATCAGCCTTGGTGAGTGGAAGTCCATGCTGTCGAGCCCATGCATAACCTCCATCTCTGCCACCATGACCACTTTGTTCATGGGCCCATTGAGCAACAACAGGGATAGCTGGAGAAAGAGGCTGACTATCCACAGAACGAGTCATCCGATCTACTTGATTATTAAACTCATCCTCTGCTGAGATCACCTTTTGATGAGCATTTACATGAGACACAAGTATCTTCACATCCTTTGACCATTCAGAGAGCTCTATCCACATACTTCTTCCCCAAATGTCTTTCTCATAAATTTTCCAGTCATGATCCTTCCAAGTCCAGGACCATCCAGCCAAACCATTGGCTACAGCCCATGAATCAGTATATAATCGAACCTCTGGCCATTCCTCCTTCCAGGCAAAATGCACAACCATGTGCGCTGCATGAAGTTCTGCCCACTGTGAAGACTTTCCTTCGCCAGCTTCCTTTAGGGTTGTTTCAGAAATAGGCTGTAATGCTTCAGCCTGTACACCTCTAGGTGGTGCCTGCATAGCATGCAGAACCATCAGGAAACCAGGCCCTAGTCTTCTCTTCCTCAGTCAACTGATCGTAGGGCAAAACCCATGAAGCCATAGGTGCATGCTTAAGCACAGGAGGCATTGTAACAGGAATGGGAACAATAGGCATTTGGGCAACTCCTTCATGCAGCTTGCTTGTGCCCTCCGGGCCTGCCCGGGCCCTGTCACATATGTACCACTTCCATTTGATAATGGACTGTTGCTGCACATGTCTTACTTTATGGTCTGGTGGGACAGATAACACCCAGCTCAGGTTTTGCCTTTGCCACCCATTATGATAATTATGATAACTATGCTCATCTGGCCTTCGGCGATTCAGTGCTACCACCTGACGCCTACCCTGAGGTCCTGTTAAACCTATTACCTGTACATTTAATTTATGCAAGCAAGCAACAACTTCTCTAACTGTAAGGTCTGACATAAGAAATAGAGCAAAAACAAAACTCTTCAAATGTTCTGGTGTCTCCCTCAGTAATTTCCATCTTATAAACTCAATGAAAGGCATGTCCTCTGGGTCCTCATATTGTAGAGAATGCGGTTTTACACTTCGAATCCACTCGAGCATGCCCATCTGCCTGACCCTCATAATCCCTTCATCAATACTAAGCCAAGAAATATCAGGCATCTCTAACTCAGTGTTAGTAGACCATGTTTTAATAAATACGTCAGCCAACCATTCAAATAAACTTTTAACACCTTTGTTAACCACTCGAGTTTCTACGTTAAACCTAGAATGGGCTCATATCGTTAAACTCAGTGTGATCCAATTTTATATTCCTTCCACCATTATCCCACACCCTTAAAATCCATTCGCACACATATTCCTTAGTCTTCTGCATGAATGAATCGGCAAACTCATTAATTTCTTTAGTGGTATAGCGCACTTCCTCGTGGACCACACATTCTATGTCACCTTTAGGGGCTTGCTTAGCCTTGACTCTGGTTATAGGTCTAGAAGCAACAATTGTTGGACCCTGAGGGACATTAGCTTCCACTGGGAGGGGGAGATTAGCTTCCTCAGGCAAGTGTGGGGAGGAAGGATCTGCAGGGTGTGGATTCTCTACTGAGGGTGGGGAGATTAATTCCTCAGATAAAGAAAATCCCTCAGAATCTGAGGGTTCAAAATCCTCATCATCATGGTTCTTTCACACATCTCCATCAGGTTCTGGTCTCTTGTTACTTACAGCTGATTCTTCAGCCCCAGCTGACCAGAACCCACAGATTACACAGTCCTAATGATCTCTGCTCCCTTTTGAAACTAGAAACTTTACAAGACAGGCCTCCATCTTCTATAACTCCTTCACCAAAACTGCTCCAAGCTCCACAGCAATGATCTTTAGGCATTCAATGATTTTTCTAGCCCAAAGTTTCAAACACTTCCACAATCCTTCCCCAAAACACCAAGGTCAGGTCTGTCACAGTAATACCCCACTCTCCTGGTACCAATTTCTGTTGTAGTTTGTCTTCCATTGCTGTAAAAAAACACTCTGACCTACACCAACTTGGGAGGAAAAGGTTTATTCGGCTTACAACTCGCGGGTCACAGTTCATCACTTAGGGAGCCCAAGGCAGGAATCAGAGTGGGAACCTGGAGGCAGTAGCTGAAGCACAAGCCAAGGAGGAATGCTGTTCACTGGCTTGCTCCCTTGGCCCATGCCCAGCCTGCCTTCTTATACTGTACACAACAACCTGCCCAGGGTGGCACCACTCATTGTGGTCTGGGCGTTCCCACACTGCTCGACCATCAAGACAATACTTCACAGATTTGGCCACAGGCCAATCCAATGGAGCCAATTCCCCAAATGAGGCTCCCTCAACCCAGGAGTGTCAAGTAGACACTAAAGCTATCCAGCACAATTGACCCCTTGTCAACTTGACTGAACACATCACTATTAAACCACCACCTTTCCAGGTCTTATCCCCAAGTATGATGTTAACATTAATCACAACCTAAGACAGTACAACCTTAAAAACCCCACAGTCCTTAAAATGTTCAAACACTTAAAAGATCATAGTCCATTAAAAGTCTCTTAACTGTGGGCTGCTGTAAAATCCAACACAAATACTGTCTTATTTCAAAGGGAAGAATCAGGCCCTCTCAAACAAAACCTAAGTCCAGAAAGTAGCTCAAGGCTGGACACCTGGGATTCACTCAAGATATTCTGGGCTCCAAAGGGTTTCAGTAGCTCCTCCTCTCTGACTCTGCCATCCGTGGCACACACAGCTCATCTTGAAGGCCCAGTCCAACTTCATTTCACACCTGCTGCTCTTAGTGGTCGTCCCATGGTCCTGGCATCTCCAAAAATCTCAGGTCACCACTGAAACTGAGGTAGCACCTTCACCAATGGTCTCTTCTGGCCTCTCCTGGTGCAAAGCCTCAGCTTCTCTCCATGACCCCTGCAATCCTGGGGTCTTCACTGCAACCAAGGTGCACTTCCACCTATGGTCTTTTCTGATCTCTCACAGTGCCAAGCCTCGACTGCTCTCTGTGATCCCCTCAAATTTCAACACCACAACCATATAGGAGACTTTTGCACACTACCGAGAACTGCTTCTGGCTTAAGATGGAGTCTCAGGCCCCTTCTGGATCACAGCTTCTGTGTGCTTACCCTGAAGAAATTCTTCCCAGAAGATTTCATCACAGTGATGCTGGTCTCTTGTTACTTACAGCTGATTTTTCAGCCCCAGCTAACCAGTATCAATTGTCCCAGTACAATAAAGATTTCACTTTAGGTTCTGGTCTCTTGTTACAGCTGATTCTTCAGCCCCAGTTGACCAGAACCCACAGATTACACAGTCCTGGTGATCTCTGCTCCCCTTTGAAACTAGAAACTTCACAAAACACGTCTCCATCTTCTACAACTCTTCCAGCAAAACTGTTTCAAGTTCCACAGCAACGATCTTTAGGCATTCAATAATTTTTCTAGACCAAAATTCCAAACACTTCCACAATCCTTCCCCAAAACATCAAGGTCAGGTCTGTCACAGCAATACCCCACTCTCAGTACCAATTTCTGTTGTAGTTTGTCTTCCATTGCTGTGACAAAACACTCTGACCGACACTAACTTGAGGAGGATAGGGTTTATTCAGCTTACAACTCCCGGGTCACAGTTCATCACTTAGGGAGCTCAAGGCAGGAACTCAGAGTGGGAACCTGGAGGCAGGAGCTGAAGCACAAATCATGGAGGAATGCTGTTCACTGGCTTGATCCCCTGGCCCATGCCCAGCCTGCCTTCTTGTACTGTATACAACAACCTGCCCAGGGTGGTACCACTCATTGTGGGCTGGGACCTCCCACACTGCTTGACCATCAAGACAATACTACACAGATGTGGCCACAGACCAATCCAAAGGAGCCAGTTCCCCAGTTGAGACTCCCTCAACCCAGGTGTGTCAAGTTGACACTAAAGCTATCCAGCACACTCATGGAAGGTTTTTCTCTCTCCTTCAACTATAATTGATATTTTTGCTGGTTATATTAACCTGGGTTGGCCTCTATTTTCCCTTAACACTGGAAATGCTTTGCTCCAGAATCTTCTTGCTTTCATAGTTTGCGTGAAGTCAGTTGTAATCATGATAGGTTTCCCCTTATAGGTCACTTGTTTTTCTCTTGTGGCTTTAAGGAATTTGTCTTTGTTTTGGGTGTCTAGCATTTTAACTATGATGTGGCATGGAGAATTTCTTTTCTGATCTTGTCTGTTTGGAGTTCTATGTGCTTCTTGTATTTGTATTGGTTTGTCCTTTTTTAGTTTGGGGAAGTTTTCATCTATTATTCTGTTGAAGATCTGATCAATACCATTCTCTTGGGATTCTTCTCCTTCCTCTATTCCTATGATGTGGAGGTTTGATCTTTTCATAGTGTCCCACAGTTCCTGGTTGTTCCCTTTTGTGTATTTTTAAATTTTTCATTAATCTTTCCTTTGAGTTTTTAAGTTTGTTCTGTGTTACTCTTCCAGGTCTGATAGTTCTTTGTGTTCTGCTTCCTCCCTTCATGCTTCTGAGGCTTTTTCCACTCCTTTCCATCTTGATTGGTATGAGCTTTTTATTCCTTTTTCATTTCCTCTTCTGATTTCTTTATTTTTACTTCTTCTTGGAGCTTCTCAATCTCTTCTTGTAGCTCTTGCTTTGCTGTTGTTTTCCCTTATCTTTTCCGCATGGGATCTTTTCAGTGTTTCTATTCCTTCCAGAGTTTGGTCATCTCTCTCTCTAGGTTCCTTCTTGAGTTCTTCATTCTCTTTTTCTTAGTTCTTTGATTGTGTTTTATAATCTATAGTTTTTAAATATGTTCCCAGTGTGTTCCTGATATCTGTTCCTGCGGCATCCCCAAGGGACTTGCACTGCAGGACTTCCCATTAGGGTTGGTAGAGCTTGGTGCTGCGGATTACCCTGCCCCTTTTCTGTGTAGTCTTCTTCTTCGTGTTCCTGGCTATGTGCTTTCCTTGCCTGTATTCCATGTGAGTACCTAACTGCCTCTTCACTATATTGAAGGCTTGCTTTGCTTGCCTCCTTCGGAAGAAGAGCCTGCCTTCGTAATCCCAGTTGGGGGGGGGCGTGGTGGGGGGGGGGGCTCTTCAGCCCATGCCTGCTGGGCCGTATCTTCCTCAGGAGATCTCAGTCTCTCACGGAGTCACCCAACTGGACCTTTAATACCAGCTGGGAGGATAAACCTATGCCGCACACCACAAAAGCCACTCAAGCCAAAACAGCTGGATTAATGGATCAACAATCAGCCTTGCTGAGGCAAACCCAGTCCTACCTGCTTCCTGCTCATTTCTTTTGCTGGGCTCAGGCGATCTCCCAGCCTGGCTTCTTATACAGTACACAAACAACCTGCCCAGGGTGGCACCACTCATTGTGGGCTGGGACCTTCCACCACTGCTCAACCATCAAGACAATACTCCCAGATGTGGCCACAGGCCAATCCATGGAGCCAATTCCCCAATTGAGGCTCCCTCAGCCAGGTGTGTCAAGTTGACACTACGCTTATCAGGTCAGTACATAGATTAGAGAAATAATTTCTCTTCTAAATTTTAGTCTAGGTTGTTTTTTTTTTCAAAGTCTGTGAAGACGCTCATAGGATTTTGATTGGGATACATTGAATTTGTAATCATTTTGGGTCAAAGGACATTTTTGCTATGCTAATTTTTGGATCCATGGAGTATGAGGTCTTTCCATTTTTTTTTTTTTTTTTTTTGGTCTTTTTTAGACAGGGTTCTCCCCTGTGCCCTAGCTGTCCTGGGAACTCACTATGTCAGACCAGGCGGCTGAACTCACAAGATACCACCTGCCTGCCTCCAAGTGCTAGATTAAACGGCATTGCCCCACACACCTGGCTCATCTTTTGATGTTATTTTCGATCTACTTCTTCAGGGGTTAAAATTTTGTTGTCGAGAGGTTCTTTGGTATCGTTATGTTTGTTCCCAGTATCTTATTGTTTTTGAGGTCTATTGGAGTGGAAGGTCTTCTTATATTCCTTCTCCCTTGGTTATTTTTTTGGTGTAAAAAAAAGTCTATTGATTGTCCTAGGTTAATTTTGTAGGCACCAACACTTTTACTAAAAACTCCGAATCTTTTCTAGAAGTTTCTGGGGGGTTTTTAGCATCCCTTAGGTAAAACTATTTCATATCATCTGACAAAAGGGATCAGCTTAAGTTCTTCCTTTTTCCGATTCGTACCCTTTAATTCTTCTCTTTCTCATTGCCCGGCGAGCTTACTGTTTCAATCACTATGTTAAGACGGAGTGGTGATCGAGGGGCGGCCCTTTCGGGTTCCCACTCTTTAAATCCTTAATTCATACTGGACAAATAAAAGACCCTGAATAGCTAAGTCAACTCTGAGTGGAAAAATGCAATACACGGGGGGATTGCCCTACCAGACTTAAATTCATATTACAGGGCCATAGTCATAAAGGAAAGCCTGCTATGGCCAAAACACCGACCTTTTGACCAAGGGAAACCAAAACCGAAAATCTGATCTTGAGCTCATACAATTTCAGCCACCTCATATTTGACAAAAGGGAAAAAAAAAAAAAAACCCTCAGTGGAGGAAAGATAGCATCTTCAGCAAATGGTGCTGGCAAAATTGGATCATCATTTGTAGAAGAACAAAATTAAACCCCTACCTCTCACCCTGTACAAAAATCAACTCCAAGTGGATCAAAGATGTCAATGTGAAGCCTGAAACCCTGAAGGTGATAGAAGAAAAAGTTGGCAACAACCTACAAGACACAGGTGTAGGAAAATACTTTATAAATCAGACAACAGCTGCACAGGAAGTAAGGTCAACAATTGACAAATGGGACCTCATAAAACTCAAAAGCTTCTGTACAGTGAAAGAAACAATCAAGGAGTTGAAGAGAAACCCCACAGAGTGGGAGGAAATCTTTACCAGTAATACATCTGACAGAGCATTGACTATGGGAAAACTTTGCTAAGATGGGTTGAATTCTAAGCCAATGTGATCTCCTTGGCCACACTCATGGGGTGGGGTGTAGTGATGAAAAGGTTTAGGATTGGACCCTGAGAATTGAGTCACATTTGCTATATAACAAGACACTTTACGATAAAAGTGCCCTCTTCATTTGGACCTCAACATGCGTCCACATGGAGTGCTTTCCTGCACGTGTTTTCCAAATGGGTGGTCCTGGGATTAAGTGGGCCCTACCACAAACCTCAGCAGCATACCCACAAATGGCATCATGAACATGGGGCATGGAAACCAGTTTGGTAAGCTAGAATCTCTGAAAAATGGGAAATAACAACTTCAAGGAAGCTATGTTTCATGAGGAATTGTTTTGTGTTGTATGGCCTGTGTTTTTTGACTGTGTGCTGTGGTTTGCTGTGGCTGTTGTGTTTCAAGTTGTGCCATTGAGAAAGTTTAGCATCTCCAAATCAGTGAAGGCATGTACTAAGGATGGACACAGAAGGAATTCTCCTATTGACTCTGCTGGTGCGCCTGTGGGTGACACTGGTGGAGACTTGGCCTGTGTGCCAGAGACCTTTTCTCTGATAGACTTTGGGAAGCTTTCATTCTCTTGTGGGTTTCACCCACTCAGCAGGATATGATTATGGAGCCTGTGGCTTTCCTGGATTGGGGGCATCTGTTGCTTCCCCTGCCTTCCCAGGTGACAGGTATTCAGAGAAATTGTGAGAGGAGCCCTTCCTCTCCCATCCATTTGCCTTCTAGAGGTTTCAAAAGGAGCTTGGAACCTGCCCTGTAGCCTGAAGCTTCAGCCTTCTGGCCACAGTTCAGGTAGTGAAGGTCACAGAGGCTGGAAGGATGGGCATGCCCATGGAGCAAGCAAGCATTGTGCAGCAAGCTTCCATAGAGGTGTTCATTTGCACCTTTGCACAGGCAGGCTTGGGTTGTAGCGGTAACCACCCAGGAATTAATCTACCAACATTGACTTGCATGGAAGCTTGTGAAAAGCCACAGTCTAAATGTGTTTTTAAAAAGTGTCCTCCTGGGCTGGAGAGATAGCCTAGCGGTCAAGAGCACCGACTGCTCTTGCAGAGGACCCGGGTTCGATCCCCAGCACCCACATGGCGGCTGAGAACAGTCTGTAACTCCAATTCCAGGAGAACTCCAGTTCCAGGGGAATCCGAGACCCTCTTCTGACTTCCGCGGCATTGCACGACACGGGTGCACAAACCTGCATGCAGACAGTACATTCATACACATACAAAAAATAAATAAAATTAAAAAAAAAAAGTGTCCTCCTTAAAATTTTTTTCTGTAAATAGTGTTAAATAGTGTAAAATAGTGCTTAATTCTGCTGAAGTTTCCTTTTGTATGCTCAACTTCCCCCAAGATCTCTTCTAGAGGTCAGTCTTCTATGATGCAAATTGAGCTTGTAAATTCCAGGCTTGGTGGTGGCCCATGCCTTTAATCCAAAGGGATGTCTTTGAGTTCGGGCTGGCCTAGTCTACAGAGTGACCTCCTGGCTTGCTCTGACTGTAAGAAAGCCCTGCCTTGAAAAGACCAAAGGCAAAATATGAAGCTGTTACATACATTTTTCAGTTTGTAGCTGTTTGTAGATACTCTAGTTAATCTAGTCCAATGTTTGTTCTGTGCCCCTCTCCTGCTCTGGAAACAGCGGATGGCTGGTAGGGGAAGGGCTGGCTTTACAGTATTCTGTGTTTCACTGGAAAGTGTAAAGTCTCGGGAACTCTTGACCAGGAGCAGTTCTTCATCTTTCATTGTGTTTTAAAGGTGCAGGTTTGATTCCAGTACTCAGGAGACAGACTGTGGACCTCCGCAAAGACTGAAGCCCAACCTTAATTGTGTAAATGAACTTTTTTCATTGAACATCAAGCAATATGGCTTTCCTCTCTTGCAGGTCAACCTAACAAATCTTTCTTATGTGTATGTATGTATGTATGTATGTATGTATGTATGTATGTGTGTGTGTATGTGCATGCACACATGTGTATGGATGTGTGTACTTGTGTTCTAAGTATATTTTAATGTTAACAGCCATGATACCAGTAAAAACATTGCCTCTGAATTGGAACGTGGCCCTTCCTTCTCAAGACTCAAATTTATATTAAACAGCCAAAACATAATTCAATTTCAACAAAGGTTATGGGTTATCTATTAAAAATTTTAAAATAATGGATCTACACTGCCACCTACTGCTTACGCTATTTCAACATCTAAAACAAAGATGCAACCAGGTTTTCATTGTATTAAAGTGTTAATAAGTTTTTGGGTCTTTGAGAATAAAAAATAAAAATTATAAAAATTTAAAAATTTTAAAAAAAAATTAAAAAATGTGAATTCCCATTAACATCATTGCAGAATTGGTGGCCACCATTTTTTTAATTATTGCCCACATACAGGCTAAGACAAGCCTGCATTTTGTTCAGATGACCAGTGGGTACCTGGTGTTGAGGACTGCATTTCATTTGGGTGACCAGTTGGCTGGAAAAAGGTTCCCTTTGCAGACCACCAAAGTGAGTAGCTGATGTGAAATTCCTATCCTGGCTTTGGGCAGGTGGAAAGTCATGGCCAGGAGTCGGAAACGTGTCTCGTTGTCCTTCTGGAATAAGAATGTTTACTTTATGGAATAATAGGGACTCACAGTCAAGATATTTACTTTGAGTAGAAGAGTGTGTGTACATGTGTCTCTTGAACGGGCTGTGAAATATTGACTATGGTAATTTCTAAGTTGGACTAACTGAATATTCTGTTATGAATGACCATGAAATGTTTTAGCAAGGATGGTGCAACATGGTTTAAATCTGAAATGGTGCACACTGGATAAATATTGAACATTTGTATTCAAATTTTGGGGCAATGGAACATTTAGTATGTGGGGCTTACTTGGTGCAGTGTGGGAAAGCTTCAAAGCCAACAAGTAGCAGTTAAATCTGTCTCCCCTGCTTTCAAGCCAACCGTGATGAGGAGTCTCTGCTGTGCACTTTGTCTGCCATGAGCTCTAACATTTTAAGATTTTGTGATGGACTGAGATATATAAACTGAGCTAAAAAGAAGGCCCCACCCCCAAAGGAATTTCTGTCAGATATTTTATCACGGTAATACAAAAGTAACTAATAAAAATTTGTATAAGCCTAATATATTCTGAAATGTCTTTATTTAAGTAAGCACATATAGCAGTTTATGTGATAAGTACTTTTAATTTCTTGCAATTACCTAAGAATATTCTTAGAAGTTAGACTATGAACTGAAGTTACAAATCTAACTTGACAAGCTAATCACATAAGTTAAATGAAGACAATGCTTCTAATTTGCAAAAGATATGCAATTTCGGGGGCTGGAGAGATGGCCTAGCGGTTAAGAGCGCCGACTGCTCTTACAGAGGACCCGGGTTCGATCCCCAGCACCCACATGGCGGCTGAGAACCGTCTGAAGCTCCAATTCCAGGAGAACTCCAGTTCCAGGGGAATCCGAGACCCTCTTCTGAACTCCGCGGCGTTGCACGACACGGGTGCACACACTTGCAGGCAGACAGTACATTCATACACATACAGAAATAAATAAAATTAATAAAAAAAAATTAAAAAAAAAGATATGCAATTTAATTTTTTTTTCTGGCCAGGTATACAATGCAGTTGAATGTGGAGAAGGCAATAAAAACAGGAGTGTGTCAGGGCACTATGAATCAAGGAGCAGTAGTTTCTAAGGAACTAGATGGACTTTTGTCCTTCACTGAATCATATGCAGGGTTTTGTACCAGGTCTCAGATTTGTGATGCAGTCAAGGCCTGATGGCTCATGACAGTCTTCTCAAGAAAAGACTTTTGTGTAGAGTTAATTTCTTCTTGATGTCATCTCCCATCTTGAACATCTCCCATGTTCACACAATTCTAATTAATGAGGCCATGTTATAAAGAAATAAACTTGGTCTCAGTCATAGAATCAGAGTGCAATACAAAAGTAGAGATAAATGAAAAATCCATACATACATCAAACCTCTTCCTCTCAAAGGATCAGAGGAGAAGTAGAGGCAGAAAGAGTGCATCAGGCAGAGGTTATGGATGACCACAAAGAAACACAGTCTTCCATACAAATGACCAGTTACTCACACAAACAGCAATGGTGTCAGCATGAACAAGTCCTATTTCAAGGTCAGAACAGACAATCTAAACACCAACATGGGGAATCGGAAAAGAAATCTCCAAACCTAAGAACTTTAGGCAACTGATGTCTGCTGAGAGGGTGAAAGATTGTTCCTTACCAGGATGGGACTCCTGGTGAGCACAATCAAAAGATTCACCTTGAAGGACATTTTGGGACAAAAATCAAACTCTATAGTCAATGTTATATACATATCTATATGTATATATAAATTTATACATAAAGGTGTATTAATAGCGTGGCAATAGTGGGGACAGGTGTAGGAGAGAATATAAGTAGCATCCCACTGTATTTTATGAAAATCATAAAAATTCAATTAAAATTTATTTATTGTTATAATGGGGGGGTGCTACCATATAAATCTAGAGGTCAAAAGACTTTATTGCTGTTGTGGGATTATAAGATCACGTCAGACTATAAAGCTTGAGCAGCAAGCACTTTTATTATTGAGCTTGCCTGCACTGGGGAAATTTTGTTAAGTTTTGTTGTTGTGTTGGTTTTGGTTTGGTGAGATTTCACTCTGTTGCTGGGGGGTCTTGGAACTCACCATATGATAGCCCAGGCTGGCCTCAAAATCAAGGCAATCCTCATACCTCACACTCCACATTCTATAATTATAGTAGAGAACCACTATTCTTGATTGGAAAGTAATTTTTATTAGTGTGTTGTTTGCTTTTTCATGATAGCCTCCAATGTTTATCAATATTAAAATTATTTTTTTTTGGTCTTTTCGAGACAGGGTCTCCCTGTAGCCCAAGCTATCCTGGAACTCACTCTGTAGACCAGGCTGGCCTTGAACTCACAAAGATCCACCTGCTTCTGCCTCCCAAGTGCTAGGATTAAAGGCATGCACCACCATTTTTACCAAGCATAGTGAGTTGATAATAAATGAGTACATTCACAAATTCAATTTAAACATCATATTGTATATGGAATAATCTAGCCTGTATTTGATCATTAGAGCATATTTCATAACATAACTTGATGGTTGGCATTGTGTATCAGCAGGTAAGCTTGCCATAAATGTCTGGTAACCTGAATTCCATTTCTGAAGCCCACATGGTGCATGAGAATTAACTCCCAAATGTTTCTGACTTCTATTCATGCCTTGTGGCATGTGTTTGTCTGAACACACAAACACACACACACACACACACACACTCACACTGACTAGGATTTATTTGGTTCTTTAACATTTCAGAATAAATTTATATAATTAAATGCCTACAATAATTGGACTAGAAAATGTATTTTTGTAAGGATGCATTCAGCATATTTTTAATAAAAAAGAAAGAAAAGCATAAACTTTATTCTTTCATTTGTTTCTAAATGAGTAGCTAGAGTCAGTATTCTTCCAGACTGTGTCTTCCATTGCTTGTTCATTTCTTCCTTGCTTTCAGGCTCAGCCATATGGTGATTGTTTAAAAGTTAACAAAGTGTGCTGCCCCAAATCCCATGTAATTACACATGATATTTTAAATTAATTAATTGATTGATTAACTAATTAATATGCTATTAATTGTTTTTATGCAGTGTGTCCTTGTGGCACCAACAAGCTCAGAACTCACTATGTAGAGAAGGCTGTCCTTGACCCTAAGGAGATCCACCTGACTCTGCCTCCCAAGTGCAGGGGACACCAAGCGGGGCCTAAATAGATTTTTTTTTCAGTACTAATCATTAAACATAATGACTGAATATAAAAGCGTTACTTTTACTTTCTCTCATTTTCCAAAAACATTGTTCTCTGATATTGTAAAACTGCTTCTGAAATTCTTGATGGGAATCAAATACGTTTTAATTTTAAGTGATCTGATGAATTTTATCTGTATTTTTGATATTCCTCATTGGTAATGTTTCTTTTTAAAAATATTTTATTATAGATTTGGACATTTCATACATCATTTCTCAGTCCAGTTTAGACTCATTTCCCTTTCCATGCCCCCGACCCAACCCAAGTTCATTCATTGTGCCATGCATTCCTTGTATCTTTTTCTGAGTCTATTTAAAGATTTTCAAAGCAGAGGATTATTGTTTTGGGGAGAACTTTACTGTTTCAGTTGGTTCTTTGTCCCAGATTTTTGTGTTGTTGTTGTTCATCTATACTAAAATTTGAATCACCTATACTAAAATTCTGCCATCTGAAAATAAACTGTAACTTATTTCCAAATCATATTTCAGGATTGACATTTGTCTCTTTTTATTTTATATTACTCTAAAATATTAATACATACCCTCCACCCATATACCAAGATTACAAAATCTGAAAATAAGTAATTGGTTAATTATAGAGCTGTTAAGGGATTCACATTGTAAGAACACAGTTGCTTTCAACTAAAGAGGAATATAACATTAATGCTGCTCAGTATGCCTTATAACTATGTGCTTAGTGCTAGCATCCACAAATGAGGGATACCATTCAGCATTTGTTTTTCTGGGACTGTGTTACTTCACTTAGCATAGTATCTTCTAGTTTCATCAATTTACCTGCAAAAATCATGATGTCATCTTTCTTTTTTTAATTAATATGAGATAATATAATAGATATATATATATATATTAATAATATTGTTATCAAATCTAGAGAAAAAACCCGCGTCCCCCCATCCCTCCACCCACCAGAGCTCATGCATTCGGCCAAACAGCTTTTCATCTGTTCTCATCTTTCTCATAATTCTCCATGTCGAAGTTGACTGTTTTGAGCAGAAGTTCACTGTTTCAGCAGTTCTTTTGATGCAGGTCCTTTCTGCATTGTTGTGTTGTTGTTTGTTGTTTCCATATGCATCACTACCAATTGCTTTGGACAAAAGCTCAAGGGGCCATTCACAAGAAATAGTTCAACTAGGTAATTGGCACTAGCATCCACAGGTAGGGATGCCATTCATCTTTTGTTTTTCTGGGACTGTGTTACTTCACTCAGCATGATGTCCCTTAGCTCCAGCCATTTTCTCCTGCAAAGCTCATAATGTCGTCTTTCCTTTTACAGTTACGCTGATAAAACTCCTTTGTGTAGATGTACCATATTTTCTCTATCTACTCAGGAGTCGAGGGGCATTTGGTTGGTTCCAGTCTCCTTGCATTGTGAAGAGAGCTGAATAAACATGGGGGTCCATGTATCTCTCGCAGGGGTGAGTTTGGGGTACATGCCTAGGAGTGGTATGGCTGGGTCGGGTGGCAAGTTCATTCAAGCTTCCAAGTGTTCTCACACAGCTTTCCATAGTGCCTGCACAAGTTTACATTCCCACCAGCAGTGGATGAGGGTTCCCCTTTCCCCACAACCTCCCCAGAATTTGTATCATTCTTTTTTCTTGACCTTAGCCAGACTTATTGGAGTAAGATGATAACTTAAAGAAAGTGGTTTTGATTTGCATTTCCTTAATGATTAGTGATGTTGAACACTTCTTAAGGTGTTTCTCAGCCATCTCTAATTCCTTATTGTGAAGTCTCTGTTCAGCTCTTTGCTCCATCTATTGAGTGGGTCAGTTGTTTTTTGAGTAGTTTGTATATTCTGGAAATCAATGCTTCATCAGATGTTTCTGTGGTGAAGGTTTCCTCCCACTCTGTGGGATTCTCTTCACTTCCTTAATTGTTTCTTTTGATGTACAGAAGCTTTTGAGTTTAATGAGGTCCCATTTGTCAATTGTTGACTTTAATTCTTATGCAGCTGCTGTCTGATTTAGGAAGTCTTTTCCTATGCCAATTTCTTGTACTCTGCTGCCAACTTTTTCTTCTACCACCTTCAGAGTTTGGGGTTTCATGTTGAGGTCTTTGATCCATCTGGAGTTGACTTTTGTCCAAGGTGAGAGGTAGGGGTTTAATTTCATTCTTCTACAAGTGGTGATCCAGTTTTGCCAATACCACTTGCTGAAGATGCTGTCTTTTCTCCATTGTGTCTTCTTGGCCCCCTTGTCAAATACGAGATGGCTGAAATTGTATGTGCTCAGGTTCGGATCATCGGTTTTGTTCCATTGGTCAACAGGTCAATCTCATCTTTCTTTACCACTGCATAGAACTCCAGTGTTTAGATGTACCACATTTTCTTTCTTTTTTTTTACAGTATTTTTTTAATTTTTTTATTAATTTTATTTATTTCTGTATGTGTATGAATGTACTGTCTGCAAGCAAGTTTGTGCACCTGTGTCGTGCAATGCCGTGGAAGTCAGAAGAGGGTATCGGATTCCCCTGGAACTGGAGTTCTCCTGGAATTGGAGTTTCAGACGGTTCTCAGCCGCTATGTGGGTGCTGGGGATCAAACCTGGGTCCTCTGTAATAGCGGTCGGCACTCTTAATTGCTAGGCCATCTCTCCAGCCCCGTACCACATTTTCTTTATCCACTCGTCAGTTGAGGGACACTTGGGTTGGTTCCAACTCTTCATAATTGTGAAGAGAGCTACAGTAAACAACTCTGCAGTAGGATGAGTCTTGTGTGTATATACCCAGGAGTAGTATGACTGGGTCAGGTGGTAGGCTCATTTTGAGTTTCTTAATGGCTCTCCACACTGCTTTCCATAATGGTTGTATGAATTTACATTCCCACCAGCAGCGGATGAAAGTTCCCCTTTCCCCACAACCTTTCCAGCATTTGGTATCATTTGTTTTCTTGATCCTGGTCAGTCTTATCAGAATGAAATGATATCTTAAAGTGGTTTCAAGTTGCATTTTCTTAATTATTAGTGATGTTGAATACTTTTTAAGATGTTGCTCAGCCATCTTTATTTTTCTCACCTGTGAAGTCTCTGTTCAGCTCTTTACTCCATATTTTGAATGAGTCATTCGTTTTGTTACTTCTTTGTTTTTTGAGTAGTTTATATACTCTGGAAGTTAATATTCCCTCAGTTGTATCAGTGGTGAAGGTTTTCTTCCACTCTGTAGGTTTTCTCTTCACTTCACTGATTGTTTATTTCACTGTACAGAAGCAACTGAATTCAATGAGGTCCCACTTGTTAGGTATTGACCTTATTTCCTGCACAGCTACTATCTGATTTAGGAATTCTTCTCCTACAACTATGTCTTGTAGGTTGCTGCAAACGTTTTCTTCTATCACCTTCAGAGTTTTGGGATATTTCTTCTTAATATTGCTCTTACTTCTTCAACTTATAAAATTTTTCCACTGTCCTGATTACATTTTAAGTTTAATTATTTTATTTTCAACGTATTATTTAGACATTATTTCTATAATAATTTTGTCTTTTTCTTAAATAATCTTGAATTTAATCACCTATTAATTCATTTTATTTTTATTTCATTTTTTTAATAACTTCAATTAGTCATTAAAGCTGTTCTTTCATATTTACACTTAATAATTTAGCCAAATTAAATTCATGTTCCTCATTATGTTAGTTTTATGATTAACTGTTGTTTTGATCCTTTTATTAACTGTATAATTTTATTTCACAATATCAGAGATTTTGTTTTTCCACTGAAAGAGAATTAATTATCTAGGTAATGGTTGCTTAGTGTTTCCTTATTTTATATCTTACCCTTTCTCAGACAGTCAATAAGCCTATTTATGTGAAGATTTGAAAAAAATAGGGTGCCTTCCTAGTTTTTTATTACATTTTTTTATTATAAGATACTTTCCTTAGTGGAACAATGAAGATCTAACTTTTCTCTTTTAATATGTACAGATGATTATTTGAAATACTTGAAGGTATTAATGACAAGAGTTTGTTCCCTTGAGCTTTCTTTTCTCTTGGGTTTTATATTTTACAGTAACACAGACTTAAATTACTCCAAATTCCGTGTTTCAACATAGTAAAAGTTTCCATGAAGATTTATGGTAGCAGAACAAAGAACGTCATAAATCAAGAAGCATTTTGAACATGTTGGTGGAAATAGTAGATTGTCAGGTTTCAGAGAAGCAGGGAAATAATTCTCCATGATGGGCCTCAGATGCTATTTGGTGGTATTCTCACTTTAGGCTGGATGGACCCCCGATGGAGTCACTGCTGACCAACAGCATGGCGACCACTACCATGTGGGCAGCACTCCTGGAAACAGAAACTAACACAAACTATTTCCTCAGTAACCCCCTGCTTCCTCTTTTTAACAAGCCAACTACAATCATCCATCTCAGCCAAATTTCCATAGGGGCAAGCCAGAAACCCTGAAAAAAAAAATAAAAACCAACTCCTAACTGAAACTCCCCCTAACTGAAACTCTTCTACCAAGCCACCTGTTACCACCAGCTCACCTCCTCCAACCCACAACCCTGTAAAACTCAGCCTGATGTGACCAGAAGTTGCTTATGAGTTAACAAAATGTGCTTCTCTGAGATGTCCCAAGTGATTACACATGATATGTTCAATTAATTATTAATATCCTATTACTTCTTTTTAGACAAGCTGTCTCTGAACTCACTATGTAGAGAAGTTTGTTTTTGATCCTACAGAGAACCTGCTTCCTCTGCCTCCCATAGTGAGAACAGCCTGGAAGCTCCTTTTCCAGATCAATTCTTCTTGGTCATTTTCCCAAACCTAACATCCTTTTCAATGTTGGGTGCTAGGGCTCTACTTGTACATTCCAAAGGATTTACCTACAAAGATGGCAAGTCATATACAAAGGAGGTCAAAAAATGGCTATGAAGGGGGTAAAGATGACCCAAGATAATTTGGCTCTGAACTCAGAACATTCAGAACTCCCCACATCGTTGAAGTTCTATCAGTCTGTCAGCCTCACAGAAGGTTCAGTGGTTCTCTCTAGGAACTTTCAATTACATAGCCAAACTCAATTTTAGGGTTTTCTTATTTCTCTCTGTGCTATAACAATAGACTGTAAATGATTTTGACTTATTTTTCCCTGGGCTTTTTGCTTGTTTGTGTGTTATAGTTATCCAGGGTCAACACCCTTGCAAAGGTGTGTCTTTTCGCTTGCTTTTCTAGAACCTTGCTCTCCCAACTCTCAGAACTGAGTCAGCATGCAGGACCCTAGAATTAAGGACTCTAGCTTCCCCTGATGCATGAGACTCAGACAAGCCTGGAGCAAGAGCATATTAAGGCTGTCAGTCAAATGGGGTCGAACCTCACCATTTCTCTAAACCATGTAAATTTCCTCTTTCCCTACTGTCCCTGGTTGTAATCTAGCCAGTATGCTGAGAATTACGCATGTGCCGAACTTGTCCCTCATCAACCTATCCTGCCCTAGGCAGGTGAAACCATACAAGCAGCGTTGCAGACCTGGGCCAATCAGAAGACGACAAGAGGAGAGCAGGAATTCAAACAGTACATAACCCCTAACCCTGCCCCCAATGAACAAGTCCACGACAGCTCGCCCTCTGTCTGCATTCACCCGATTCCTGGTGCCTCTCACCCCGATTCCTTCTTGGGTTGGACCCTGAAATTCCCCAGCAGGCCTGGGAGATTGTCAACATCTGGCATCCAATGGTGGGTTTTTGATACCATCCCCCCCAATGCTGGCGAGGCAACCCCTTCCTTGATCGGTGAGTGTGCCCCATTCTGTGTTCTTTGCCCTTTCAGCTGGCATTAGGGTGAGAGCCCAGCACCCACCCTCTCCCCCCACAGACCCCTCTTCCCCCTTACCATTTCCTGCACCCGTGGATAATATTCCTCCCCACATTCGGGAGCCATGGACAGCTGCCCCACTCCTCCAAACCCGTGGCCTTAAAATGAAACCCTGGGACTTGGAATTATTTGGGAGGAGGCCATTTGCATTGCCTCTCCTTGCCATAATTGCAAACCTTATGGGCACCTCAGCAGAGGATGTTCTGTGTGAGCATAACTCAGCCTGCCACAAGAACACTGAGAAGTTAGCCCTGCCCTGTGTCCCTGACTTTCACTAGGACTAGGAAGGTTCCCCCAATCCCAACCCCCCCCAAACTCCCTTCAGCTGCCCCTGCTAGGGATACTCATTCGCCCTCCACCAGTATACCCTTGGAGGGGGCCCCAGGAAGCTCTCTCCCACCCGTGGAACTGGAGAAATCTCGTTCGGTTGGCTGTGTCTTTTGGGTAAGAAAGAGTTAAATTCTTTTTTTCCATTATACTTAAACTCAAGTTTCTGGTCTGGGGCCCTCAGTTAGGAGAGTGCAGAGATGGGGGATGCCCTAACTCTCCAATGGTAAAGTGGGAACATGGGGTTCACTTCAGTGATTTGAAATGCAGGTAAGGGATCTGGATTTATTTTTTCCGGGACTGACACAGCTCCATGCGTGCAGCGTTTCCTCTTTTCATCTATGTCTTGTGTTTACAGTAACTGTTCTTCCGTGTCTCTAAGTGTGCATCTAAGTTTTTATGTGTGTTTGTAAATCAGTAATTATAATTGTCTCATGTTGGTTCTGTCAAACAGTGGCCACTTCAAGTTTCAATCCTGTAAAGTGCACAGAACCATTCATTTTGGCATGCCAGACTAGATACACATGTGGAAACTTTAAAAATTGCTATTTAAAAATACATTTAAAAGGCCTAAAATTTGGTTTTTGTCTGATTTCAAAAGGGATTGTCTGAGGTAACTTGCTTGTTTTGGAATTATCTGCTTTGAGACCTATGCAGGGCAGATTCTCTGATTTAAATTTAACTAGCCTTCTGGACTGGGAATGAATTCTCGAACCAGGTGTGGTGGCACACACCTTTAATCCCAGTCCTTGGGAGGCTGAGGCAGGCAGTTCTTTTCAAGCTCAAGGGCAGCCCATCTGGTCTGCTTTGTTGAGTGTCCTCCACCCAACTATTACCTCAAAGAACCAGAGATAATCTGCCTCTTACAAGCTAGTAAAATTTGCTTCAGCAGTTAGTCAAGAATCCTGGTCTGGCTTGGGAGGAGGTCTTTCGGGCTTGGGGACTTTTTGAACTCTCTGGAGTGCCCATGTGGCAACCTTTCCTTCTTTGCTAGAGACCAATTTTGGGGTCTGGCACCTGGATCAGTGGGGTGCTGCATGGCTTCTAGGGGCGCATTATAGGCTCTTGCTTCCAAGGAGCAAGGGAGAGCAGACTGTAACAGACTTTGGGCTCTGTTATGTTTCTTCAAGAATTTTTGAGCCTGTTTACCTGACTCCCTTTTTCCCCATGGGAGGAAAAGGGACGTCTCTGGGTCTGTGTGCTCCTTGCTTATCTTGTGAGCAGGCTGTATGTTTGTGTTGAGGAAGAGTTGGTCTCAGAGAACTGGGTGAATCAAATTCATGAAAACTGTACTTCACTCCATGCTTTTAGTCTCCTAGCCAGGCATGGTGGCACACACCTTTAATCCTAGCACTTGGGAGGCAGAGGCAGGCAGATCTTTGTGAGTTCAAAGCCAACCTGATCTCCAGGACAGCCAGAGCTACAGGGAACCCTGTCTCAAAAAAGACAAAAAATAAAAAAATATTGTGATTACTTTAAGATGTTAGAGTAGCCTCTTTCCCCAGGCTCCTGATGTTTTGAATGTGTGTGTTTGAGTCTTTTTAAACTATGGAAGCTCAGTTCAGCTTATGGATAAGAACCTGTTTTGAGGGTGTAAGTGCCTTAAGCCCTCATACTTAGTAAAGTATTATTCTGACATGCCTAATCAGAAATATAAATATTTTAGTGGTATAACTTGGGTACTCTAACAACAACAGCAACAACAAAACTTTCCAAACTCTATCCCAGAACATGGGAGGCAAAGGCATGTGGTTATCTTGGTCTGGTTTAGGTGGAGAACTGATACCAGAATGGCCTGCTGGCCCAGCCTTGTTTCTTGCCTCCAGGGTGGGAGAGCTACTCTTCCTGGGGTAGCTAATGGGTTTTATTGTGTTTCCTATCTGTATTCCCCACCCCCTTCCTCCACATAGGAAGCAAACATACCTCCCTGGGTTTGAACTGGTGTCCCACTGGTCTGCTGGTCTGGCCACTCCTGGAAGTTCCCCAGCCAGGTGTGCTGGGCCACACCTTCAATCCTAGCATGCCTTTAATCCTAGCACAGCCAAGATCTTTTTAGGTGTAGAGATCATTACTGTAGAATTTCTGATTCAGAAACTAACTGACCCAATTTAATCCTAAATTAAAAATAGGAAAATTTACTCACAGCTAGATGACCTCAGTGCTGTGTAAACTGTGAAGATTGAAGTGTTGTTATGTTGACTGTTATAAACTTAAGAGTCATATTTTACTCTGATTTAAGTTTTCATCTGTAATTTAGAGTTTTCATCAAGGTGCTGAAATTTGGGGTTTGAAACTAGTCAAATATTGGTTTTATGGAGCTGTTTAAATGACTAGGCTTGCATCTATTGCTAATGATATACTTGATACCAAGTTGATTCACAAGTAAACTGTCATGTGAGCTAAAACTGCTAAATTACACTATTGTACTTGATCCTTATATTTTAAGTTCATTTTAAGGAATAATCACTTCTGTTTTGGGGTGCAATTTATTTCTACACATTACACATGTGCGGACATTTGCCAGGCTAGGTAAAGTAGCTCTAAGCACTCAAAGAAAATTGGTCATTCAAAACCTGCTCCCAAGCTGTTGTGAACATCTCACAGTTTATACTAGTGTATTTGAGATAACTGTCCCATTTCATTACATGGAAAATAAGTATTAAATCTGTAAAATAAGTAGTAAATAAGCAGTAAATCTACACAATTAAGGGTTAATCTGTTTATAAATGCTATGTCTCAAGGTAATAAAAGGATATAAAAAGGTGGAAAATGTTAAAAACATTATTTTTTGTAAGGATTTATGTGAAGATGATGAAAAAGTTTATGCAAGTGATAAAAGTCTGTGGAGGTTTGTAATGACAAGTAAAAAGGACACTATGTAAATAAACTTAAATTTGTAAGGTTCAGTCTAGTTTAAAAATCAAAATGTGTATCTAGTAAATTGGTATAAACACTCAAACTAGTTTACTAGTGGCCTAAATAGGATCATGAATATATAGAGTTGTTAACTTTCAGTCCTCCCCTGGCTTGAACCTGACTCCCTGTTACAGGTTTGAATTAAATGGGCACAAGCAAATGTTGGGTTACCTATGGCTACTAAAATTGTACTTTATGTTTCTTGCAAGAGTTGCTTTGATATTTCCTTTAACCTAACCAGATAATTTGGCTCAAAAGGCTAGATTCTATCTTCCTGAACCAGCTGCATGCAGTACCAAAGAAGACAGTTTGGATGGACTTGGTAATCCTTATTAATTTATTTCCTGTCTTTTGGTATGTGTTACAACTCCTGTCTTTCTGGGAAAACTATAAATCAGGATAAAGCGTCTGAAAAAGAAAAGGATTTTTCCCATTTGTAGTAATTGTATTGAACAGTTTTACATTTAAAATAAGCCTGAAATTGTATAATTTAATCTTGCAGGTTATGCCTGTTTAATGCATGGTGTTAAGTCTCTCGTCCAGTCAGAATTATACAAGGCTGCTTGAACTTTTGTCCAGCCCTATCTAGAATATTATACAGTAATTAAAGGCATTGGGTTGGTGTAACTTAGCCTTTCTGTATGGATAACCACCATACATAATCTCCATGCCAATTTGGCCAAAAACAAAAGTTGGTTGATCTGGGCTAACCATATGGACCAAGAGAAAAGTATAACCAAAAGATAAGCGATCATTATATTTCCTTTAAAGTCTGAGAGATTGTGCCTCCAATTTTAAGTCATTTAAAGTCATATGAGATTCGTTGTTACCAAATAACAAAGTTTATTCTCTCTAAGCAACTACCTAAGGGAAAACTCACACCCACCATGACTATTGAAATTTCCTGGAAAGCAGATGCTGAGTCCAGACACCACATGGACAAATGAACAAAAGAAGAAGCCCAATAATAGATGCTTCAGAACCCCTGGTTGAGAAATTCTAATGGACTTTTAAGTTTTTTGTTTTTTGTTTTTGTTTTTTTTTTTTTCACCCTGTTCCTGTCTTGGTTCCCTGCCTAGAAAATGTACCTAGCTTCTCTTGCCTTCACAGGCACTAGTCAAGGATGTTGTTCTCTCTATAACTACACTTTTTGGCATCTTTCAGATAGACCCACTGAGCAGGGGTACCCCAGTCGCCACCTCCTATGCCCCCTTTCAGCATGGAAGAAGTCAGAGTGGTTGGTGCCCCGATTCCCTCTTGGAAATTGGGGTAACCTCCTCAGAGGGTAATGTGATAAAATTAGGAGCTAAAAATTGGCTAGGCAGTTTAGGGTCAAGATCCCCCCCCAAAGAGCCAGTTTCTTTCTCAGCTGAGCACTGAGGACTTCCTGGATCTGCCAGTGGACTTCTGGTTGATCTGACTCGTGGCTCACACATCCTTAACTCACTTGTCAGATTTATTGACCAGTAGGTGAATTCCATTAAGGACCCAACACAATCCCCCTAGCAGAGATTATTCCATCTTGGAGACACCAACTCTGGTTCACTCTTGTGAACGTCCTTGGAGGATTTGAAGGCCACATGAAAGGGAGAGATGAGTTATGACCCCAGGTTTTCCTCATTCTTCCTGATCCCCTACCAAGTCCTCAATATTACATGTCTACATTGTGAACTTGGTGACATTATTAAAGGCTCCTGGTCTCAACAGTTTATTAACTACACCTTAACCCTTGGTTCTCAAGTTGTCTCCCTTAACTCTACCCTTCCCAAGGTCATAGCTTTTGATACTAGCTTTGTTTCACAGGCGTGGTCTAAGTTAAAGTCCATTTTTGATCCTGTTACATTGGTCACCTAGGGCATCCTCTACCTCCTGGCCTTTCTCTGTCTTTTTCTCTTCAGGTGTCTGTTTCGCTTTGTCCACAGCCAATGCCAGGTCAACAAAACAACGGCCCAGGTCCTCTCAGCAATGGTCAATAGGGAATCTGCATGCACCCCTCCAATGAGGTGATTCGCATCTGGCTCTCATCCATCCACAATTCTCGGGAATGATCTTGTCTCTCCTTTACTTCATACAGCTCCTGGCCTCTTCCCTTGGTGGCTGGCCAGGCAAAGACGGGTAAGACCCTGCAAAACCAGGGCAACCTAAGCCAGATTCAGTCAAATGTCAGAATGCCAGAGGTGGGGTCAACAAGGTTCGGGCATAGCATCGGAGCTTCCACTGGACCACTCCTCACACAAAATTAAATACAAAGTTTGGAAATGTAGTAGCCAGTATGCTGAGAATTATGCATGCACACAGCTTGTCCCTCATCAACCTAACCTGTCCTAGGCAGGTGAGATCATACAAGATCTGGGCCAATCAGAAGACAACAGAGGAGAGCTGGAATGCAAACAGTTCATAACCCCCAACCCTGCCCCCAATAAACGAGTCTACGATAGCTTGCCCTCTGTCTGTATTCACCTGATTCCCAGGGTCTGTGTTTTGACTCTGTGCCTCTCACCCCCATTCCTTCTTCAGTTGGACCCCAGAATTCCCCAGCAGGCCTGGGGGATTGTCAACACCTGATATACCCTCACAGTCCTAGCCATTCTGCTGTCTGTCTGTGGATTTAATAAATTTTCTAATAAACATCTTACTGCCAAATGATAGTCAACTTCAAATCCCCCCTTGAACTCTAAACCTGAAATCTTACAGATACTTTTTGAAAACTATATGAAGATATATATTAAATATGCTGAGATTATTTTTCTTGCTAAATGTTAATCTAACTGTAAAATTAATATATTATTATTAAGAATGCTTTACTATTTTAATGATATAATAATATTTGAAATCCAAATTTGAAAATGTCAAAAATGATGAAAATGCAAGCAAATACACTACACACTACACCTGCCTCTCTCTTTCCAAAGAAGAAAACCAATAACTGACACATCATTCTTGTTAGGTCTGGGCTTCCCAGAATCCCAAGGCACACAGATGCCCACTTCCTCCAGAGGCTGTCAATCTTCTCAGTACTTCCTTTGTACCTGAGGCCCCGCCCCATGGCTGTAAGTGGAGGCATCATCTTGCCTCTGTCTTGCTCCTGCCTCGATCCTGCCATGCTCCACCACGTGGCCCTCACTGGCAGTCCCACTTGGAAGTAAATCATGTTCCTGGCATGACTTAAGTCTCATGTGCCTTATTATCTGGGGGCCGGGGGTGCATGTTCTTTTTATAACCTAACAGTTCTGGAAAAGCTGTTCCACAAATTTGTTTAAACTATGAGTAAACTGGTTTAAATATATAACTAAAAGTAACCAAGTGAAGGTAATGAAGCCTGTTCTCCTTTCCTTTTGTGTGATTCTGATTTCCATTCCCAGGAATCTAGCCTTTCTCTGAAATCAGAGAATGAACTGCCCTGCTTGTTGTGGACAGACCCTTATTTCCTTCCATTTTCTGTTCCCTCATTGCCTCAGGCCACACAACTGGAGTTCCCAGTGGTATGACTTAAGGTAAGGAAGAAAGGAAATCATCCACAGAAGAGCTGGTAAACAAAAGTAAGTATTTTTCAGTTTCTTTCAAATCTAATTTTGTAGGGATGCAGAGACAGATTCTCAGAGTGAGGAAGCAGAACTTACTCTCTATATACTTCGTTGGTTTCTGTTCTTGTTTCTCTACAATATTTGGGAAGAAATAAAGACTTGCAAGTTTCTATATCTGAATGATTTCATAGACCCAGAGCTCTGTGTTGTTTTGTTTTGTTTTGTTTTTAATATGTGTTTGTTTGTTTGGGTGTTTTGTTTTTATTTGTTTTGTTCCTTGCTTTTCCAGACAGGATCTATCAGTAGCCCCAGTTAGACTTTAACTTGCTCTGTGTTTGAAGACTACCTTATTTTCAGACACTATGGAAAGTAGTCTTATCCCTGATGATTTTAGAATTTGTATCCTTTGATAGTATGTTAATAATACTTGATCAAATCAGTCTCATAAGGACTAGATTAGAAACAAACTCTGCCTTAAGGATAGAAATGAGATGACATACAGCTTTAGTTTGAACTAGTTTTAAGATTATATAACATGGAATTTCAGAGAACTCATTACTGGAAAATGGCCAGTTCACATTATTCACACTTACAATGCCTTGTACTGTTCACCATAAACAATTAGGAATAGTATAATATATTAAAGGTCAGTATAAAAAATTCTGTCATAATGTCAAAATTGGTTGTCGTGTGTTAAACTTCAGGTCCTATCTTCACTAGGCATGAAAAAAAATGGGAAAGGGAAATAGTCAGGTAGAATTTTTGCCTATACTTATGCATTTTGATAGAAAAGGAAAAATGAACAGCTTATAATATGTGCTCACTTGTGTCCAGGGCATATCATTTTGATAGAGGATAGAAAGTATATTGTTGTAATATTTGATGAGAAAAATATGAAGTTATAAGTGTTGGGTTTCTAAGAGTGGGTCTTTGAGTACACAGTATAATACCTTTGTAAAAGCAGAAGTTCACAAACACATCACCACGGAATAGGAACCCATCAATAATCCTGTTTGAACTTTAAGGCTTTTTTTTTTTTTTTCATAGGCAAAAACCCTCCTGTGCATTTTCAGTTTTCTGAAGTGAGGTCAATATTTACAGAGAGGGCCAGGGATATGAGCATCCAAGCAGTCCCTTGCAAGGTGCCCACCACAAACCTATCCTTGTCTCCATATGATTGTAAATCCCTTCCCAGGAGAGAACAGTTTCTGCTTTGGCTGGCCCAGACCCTTCCTTTCCCAGCATCAGATTCCTGGAGAAATTCCTTTTCTTTCTTTCTTTTTTTTTTTTTTCCATCATTGTTTTAATAGCTTGATAACCAAAGCATCTCTTTAAACTATCTTCATCTCTGGCTATTCACTTCTATTTGTAGAAGGCCTCACTGTGACTCACTCTCATGATATTTTCACTGTGCATATTTTCAAAGAGCACACAGGATGGAGCAAAGTAGCAATGGACTTATGCCTCTGGAATTCAGTGGTGAAACAACATTTTTTAGCAACAAGGCATTTAAATCTAAGAGAAGTGAGAAAACTTCATAAACTTAAACAGTAAGTTATCATTCAAAGGCATTGACACAAGCAATAACCAAAAAGAAACAGAAATTTACTTATTTATTTTATTGTTTTGCATTGTGCCATTTAGATATTATTCTCAAATGACCAGTATTAGAAAATAATCTCTTTCATTATTATTACCCGTCTTGGATAATTTTGAATGAAATTTACTTCAGTTAACTTTTCATGAGAAACGACCTACACAAGGTCAAGAAGGGTGCTTGCTGGGAAACAGAACAACAAAGATCCTTAAATTCAAATTCTTACAAGCCTGGGCAACAAAGACATCCATATTAGAGCAAATGCACCTTGTTATGTGTTAATTATTTATACTGTGGCTATCCCATATGAATTTAAATGTAAATACAGTGAGATAATTTATGTCAGTCATTGTGAATTAAAAAAAATATTTTAATGTCTTCTTGAGGCAAGATTTTGCTTAATGTTGGGAAAATGAACTTAAACAAATTATTAAGATGAAATTTATTACTTTAATTTTGTTTCCTAGTTGAGACTCCACTACTTAGCCCACTGGCCAACATAGTCCCAATTTCCGGGAGTTATATACTCTGAGCCAAACAACCAGAGTTAGCTCACAAAAAGTTCAAGGCCAGCCTGGTCTACAGAGTGAGTTCCAGGACAGCAGGGGCTACAGGGAGACCCTGTCTCAAAAAGACCAAAAAAAAAAAAAAAAAATCAAAAACAATCTAGCTGGTCAGCAGTAACAAAATTCAAGACCAAATAGTTTTTAGAATTTCCGATCATCTTCTCAATGAAACAGAATCAGATTATTACTTTAAAGACATTCCAAAACATTATTATTATTATTATTATTATTATTATTATTATTATTATTATTAGTCTTTTCAAGACAGGGTCTCCCTTAGCTCCAGCTGGCCTGAAACTCGCTCTGTAGACCAGGCTGGCCTTGAACTCACAGAGGTCCACCTGCCTCTGCCTCCCAAGTGCTAGGATTAAAGGCCTGCACCACCAGGCCAGGCTCCAAAACATTATTAAGAGGTTTCCTGGGGCCTAGAGGGATGGTCTAGCGGTTAAGAGCGCTGACTGCTCTTGCAGAGGACCCGGGTTCGATCCCTAGCACCCACATTGCGCTGAGAACTGTCTGTAACTCCAATTCCAGGAGAACTCCAGTTCCAGGGAAATCCGACACCCTCTTCTGACCTCCGTGGCATTGCATGACAGGGGTGCACAGACCTGCATGCAGACAGTGCATTCATACAAATAAATAAATAAATAAAATAATAAAAAAAAGAGGTTTCCTGGCTGAGATACAGATAAATCCGTCTGAATTAAAAATGAACAATGGAACTCTTTTATTCCAGAGAAATGCTCTCCCAGGTGAATCCAATGGCCCTTTGGGGTGAAGAACCACTGGAAAACCCATGTCTGTGAGGGGTTAAGGGCCTTTTATAGGTCAGAGGAGTGGAGATAGTGACGACGACGTGTTGGAATCTGGGTAATTAAGCCAGGTCAGGGGCCTGAAGGTGGGTCCCATATCCGGAGGTCTCATGGTAATCTTGAAATCCATCTGGTGATTTTTGTGGGCAAACACAAGCTCCTGACCAGAAAAGTGAGGCTCCTTCGAGTCTTCACTATCTTGACTTTTCTTCCTGAACCCTGACCTAACAATTATTTCATTTTATTTCTCTATATCCAACATATCATATTTTGTTACTTTAGTTTTTTACTTTATATCACTTTAGTTTTTTTTTAACTAGAATTCTTAGTTTATTAATGTCACTTATTTTTATCTTCTTTTTCTTCATTTTGATTTTTCTCCTGTTACAGCTCTCAGTCACATTCATAAAGGAATTTAAGAATGGACACAAATAGAAGCCTTGGGAAATCTTATGAAAAATTAAGGAAAACCCTCAGGGTAGGCTAGCTGTAAATCTTAGTAGCCGTCCTGAGGAGAACAGAGGGGAGAAGGAGAAAATTCATAAAGCCATGTGGGTTTGGAGCAGGTGAGAAGATCAGACACCTGATGGACCACATTACATGGAGAAGGAGGGAGCATTAGAGAAAAAGTAAGAAACCTCCAAATGTTGGGACAGCCCAGAGCTTTAGGGCAGCAGACTTAAAATAGAGTTATAGAGGAAAAAACAAAAAAATAAAAAAAACAGCTATTGATTTTCTGAAGAATTTAGAGAATCTGGCAGATTGTAATAGAGCCAGATGTCTGTGGTCACCTCAGAAGCAGAGTCCCAAGAGGTGGGAATTCCAGGCAGCAAAAGTTGCCTATCTCATCAGTGATGGAAGCATTCCACCCATCTATGTAGCTAGACTTAAAGAAAACCCAAGCTCTTAGGGGTGATCCTGACTAGTGACTGACTGGAAGAAACTGGAAAGCTAAGGTCCTCAACCAAGCCACAGATTCTCGTCCTCTCAGGCTCCTCCCAGGGGGGCTTCCTTCCACTATGATAGCATTTGATCTTTACAGTCAAATTTTGACAGGTGATTTATTTTTGAAAACAACAGTACTCCTTAACATTGTTCATTATGCTTGGTAATCAGTGCTGCCAAGGGTTTTGACATCCTCAGCCCAAAGAGTAGCTTTCAAAATATGTAGATCTCAAAATTTAAATTTGAAAAAGAAAAGGAAGAAAGGAAAGCAGAGCTCTGCCTCAGTGGTCTCCTTGTCCTTGCCCCTTGCAGGAAGGGTGTGTCTGGCTTAGTTTACCACTCCGTTTCTTTGCTTTCATCCACCTTATGATCCTAAGTTGCATAAGAAAGTGTTCTCAGTTTCCCTTTCTGGCACATAGTGCAGAACTGTCCTCCCCAGTGTTCTCAGCCAGCTGGCAATGGTTCTTTCCATTGTCAGAATTTGCTCTCTGTCCTTCACAGCAGACATGCTCTTTCCCTTCCACAGTCCTCGGCGAATGTGAACTTGGCCTCTGCAGTTCCTCATGCTGCTTTCCCCTTTACATCTGTAAATGGTTTTTTTGTACCACAACCTTTTCAGTTGTTTGAAGTCTTCTCATTTTGCTGCACACTAACGCGGGTCAGGAGGCTGCCAGGGAGGGTTGCCAGGAGAGACTCTGACTGAAGTTTGGACCTTTCTTTGAGGAGAGGCTTTTCAAGTTTTCTTTAGGTATATAGTAATTGGAGCTCTAGAGAGAAGCAAAGCAAAAAAAAAAAAAAAAAAAAAAAAAAAAGCAAAAAAAGAAAAAGCTGTCTGTGTTTAAGTTACTTATTAAATCCATCAACATTCCCAGCTATTCAAGTTCCTAATTTTTTTAATAATATTTTAATTGATTCTCTAAAATGGATGCAATGTACTTTAAACACATTCAGATCCATTCCATACTTCCATCATTTTGTGTCTTCTATTCACTTTTGTAAGGCCTAAGGCGTATGAAGTCTAATTTATGTTGCCCAATTGTTATGGAGTATGCGTCCACCCTTTTTAGTGCGGCCAGTCTTCTCAAAATCACACCCTTAAGGAACATTGACTTGCCCACTCTCCACAGCTAGGACTGTGGCTTCCAGTGTACCTCTTCTCCCCATGCTGGGATTTGCGTGGCTTGGTGTGTTCAGGTCTTATGCCTGCTTCCACACACACTGTGGCTTTATATGTGCAGCTCCCCTGCTGTGTTCAGAGAACAATGATTCCTGGAATTAATCAAAGCTCTTGCAATCATTCTGCCCAGTTCTAAGCAATGGTCCCTGAGCTTTGAGGGAAGTGGATGTGATATATGAGTCCCAGGGAGAGCCAAGGACTCCACTGTTTGTCATTCTCTTCATAGTCTCAAGTCATGGGTCTCTATCAATCTTCATCTGCTTCAAGAAGCTTCTCTGGCTCATGTTCTGATATCTGTGTATATAACAATACATTATTAATGGTCAGCTTAATACAATTTCCATTTATCAGAATGAGAGTAGTATATTCTCTGCTAAGTCCTGTGATCTGTTTAGCCACAGGTGCTTGGCTAAGATAAAACTGCAAGTTAGGGGCTTTGTCTTGTGATGCAGATCTGAAATCCAATTAGATAGCACTTGGTTACTTCCAGAAACTTCTTGCAACTACTGCACCAGTGGGTATATCTTGCCAAATCAGTCATTATTGTAACTTACAGGGTTTATAGTTGATTAAGTCTGTGATTTCTTTTCTCTTATGATAGCATACACATCATCGTCTAGCATTATGAAGCTAGCTAGAAGGCATCAAGCTTTAGGGTCAGTATGAGTTTGATTTTTCATTGTTTGTTCTACAAATATGTTATGTATGTAGTATCTTCAGCAAAGTAGTGAAATTATGAAGTGTAACCAAGAGGAATAGCAATAGCCAGCTTTATTTGCATATCCTTGAGACACCCCTAGGCAACAACTAAAAGATAGCCCATTCCTGGCATTGGGCTTATTATTTGGGAGCCTGCATTATCTGATAGGGGTTTCTATTTCCCTTTTTCAAAAGGTCTTTAGTGATAGCTATCCTTCCTTGTACCCTGCCCTCCCATCCCCCATCCAACATATCTCTACTCCATTATTCCCATTTCTTACTTTATAGCATTGCATTTTATTTTCCTTCTCCAGTAAAGCCTAAGTCCTCCCCAGGGACCATTACTAACTTCCTGACCTCATTTGTGGCCTTTCTAATTAAGGAACACATATGTATTTAAAGATTCTAAGTTATCATTTTTATAGGAGAGGTCATGGATGTTTCCCTTTCTGCCTATAGGTTCTATTACTTAGTGTGGTTGCATCCATGTCCATGCATTCACCTGTAAATGTCATAATTTTGTTTTTCTTAACTATTGAAAAATATTGGATTGTGTAATTGTAGCATATTTTCCTTATCCATTCATAACTTGATTGACATCTTCATTGATTCCATTCCCTGACTATTGTGAGCACAAGAGCATGATACATGGATGAACAATTATCTCTGTAATAGTGTGCATTCATTTGACAATATGCCCCCAAATTATATGGCTTCATCATATATGCTTCTAGATTTCTGAGAAGCCACCACACTGATTTCCATAGTGGATTCACCTGTTTAGAGTCCCACCAGCCATGAATAAGTATTTACCCTTCCCCACCTCCTTCTAGCATTTGCCATCCTTTCTTTATCAGAACCAGGTCATTCTGAGTCAGGTGGGTTGAAATCTCAAAGGAGTTTTATTTTTCATTTCCCTGTTAACTAAAAATGTTAAACACTTAAATATTTTTTCTGAATTTTTTAGAAAAATTTCATTACTTGAAAATGTTCTAATTTTTAATTAGTTGTGTTTTTATGTGTAGTTTGAGTTCTTTATATATTCTTGTTATGAACCCTTTTCAAACGTGTATCTATCTGGTAAAGACTCTTGCCCATTCTGTTGACTCTATTTTCTCTCAATCAATTTTGTTCTCTGCTATAGAGAAGTTTTTCTTTATTTGTTTGTTTCATAAGGTCAAATTTGTCAATTGTTCTTACTGGATGTGCTATCAGGTACTGTTCAGAAAGCCCTTTCCTATGCCCACTATGCCTATAAGTTCCAGTATATTCCCTACTTGCTCCTTTACGAGATTCAGGGTATCTTGTTCTGTGATGGTCTTTGATTCATTGGGAGTGGAGTTGTGCTTTTTCTGTGGGTTTTTGTTTGTTGGTTGGTTGGTTGCTTGGTTTTCATTTGTTTGTTTTCTACATGTAGCTATTCAGTTTGACCAGCACCATGACTTGACATGCTGCCTTTTCTCCATTATGTCTTTTTGGTCCCTTGTCAAAAAAAATCTTTGGCTGTAATTGCATGACCTGAAATGCAGATGTTCAATTCTAGTCCATTGATTAATGGGTCTATTTTTTATGACACCAGTATGCTGTTTCTATTATTATAGCTCTCTAGCATAATTGTAAATCAAGGATGGTGATGATTCTTTTTCTGTTACTCCAGATTGTTTAACTATTCTGTTTTTTTTTTTTTTAATTTTGTAAAATGTTGTTTGGATTTTAATGGAGAATGTATTGGATATTTCAATAGGGTGGCTCATTTTGTAATATTAATCCTTCCAATCCATGAGCACAGAAGGTCTTTCCATCTTTAATTTTTTTCTTCATTGTCTTAAAATTGTATTACACAAGTCTTTCACTTCCTACTAGTTTGCTGAATGTGATTCTCTATACTAATACCTTTTCTAGAATAAGAATGTTTTGATTTTATCCTTTTATTTTGTTACTCTTATCAGTTGTCTTGTTTTTCTGCCTAAAAATTAAATCACTGTAGTGAACAGGAAGGGACAAAATGGATATTTTTGTTTTGTTACAGATGCCAGTGTAAGCACTTTGAGTTGTTCTGTATAGTATTAAGTTGGCTGTAGACTTCTTGCATTGCATTTTTTATGTTTAGATATGCCCCTTTTATCCATCAAGTCTCTATGACTTTTATCATGAGGGTATGTTGGATTTTGTCATAGAGATTTTCTCAATCTTGGACAAACTGTCTTTTCTGTCCTGGAGAATATTTATGTGGTTAATTACAATTATGCATTAATTTATTTTGAATTAGTAGATCTCTGGCATGCCCAACTTGATCATGACGGTTCATTATTATCTCCTCCTCCTCCTCCTCCTCCTCCTCCTCCTCCTCCTCCTCCTCCTCCTCCTTCCTCTCCTTTTCCTCCTTCTCTTCCTCTTCAAAGAAGCTTCACATTTGTTATCAAACCCACCTCCTACCGATTCTTTTTCTTCATTTCTCCCCACACAGAACCACAAGTGTGGATCAGTCGTTGGTAGGGATAACTGATAAAAGAGTCTCTGCCTTTACGACTTAGCACGTCCTCTCTGCTTCCTCAAGGGTGGGCAATAGTGCACTAGGCCTAGTCTTAGGGAGGCCAGTAAGTGTGGCTTTCATGTCAACAGCTGAGCTGATGCATATTTACCCAGAAGACAGCAGCAAACACATGCGGGTGGTGCCCGAAGCTCTTCTGTTTGCCGTTTCTTCTCTTTCCCTCCTAGGCACCGTGTCCTCTCAGCCAGAACTATACTTCATCTCAGCTATGTCACCAGAAGAATTATTTGACCCCTTAGTTTCTCTCTTATCAGTAGACTTGGATGGCTTCCAAGATTAAAAACAAACACTGTCATCAACTCCCCTGGGCTCAGACATTTTCTCAAGTGGTATCTACCTGCTCTTGATCATCAACTAGGACAGTGTGGAAGTGTCAGCTGCNCTCTCAGGTGAATCCAATGGCCCTTTGGGGTGAAGAACCACTGGAAAACCCATGTCTGTGAGGGGTTAAGGGCCTTTTATAGGTCAGAGGAGTGGAGATAGTGACGACGACGTGTTGGAATCTGGGTAATTAAGCCAGGTCAGGGGCTGAAGTGGTCTCAGATCCGTGGTCTCATGGGAATTTGCAAATCCATGCTGGTGATTTTTGCGGCAAACAAGCTCCTGACCAGAAAAGTGAGGCTCCTTCGAGTCTTCACTATCTTGACTTTTCTTCCTGAACCCTGACCTAACAATTATTTCATTTTATTTCTCTATATCCAACATATCATATTTTGGTTACTTATTTTTTACTTTATATCACTTTAGTTTTTTTTTAACTAGAATTCTTAGTTTATTAATGTCACTTATTTTTATCTTCTTTTTCTTCATTTTGATTTTTCTCCTGTTACAGCTCTCAGTCACATTCATAAAGGAATTTAAGAATGGACACAAATAGAAGCCTTGGGAAATCTTATGAAAAATTAAGGAAAACCCTCAGGGTAGGCTAGCTGTAAATCTTAGTAGCCGTCCTGAGGAGAACAGAGGGGAGAAGGAAGAAAATTCATAAAGCCATGTGGGTTTGGAGCAGGTGAGAAGATCAGACACCTGATGGACCACATTACATGGAGAAGGAGGGAGCATTAGAGAAAAAAGTAAGAACCACTCCAAATGTTGGGACAGCCCAGAGCTTTAGGGCAGCAGACTAAAAATAGAGTTAAGAGGAAAAAAAAAAAAATAAAAAAAACAGCTATTGATTTTCTGAAGAATTTAGAGAATCTGGCAGATTGTAATAGAGCCAGATGTCTGTGGTCACCTCAGAAGCAGAGTCCCAAGAGGTGGGAATTCCAGGCAGCAAAAGTTGCCTATCTCATCAGTGATGGAAGCATTCCACCCATCTATGTAGCTAGACTTAAAAAAACCCAAGCTCTTAGGGGTGATCCTGACTAGTGACTGACTGGAAGAAACTGGAAAGCTAAGGTCCTCAACCAAGCCACAGATTCTCGTCCTCTCAGGCTCCTCCCAGGGGGGCTTCCTTCCACTATGATAGCATTTGATCTTTACAGTCAAATTTTGACAGGTGATTTATTTTTGAAAACAACAGTACTCCTTAACATTGTTCATTATGCTTGGTAATCAGTGCTGCCAAGGGTTTTGACATCCTCAGCCCAAGAAGTAGCTTTCAAAATATGTAGATCGCAAAAATTTAAATTAAAAAGAAAAGGAAGAAAGGAAAGCAGAGCTTCTGCCTCAGTGTTCTCCTTGTCCTTGCCCCTTGCAGGAAGGGTGTGTCTGGCTTAGTTTACCACTCCGTTTCTTTGCTTTCATCCACCTTATGATCCTAAGTTGCATAAGAAAGTGTTCTCAGTTTCCCTTTCTGGCACATAGTGCAGAACTGTCCTCCCCAGTGTTCTCAGCCAGCTGGCAATGGTTCTTTCCATTGTCAGAATTTGCTCTCTGTCCTTCACAGCAGACATGCTCTTTCCCTTCCACAGTCCTCGGCGAATGTGAACTTGGCCTCTGCAGTTCCTCATGCTGCTTTCCCCTTTACATCTGTAAATGGTTTTTTTGTACCACAACCTTTTCAGTTGTTTGAAGTCTTCTCATTTTGCTGCACACTAACGCGGGTCAGGAGGCTGCCAGGGAGGGTTGCCAGGAGAGACTCTGACTGAAGTTTGGACCTTTCTTTGAGGAGAGGCTTTTCAAGTTTTCTTTAGGTATATAGTAATTGGAGCTCTAGAGAGAAGCAAAGCAAAAAAAGCAAAAAAAAAAAAAAAAAAAAGCAAAAAAAAGAAAAAGCTGTCTGTGTTTAAGTTACTTATTAAATCCATCAACATTCCCAGCTATTCAAGTTCCTAATTTTTTTAATAATATTTTAATGATTCTCTAAAAGGATGCAATGTACTTTAAACACATTCAGATCCATTCCATACTTCCATCATTTTGTGTCTTCTATTCACTTTTGTAAGGCCTAAGGCGTATGAAGTCTAATTTATGTTGCCCAATTGTTATGGAGTATGCGTCCACCCTTTTTAGTGCGGCCAGTCTTCTCAAAATCACACCCTTAAGGAACATTGACTTGCCCACTCTCCACAGCTAGGACTGTGGCTTCCAGTGTACCTCTTCTCCCCATGCTGGGATTTGCGTGGCTGTGTGTTTTCAGGTCTTATGCCTGCTTCACACACACCTGTGGCTTTATATGTGCAGCTCCCCTGCTGTGTTCAGAGAACAATGATTCCTGGAATTAATCAAAGCTCTTGCAATCATTCTGCCCAGTTCTAAGCAATGGTCCCTGAGCTTTGAGGGAAGTGGATGTGATATATGAGTCCCAGGGAGAGCCAAGGACTCACTGTTTGTCATTCTCTTCATAGTCTCAAGTCATGGGTCTCTATCAATCTTCATCTGCTTCAAGAAGCTTCTCGGCTCATGTTCTGATATCTGTGTATATAAACATACATTATTAATGGTCAGCTTAATACAATTTCCATTTATCAGAATGAGAGTAGTATATTCTCTGCTAAGTCCTGTGATCTGTTTAGCCACAGGTGCTTGGCTAAGATAAAACTGCAAGTTAGGGGCTTTGTCTTGTGATGCAGATCTGAAATCCAATTAGATAGCACTTGGTTACTTCCAGAAACTTCTTGCAACTACTGCACCAGTGGGTATATCTTGCCAAATCAGTCATTATTGTAACTTACAGGGTTTATAGTTGATTAAGTCTGTGATTTCTTTTCTCTTATGATAGCATACACATCATCATCTAGCATTATGAAGCTAGCTAGAAGGCATCAAGCTTTAGGGTCAGTATGAGTTTGATTTTTCATTGTTTGTTCTACAAATATGTTATGTATGTAGTATCTTCAGCAAAGTAGTGAAATATGAAGTGTAACAAAGAGGAATAGCAATAGCCAGCTTTATTTGCATATCCTTGAGACACCCCTAGGCAACAACTAAAAGATAGCCCATTCCTGGCATTGGGCTTATTATTTGGGAGCCTGCATTATCTGATAGGGGTTTCTATTTCCCTTTTTCAAAAGGTCTTTAGTGATAGCTATCCTTCCTTGTACCCTGCCCTCCCATCCCCCATCCAACATATCTCTACTCCATTATTCCCATTTCTTACTTTATAGCATTGCATTTTATTTTCCTTCTCCAGTAAAGCCTAAGTCCTCCCCAGGGACCATTACTAACTTCCTGACCTCATTTGTGGCCTTTCTAATTAAGGAACACATATGTATTTAAAGATTCTAAGTTATCATTTTTATAGGAGAGGTCATGGATGTTTCCCTTTCTGCCTATAGGTTCTATTACTTAGTGTGGTTGCATCCATGTCCATGCATTCACCTGTAAATGTCATAATTTTTGTTTTTCTTAACTATTGAAAAATATTGGATTGTGTAATTGTAGCATATTTTCCTTATCCATTCATAACTTGATTGACATCTTCATTGATTCCATTCCCTGACTATTGTGAGCACAAGAGCATGATACATGGATGAACAATTATCTCTGTAATAGTGTGCATTCATTTGACAATATGCCCCCAAATTATATGGCTTCATCATATATGCTTCTAGATTTCTGAGAAGCCACCACCTGATTTCCATAGTGGATTCACCTGTTTAGAGTCCCACCAGCCATGAATAAGTATTTACCCTTCCCCACCTCCTTCTAGCATTTGCCATCCTTTCTTTATCAGAACCAGGTCATTCTGAGTCAGGTGGGTTGAAATCTCAAAGGAGTTTTATTTTTCATTTCCCTGTTAACTAAAATGTTAAACACTTAAATATTTTTTCTGAATTTTTTTAGAAAAAATTTCATTACTTGAAAATGTTCTAATTTTTAATTAGTTGTGTTTTTATGTGTAGTTTGAGTTCTTTTATATTCTTGTTATGAACCCTTTTCAAACGTGTATCTATCTGGTAAAGACTCTTGCCCATTCTGTTGACTCTATTTTCTCTCAATCAATTTTGTTCTCTGCTATAGAGAAGTTTTTCTTTATTTGTTTGTTTCATAAGGTCAAATTTGTCAATTGTTCTTACTGGATGTGCTATCAGGTACTGTTCAGAAAGCCCTTTCCTATGCCCACTATGCCTATAAGTTCCAGTATATTCCCTACTTGCTCCTTTACGAGATTCAGGGTATCTTGTTCTGTGATGGTCTTTGATTCATTGGGAGTGGAGTTGTGCTTTTTCTGTGGGTTTTTGTTTGTATGGTTGGTTGGTTGCTTGGTTTTCATTTGTTTGTTTTCTACATGTAGCTATTCAGTTTGACCAGCACCATGACTTGACATGCTGCCTTTTCTCCATTATGTCTTTTTGGTCCCTTGTCAAAAAAAATCTTTGGCTGTAATTGCATGACCTGAAATGCAGATGTTCAATTTATGTCCATTGATTAATGGGTCTATTTTTTATGACACCAGTATGCTGTTTCTATTATTATAGCTCTCTAGCATAATTGTAAATCAAGGATGGTGATGATTCTTTTTCTGTTACTCCAGATTGTTTAACTATTCTGTTTTTTTTTTTTTTTTTAATTTGTAAAATGTTGTTTGGATTTTAATGGAGAATGTATTGGATATTTCAATAGGGTGGCTCATTTTGTAATATAATCCTTCCAATCCATGAGCACAGAAGGTCTTTCCATCTTTAATTTTTTTCTTCATTGTCTTAAAATTGTATTACACAAGTCTTTCACTTCCACTAGTTTGCTGAATGTGATTCTCTATACTAATACCTTTTCTAGAATAAGAATGTTTTGATTTTATCCTTTTATTTTGTTACTCTTATCAGTTGTCTTGTTTTTCTGCCTAAAAATTAAATCACTGTAGTGAACAGGAAGGGACAAAATGGATATTTTTGTTTTGTTACAGATGCCAGTGTAAGCACTTTGAGTTGTTCTGTATAGTATTAAGTTGGCTGTAGACTTCTTGCATTGCATTTTTTATGTTTAGATATGCCCCTTTTATCCATCAAGTCTCTATGACTTTTATCATGAGGGTATGTTGGATTTTTGTCATAGAGATTTTTCTCAATCTTGGACAAACTGTCTTTTCTGTCCTGGAGAATATTTATGTGGTTAATTACAATTATGCATTAATTTATTTTGAATTAGTAGATCTCTGGCATGCCCAACTTGATCATGACGGTTCATTATTATCTCCTCCTCCTCCTCCTCCTCCTCCTCCTCCTCCTTCCTCCTCCTCCTCCTCCTCCTCCTCTTCTTCTTCTTCTTCTTCTTTTCCTTCTTCTTCTTCTTCTTCTCTTCTCTTCTTCTTCTTCATCCTTGAGTCTGGTTCTCTGTGTAGAAACACCTAGCCTGGAACTCAATATACATACCAGGCTCAGTCTCAAAGAGTTCTACTTGTTTCTGACTCCAGATTACTTGGATAAAAGACTGTACTACCACCACCAGTGTTGATTATTTCTTTTTTAAATATTTTCTTTGGCTTGTAAATATTTTTATAATGCTTTTATTGATGTTTTGTGTATTTCAGACATCATTTCTCAGTTCAGTTTAGACATATTCCCCTTTCCCTTCCCCCCACCTCCATCCCACTCCAGATCATGCATTCTGCCATAACTGTCCTGCATCTTTCTTTCTCTCAGCCTTTTTTTTTTTTTTTTTTTTTTTTTTTTTATTTTATATTACTCTAATATGAATACATACTTTCCACTTATATACAGTAATTACAGAGTCTGAAAGTAACCGGTGGATCAATTCTAGAGCCTGTTAAGAGATTTACATGATAACAACATAGTTGCTTTCAGATAAACAGAAATATAACAATAATGTTGTTCAGCTTGCCTTTCATCTGTGGATTTGGTGTTAGCATCCACAAGTGAGGGAGACCATTTTTCTCTTGTTTTTCTGGGACTGTGTTAATTCACTTAGCATAATGGCTTTGAGTTCCATCCATTTAGCTGCAAATTTCATGATATCATCTTTCTTTACTGC
This sequence comes from Rhizomys pruinosus, assembly GCA_009823505.1. Lineage (NCBI taxonomy): Eukaryota > Metazoa > Chordata > Mammalia > Rodentia > Spalacidae > Rhizomys > Rhizomys pruinosus. The sequence goes on from VZQC01002949.1 coordinate 2,342,669, forward strand.
TGATAGAACCCACTATGTAGAATGTACCACAATTTTTGTCATCCAAGCATCAGTTAAGGGGCATTTGGGTTTGTTCCAGCTCTTTGCTATTGCTAAGAGAGCTGCAATAAACATGGATGTGCATGTATCTTTGCAGTAGGATGAGTCTTTTGGGTTTATACACAGGAATGGTATGACTGAGTTAGATGGTAGGTTCATTTTGAGTCTTTTAAGGGTTTGCCCTACTGCTTTCCATAATGGTGTACAATTTATATTCCCACCAGCAGTGGATGAACGTTTCCCTTTCCCCACAACCTCTCCAGCATTTGGTGAGTTTTTTTTTCTTTTTTTTTTTTTTCTTTTCTTTTTTTTTTTTTTTGGTCTTTTTCAAACAGGGTCTCCCTGTAGCCCCAGCTGTCCTGGAACTCACTTTGTAGACCAGGCTGGCCTTGAACTCACAAAGATCCTCCTGCCTCTGCCTCCCACATGCTAGGATTAAAGGTGTGCCAAGGTCTTTTGTTTTCTTGATCCTAGCCAGTCTTATCAGAGTGAGATGATATCTGAGAGTGATTTTAATTTGCATTTCCTTAATTATTAATGATGTTGAACACATTAAAGATGTTTTTCAGCCATCTTTAATTCCTCACTGGTGAAGTCTCTCTTCATCTCTTTACTCCATCTTTTGAGTAGGTCACTTGCTTTCTTCTATGTTTTTTGAGTAGTCTATGTATTCTTGACATTAATGCTCTGTCAGATGAATCAATAGTGAAGATTTTCTCCCACTCCGTGAGTTTTCTCTTCACTTCCTTGATTGTTTCTTTCCCTGTACAGAAGCTTTTGAGTTTGATGAGGTCCCATTTGTCAACTCCTGACCTTATTTCCTGTGCAGCTGCTGTCTGATTTAGAAAATTTTTCCCATGCCTATGTTTTGTAGGTTGTTGCCAACTTTTTCTTCTATCAACATTAGGGTTTTGGGTTTCAAGCTGAGATCTTTGATCCATTTGGAGTTTATTTTTGTACAGGGTGTGAGGTAAGGCTTTAATTTTGTTCTTCTACAAAGGGTGATCCAGTTTTGCCAGCACCATTTCCTGAAGATGCTATCCTTCCACTATTGCAATTTTTTTGCCCCTTCGTAAAATATGAGGTGGCTGATATTGTATGAGCTCAAGTTTGGATCTTAAATTTTGTTCCATTGATCAATGGGTCTGTTTTTGTGCCAGTACCATGCTTTATGTCTTTATGACCGTGGCCCTGTAATATGGTTTGACGTCTGATAATTCATCAGAGGTCTATTATTTTCTTTTTTTCTTGGATCTTTGTATCAGAGTAATGTTAGCTTTGTAAAAAGAATCTGGGGTGGGGGGGAGCTGGAGAGATGGTCTAGTGGTTAAGAGCAGAGGTATGACTGCTCTTGCAGAGGACCCGAGTTCAATCCCCAGCACCCACATGGCATCTTTAACTCTAGTTCCAGGGGAATTCAACACCCTCTTCTGACCTCCGTGGCAATGCAGACCTACATCCAGACAGTACATTCATATACATAAAAAATAAATAATATTTAAAAAAAAGAATCTGGGAATATTCCTTTTTTTATCCCCTATAGGGAATCAGGTTAGGAATATTGGTATTGGGTCTTCTTTGAAGATGTAACAATAGAAATAATTCTAGAATAAGTCTATTTGATCTTAATTTTATTTTACTTGGGATATTTTTTTTAATTTTTTTAAATTTTTATTTATTTCTGTATGTGTATGAATGTACTATCTGCTTGTAGGTTTGTGCACCCGTGTTGTGCAATGCCACGGAGGTCAAAAGAGGGTGTCGGACTCCCCTGGAGCTGGAGTTCTCCTGGAATTGGAGTTTCAGACGGTTCTCGGCCACCATGTGGGTGCTGGGGATCGAACCCGGGTCCTCTGTAAGAGCGGTCGGCGCTCTTAATCACTAGGCCATCTCTCCAGCCCCAGGATATTTTATTTTATTATTGCTGCTGCTATTCGTACATTTGTCTTTATTGCCCTATTTTAATTATTTCTTTCATCTTGAATATCTTTGATAGGCTATTAATATCTAGACATTCATACACCTTTGTTACATATCCTGGTGTCTTAATATTTAAAATGTGTCATTATTTTCTGATTTTTTTCAGTTTCTATTATAATGTTTATTTGTTGTCTTTATTCGTTTTTTTATCTCTGATTTTATTGCTCTTTTCCTCTCTTTCTTTGAAACTTGCTAAACGTTTGTCAATTTTGTTAATCTTTTCAAAAAACTAAATCTCCATTTCATTGATCTTTTGTACTTTTGTTTTTCTGTTACATTAGTTTTAGCCCGGGTTTTGTTTGTCTCTTTCCATGTGCTATTTTTGGATGTTGTTTCCTTTTGCTTTTCCAAGGCCTATGTGTACATCATTAATACAATAGGTCTTTAATTTTCCTGATGCAGACATTTAATGCTATAAATAATCCTCTTAGGTGTCCCTTCCTTGTGTCCCATAGGGAGTGATGTGCTGTATATTAATTTTTATTCAATTCGAGTGTTTTTAAACTTCCTCTTAAATTTTTCCATTAATAAAATTTTCATTCAGTAGTGTGTTGTTTAGTGTCTGAGATTTTTGTGTACTTTTTCTCATTTCTATTGTTGTTGATATATAGCTGTATTCATTTATGGTCTGATAGAATATAAGATTATATTTCAATCTTCCTAAATTTGTAGGGACTTGCTTTTGTCCTAATATGAGACTGATTTTAGAGAGTCATCCATGGACTTTGGATATTTTTGCTGGGTTAACAGTATTGGCTGAGATTTGTAGTTTTTAAGAATGGAAGAATACCAGTCCATGGTTTTGTTGGCTTTCAAATTCTCCATGGATAGTCACGTGTTATTCTGACAGGCTTGCCTTTATCTTCCTCTCTTATAGGTTTTTAATATTTTTTATTTGCTTTGTATATTTATTATATTGATTATTATATTTCAGATCCCATTTGTTGCTGTATATGTCTCTTCATTCTTCATGGGAATCTCTTTACTTATATTTAGAAAGTTGTCTGCATGTTTCTAAGTGGATGATATGCATGCAATACCCAGAGTGACCAGGAGAGGTTATCTAATCTCCTGGAACTAGAGTTATGGATTGCTTTTATCTGCCATGTGGGTGCTGGAAACCACGCCTTGGTCTTCTGAAAGAGAACCAAGTATTCTTTACTGCTCTCTCAGCTCTCCAGCCTTAGGTTTAGACATTTCTCCAGTGTCCTAGAGTTCCGTCAAGTTTTGTTCTTGTTTTTGTTTGTTTACATTTAACATTTTATTTGATTGAATGTTCCTATTCCTCTACCTTGTCTTCATTTGTTGAAATTCTCTATTCAGCTTTATCCCTCTAATGGGGAAGATTTCTAGCAACTTTTTTATGTCACTGTTTGAGAATCTCATTTAAATCTCAAAGTTTATTTCAGTTTTGCTTTTCTTCAGAAATTCTAGTTAAGTTCTATTTTTATTTCTTTGACTTATTTTCTTTTTTGATATAAATAATTTTTTATTATTAAACTTTTTCCATAGGTCATACATCATTTCTCAATCTAATCTATAATCACTTCCCTTTCCATGCCCCCCCACCTCACCTGAGTGCCTTCACCATGCCATACATGTCCTGTATCTTTTTCTGAGTCTTTCCAGAGATTTTTTTTTCAGTTCTTTTGTTGTTCTCTCCAACTTGTATTGCTACAGTATATATACATATATATAATATATTATATATATATTATATATATAATATACACACACATATCACTTGAATTGTAGGATTTTTTTTTTCCTAAAAGATGTCATGCTTTCCTTAAGGAAGTGCTCAAAGGTTCCTCCTTGGCAATCCCAAACAACCATCAATCCTGCACTTTTGCTCCACATTGGGGTCTTTCCCTCTCATGGTCCCCCAAATGAAGTCCAGTAAGCACGCATCATCTCTTGATCCCCCTGCACTGGCCTCCATGATACAGCCCAGGTAGTCCAAGAGAGGCAGTCTATATTATGATGAGGCTGACATCCCCTTAGCTGTTTAGTCCACAAGCTGTGTATCTCAGTAGTCCCCTTCTGGAATTGAAGAATTGGAGGATGCTTGGAGAGACATGAGTCCTCAGTCCATATTGGAAGGTTACAAAGCTGTATCTCTTGTCTTTGAGGAGTGCCAAAAGCGGTGCCAGCTAGAGTTGATGCACTTTCCAGTAAGAATTGAAGACAGACCAAACAACAGTACTCTCTTTTTTATTTCTTTTTGTCTCTTTATTAAGATTTCAAGTTCTATGTCTGCAGTACAGTTTCTCTGGTCTTACTGATTATTTTTATCTGGTTGTACTTTCCTTTTGGATGCTTAAGGCCACACAGTTAGCCCAGATTAACCAAGGTTTTGTTTTCTCAAGGTCAGTTGAGAATCTGGTCCTCAGGGGTCTCTGTGGGATTTTTTGAGGGGGCGGAGAAGGGTGTGAGCACCTTGCTCCTTTCAGCTTATCATTTACCATTTCTATCCACTCTATCATTTACCATTTCTATCATTTACCATTTCTATCCAGACAAAATCAGGTCTTGCTAGACCAGGCTTCCTTTTCTGAAGCATGAGCAGACTTTCCTCTTTATAGACTGGACACTGGTTGAAGTCCCGTTAGTGGCTCTCCAAGATCTCCCTGAACAGGAAGACTGGTGACCCACATCTGCAGGACATTTCAAGAGATACCCCCATGCATAATCCTCTAAGACTTAGTTGACCTCCGAGGGCAAGGAACAAAGTTATCCCTTAGGTCTCTTGGCCAAATTGGTATGGGTAAGTATGGTCGTTAAGCACCTAGAAAGGCTAAGTTGCACCAACCTATTACATTGCACCTATATTAAAATTGTATCCTTTGGAAACAAACTGTATGTTATTTCCGTAGCATATTTCTTTATTTCAGTTGTTTGGTTTTGTTTCAAAGTTCTTCACTCCAGAATTTAGGCAAGTCTACTTAATTACATTAAAATTGCGAATTTGAAGTGCTTGTCTTGTGGGTCATCTAAGTTGCTCTTCTTGAGGGACATTGCATTGAATGTTCTAATTTTTAGAGGAGGCATATTATCTTGCTTATTCATGTTTTGTTTGCTTTTTTGTTTTATATAGTGGGACCTATACATCTGGAATTAGGTCCTTGGTGGCATTTACTGTTATGTCTTAGTCTCACCTTTATCGAGTGGTGTTTGTATCTTTGTTTTTGCTGTAACTCGTGGGGTTTTGGGCAAATGAGTGGTGTTTGTGATTTAATCTTGGGGTGATCCCAGAGCAAACCTCACACAGAGCTAAAGGATTCTTACTGCAGATGTCCAAAGTCTGTGGAGTGCTCCTGTGGTTCTAATGAGGGTCCTTAGGTAGCTGAGTTTGGAGTCACAGTGGGGGTGACAGATGTTCCTTGGAGTCCCACACCAGGAGTAATGCAGTCCTGGTTGTGGAGGTGGCACAGGGTTAGTTCTATACATAAAGGGGCTTGCGAAGGTACTGTGGGCTTCCCTATGTTACTGGTTAAAAGTTGTGAGGCTGGAGAGATGGCTCAGTGGTTAATAGCACTGACTGCCCTTGCAGAGGAGCCGGGCTCAATTCCCAGCACCCACATGGCAATTAAGAACCCTCTTTAACTCCAGTTCCAGGGCAATCTGACGCCGCCCTCTTCTGACTTCCATGGCATTGCATGACACAGATGCACAGACCTACATGAAGACAGTACACTCATATACATAAAAATAATTTAAAAAATAAGAAAAAGAAAAGTGTAGGAACCGTGCAGTCCTGGCTATGGTAGAAGGAGGCTTGCTGACTAACAGGTCCTAGGAAGGGGACCTGGGAAGACCTTTATTACCAGCTGGGATGCAACTGGGGGTGCAACACAGTCTCTGAAGTGGAAGTGGCAAATAGGGTTGTGGAGTTCCATATTCTTAATTTTATTTTATATTTTAAAGGATTTAATGCAAACCTTGATCTTCTATCTTGTGAATTTTTTTCCAGTACCAGAAAATATATCACTTTCTAACTCTGATCCGAAGTGTTAAATACTAAAAGATATTTTGTAAAATTCTCAGCTGAACTCCTGACTCATATACTTAACTGCATATTTGACATATTTTTCTAGACCTTTGAAGAGTGTTTAAGCTTAGTAGGTTTCAAGAGAACTTGATTTTCCCCAGTGAACATAGTTACTGAGGAGACTTAAAAAGTCTGGTATTTTCAAAATATTGGTGACATTAAAAAAAATTTATTTCATAATTCTGGGGCAGAAAACAACGCCTACTGAAGATATAATTGTGAAGAGCAATAGTGAAGAACACATGGCTTGTGGGTTTTACTTCTGACCACCATGTTGGAATATTGTTATTGGATTTTATTTAACTTTTCTGAAACTCAGGCCTACTCTTGCAAACAGAACATGGTTCCACTTCAGCTTATTTTTGTGAAGTATAAGAGAAAGCATATCCATATGCTTATAATAGAACTTTGGTAATTTCAATTACCATTCTAAAGAAACAAAAGTGGTTCTGTGTAGGATATGGTCTCAAGGAACCAAAAGAATCTCTTGTGAAAAATAATTATAATCCTGTACATATGTTTCAATAATTCAGGAACTGGAAAAAATGTACATGACAGTTCTGCAGTCATGAAAAGAAGGGAATACAAGTATAGTCCAGATTACTCTTGAGTGCTTCTGGAACAATTCCAAATCAGGTAAAGACAACAAAGGCCTAAACTGAGGCAGAAGTCTTGTGGGTAAAGGAAGCACAACCTGAAGGCTAAGCTACTGATGGATTCTAAATTTTCAGGACAGTGGTGCAGAAATGATGAAGCGTATCAGACAACATGCCCACAAGGCCGCCTGCTTTAAGTCTCCTTAAGTCATTAAGCAAACATGAAATTTTGCACAGCTAGCTATGCCTGCACACTGTGGGTGTTTCACTTTTGCCTACACTTAACGAAATAGTTACTGGAATGGGAAAGGCACAATTTTCAAAGGTATTAGGGCATAAAAGCCAGTAAATGGAAGAAAACTTGCTGCCCACCATGGGCATACTGTGCACTAGGAATCGAGTCTCTCTACAATGGTATGCTGTTAAGTCTGAAACTGGTAAGATCTGTGTATGTAACAAAATCCTGTACTGTTTGAAACAAATATTGTTGTCTCTAAGGGAGCATGTCTTAATAAAGTAATTATTAGTCTTATAAAGGAGCCATAAGTACACATTAAATCCCTGGCTGGGGAAGAAGCTCCATAGCAGACTACTTGCCCAACAGTCAAAGAAATGTCCTGGGATCAATTCTCAACACCCCTCAAACACATATCCACACGCGACAGGAAAATACAGCTTAAATATACACATATAAAAATACCTATTATTGGGGATGGTGAGATGGCTCACTGGTTAGGAGCACTCACTGCTCTTGCAGGGGACTCAGGTTCAATTCCTAGCACCCAGATAGTGGCTGAAAACCATCCATAACACCAGTTACAGGGGATCCGACGCCTTCTTCTGACCTCTCCTCTTCGTGTGCACTTATATACCTGCAGACAATACACTCATGCACATAAGATAATAAAAATAATAATTAAAATATTTAAAAATATCTATTATCAATTGATAATCATTATGTTTCATCATCAAATAAACAGAAACTATTTGAAATAAAATATTTAGAGAAAATAATACGATAACTAGATTATGCCTTTTGTTGAAAAGCACAACATAGTAAAGATGGCTGTTGCTAAACAGAACAATTGTGAGTAAGTGAACATCTTAAAATAGAGATTGAAAATTCATTGGATTATCTAGAAGGTACCTTTAAGAATTTAAAGATTTACTGGCAATAAGACATATGGCCAGACAAAATCATTAAAATTCTATTAAGTATAAACATGTATCAGTTTTAAATACCTTTAACATTTACATTTTTAAATATGTCGATAGATTATTGGCTATCATTGAGATTCTAATAGATGAAGACACATGTTTTTATGTATATGAATAGTAGTCGATGATATAAAATGATTTATTTTAATGATAATTTCTATTTATTAAAATTGTCTGTTTCAAATGTACTAGTCTTTCCAGATAAGTTTAATTCAACTTCTAATATTCAAATGTCCCAAAGTGGACTTTGGAACAAAAGGACTTCTCAGTAAAGATGAGCTGCTTCCAGAAGACAACAGTCTAAAGAGGGCATTTTGAACGTCTTTGATCTCTTATGAAGGGTTATTGTCTTGCTCATCAAACTGAGAATGAAGTAAGTGTCTTGGATCATAACTGAAGCTCATTTTCTTCATTGTTAGAAAATGTTATCAAACATTGTTTCTGCACCCATGTCTTCTCTGATGATTGTGTATGTTACTTCTCACAATCGTTTCTAACATTTGGAAGTTGAACATGGTAGAACAGGTATTTCCCAAACCCCATTGCATGAACTGAGTGATAAATCCAAAACTTTAAGGCCGTTGATTACTTTAATGGAAATTACTTATTTTTAATTACATGAAAGATTTTCCAAAAGTGTTACATCTAACCTTCACATATCTATTGAGAATATATTATTTGCTTTACACAAATAGAAGACATTAAAATATAAAGCTTATATTTCTCAGTGAAATAGAAACATAGTTTCTTTGAATCATTTGAGCTATTGGGGAAGATAATAGTATATATATTTGAGGGAGACGTAGTAATTTTTGCTTAACTTAAAGCCAACATGACACCAGGACCCTTATTTTGTTGACTTTTGGCTTGCTCCCCACATAAAAATCTGTGAGAGGTCTGGAGAGATGACTCTTACTGCTCTTCCAGGGAACGTGGGATTCCAGAACACACATAGGACAGTTCACAGCCACCTGTAACTGTAGTCACAGGGCCCTCTGCTGACCTCTACAAGTACTGCATAAATAGGTGCACTATTAAATACATGCAGGCAAAACAGTCACATAAAATAAAAATAACAAAAGTTTTATATTTGGTTCTGAACAGAGAATAATCCTTTTCACAGTTCTTATGTCTATTAGTCAATTAAAGAAGGCAGTTTTACCGGTTTTATAAGAGATTACCTCTATAATAGTTGTCTCCAATTTATAGTTGGAGAGCGACCTCATCATCATCATATTTCTCCTTTTTCTATGGGGGGGAGGCAAGAAAGTCTCTCATATCAAAACCTTGCGGCACCTAGAAGGTAAGTTTCATTAGGACTCATTATAAATAGTTGTTACAAGTAGGATCCACAGAGGGGTTCGATGTTTATAGCAATCTGAGGCTTTTCTTCCTTTCGATGTTCAGACAGGTCAACCTTTCAGTTGGCACTTTCTGGTACATCCTACTCAATGCAAAGCTGTATCTTTTCTTTCTCAGCCATTAAGTTGGTGACATTTTGTCTTGTTGGGACCCACAAATCTTTTCCCGTAGTTAGTTTTAGGATTTGAATTGCAAGGTTTTTGACAAAAAGGTTTCATGTCTATCTGTATCCCCCCCCTTTTTTTTAACCCATGAATCTCCAGAAGACAGTTGTATTATACGTAACTATAGGGTGGAATCAAGGCACAGATTTCATCAAATTCACTCATGTTGTTTTGGGTGACTATATATGATTAACTTGGGAAGCAAACTTAATTTTTACGTTAAATCATCTTAAAGAGAATGCTACAAGGTGATACTGTACAACAGAGAAATTATGGAGAACATTTGTGTGTGCCAATCCCAAAGTTATTGCTCTACACATTTTATGTAAAACAAATGTGGACAACAGCGATTTATATCTCCATTTAACTCAGATGCATTACCGTTTTTATCAGAGTCTGTAAACCAATGTTGTTTAATATACACATATTTACTTTTACTAAGTCCTAAGACACCATGTTTCCTGTAGACAGTGTCTAGGCAAAACTGGGTACTAGTTGAACTCACATCAATTATATATGCATTAATCGAATATACACCCGTGTCCCTCTCCCACCCCTCCCCCCTTCCCAATTCACCATTTCAGTCCGTTTTCTGATACAGTCTTTCTATTGTTGTTCTTTTACTATGCGTCCCTCTCCACGAGAAATATTTATATCTGGGTTATTGGTACTAGCATCCACATATGAGGGATACCATTTGTCGTTTGTTTTTCAAGATGTATTGAGACCACACATGCAAGTGTACAGATGGCCTCTGGAATACCAGAGAGTGTTACCAAAGGCCACTCAACCAATAAAGCAAATACGGGTCTCCCTGAGTCAAGCAAGACTCCACCGTCAGCACCAGCTACACCTCACCTGCCTGGAAATACTGTGCAGCAAAGGCAGCCATATGCCTGTATATCCCAAACCTAATTGGCTATTGGCTCTCTCCTTGGAGGAATAACCTATGGCTGATGCCACAAGCTTACATCCTCTACTGGTTAGGAGATCTTATAAGCCACAGTAAGACCCTGTCATATTTAACAGGAAAAAATGTAATTCATGGATTAACATATCATCCAAACATATATGTCTATACCAAAGTAACCAACCATAACTATTAGTGCTGTTTAAATACCTATATATCTAATTGCTTGTGCTTCATTAGTAGGATCGAAAGTTTATTCCTGGACAAACTGTCAGCCCATGAAAGGAAACAGCCAGAATTGACCAGAGTCCAAGAAAACAGCTCCAGAGAGAGTGGACTGTTTTGCTTCTCATCCACCTGTGCCCCTTTCCTAAGCCTAGGGAACAATCTGCAGAAGAGGGGGCATGGTAGAATGTAAGGGCTGTGATTGGGGTGAATGGTAAAACTACAGCAATGTAGTCTGGACAGACACTCATTTGATCAACTTGATTGAACATACAACCCCTCACCCCCCCGCTGGATGGTGGGGCTGTGGTGGTTTGGGCACAACAGCCTGCAGATTGGTTTTGCACGAAGGATGCTTGTACTCATGGATTATCACTTATAGCTAAAAAATGGAAAAAACTGAGAGAAAGATGCAGGACAGTTATGGCAGAATGCATGATCTGGGATGGGGTGGGGGGGGGGAAGGGAAAGGGAACTATGCCTGATCTGAATTGGAAAATGATGTATGAAATGCACAAAGCACCAATAAAAAAAAATAACAAAAGTTTTAATATGTATATTTGTATGTATTGATTGTCTATATGCACCAGAAAAAATGCTTTATTATCACAAAGATCTTTTGCCACATTTTTCTTTACAAGTTCATATACTCTCTTACCTATAGAACACATAGCAACTCATGTTTCATGATTATCTTAAAGAGAAAATATGTGTTTATATATGTATTATTTCTGTCATTTTTAAGATAGCTTTGTTTAAAATTAAGAGTAAATTTAATTAATTAGTGTATGAATGTCTTAATTTCTAAACCTGTAAAAATTAATACTTTCCATGCTAAGCATAAATTAAAGCATTTCTATAAATAAATAAGTTCATAATACCACAGGAAAATACTAGAACATGTAAAAAAATGATTAATTTCAAGGGTTTACATCTAAAGATTGTCCAAAGTTCCTTATTGCCTTTGTGGCAATTATAATACAGAATTTAAAACAACTGTGGAACAGTTTCCAGACACCAGAGGGCTTCTAGAGTAGAAGGGTCCACTTAATTCATTAGTGTGAATTATCTTCCACCTATATAATGTAAATGTTTATTTTTTAAATTTTTTAAATTTTATTTATTTTTTATGTGTATGAATGTACTGTCTGCCTGTAGGTCTGTGCAACCATATTGTGCAATGCCATGGAGGTCCGAAGAGGGTGTCGGATTCCCCTGGAACTGGAGTTCTCCTGGAATTGGAGTTACAGATAGTACTCAGCCACCATGTGGGTGCTGGGGATCGAACCTGGGTCCTCTGCAAGAACAGTCGGCGCTCTTAACCACTAGATCATGTCTCCAGCCCCATAATGTAAATGTTTATAACATTTTATATGGGTTGGTATTTTTCCTTGGGGAAGTTTTTGATCATAAGTATTAGTGAAACTATAGAAATTGATATTATATTTTACTATGATAAACTAATTTTAAAAGCTACTCTTTTGGAGAAGTCTTAGTTACTAAAGAAGCATATACTTTTTATCAGCTTTATAAATAAATAATATACTTTTTCATATTTACTTCCATTTTGAAATGCTGTCACAGACATGCTCAATTATAAATCCTAAGGAACTATACTTTTGCATTTCCTCATATGTGATGCATTCAGATTTATTTTACTGTTCAAGAAAGTGTGGCGTTTGAGCCAGAAAAACATTAAATGTTAGTAAAGTCAAGGAAATTTTTCATATTATTTTAAACTATGAGAAATACATCTATTTAGGGAACAAGTCAAAATAAATATAAACAAAAGCCTTCTTAGATTTTATTTTTTTTTAAATAAAGTTTTGGACATCAGAACTTGAGATATTGAAAGAAAAGTCTTTTATCTACACACTAATAACATATAGATTATGGATAGTCACAACATTCATCCAAGCAAAAATTAGGAATTTTCATATTTAAGTGAATGCTAAGACTCAATGTTCATAAGGCAAGAACTAAAATGAGCAATATTTATTCTAGGATCATGGTAAGAAATACTTAGCATCGTGGCACTTTTTCTCCCACAGGATGATATTTTGGGTAGTAATCAGCATGCAGAATAAACTTTTTCATCAGAAACAATCAATAAAAATGAAATAAAATTGTGCAATGTCGAGTCACAAAAAATTAAAATTGTAGTTGTTGCCCTGTACTAAGGATTAGATTTTATGAACAAAAATACAAAATGCTAGATTATAAGGTGGTTTATAACCTAGTAAGTAAATAAGAAAAAGAAAGAAGGCATACTTGTGGCTCTCTTCCTTTTGCACAACATACTGATAATAGAGAAGACAGTAGATAATTCTAGGAGGAAAACATAGGATTGTGTGTTGTAAGTTGCTCTCTACTTTGTAAAATGCAATGAGATGTATAACTTGATCAAATTTTATGTTAAGGACAAAACAGGGAAGATTTGGAGGGTGCCTGTCAGTAATAGATTATGATATCTTCTCACAACAAATACTTGGTAAAGGAATATTCGTAGGGCTGGAGTGGTGGCTCGGGGTGGAAGCACTGTCTGATCTTGTGGAAGGTTCAAGTAACTCCAGTTCCAGGGAAATCCAATGCCCTTTTCTGACTTCTGTTGGGCACTGAGCAACATGGGTGCTCTTACATACATGCAGGCAATACAGTCAGATACAAAACATAAAAATAAAAAATTAAATTTAAAAAGAGAATTTAAAACTGAAACATGCTGCTGGTCATTGTGGGGGATGCTTTAAAGCCAGAACTCTGGAGGCAAAGGCAGGTGGATCTCTGTGACATAGAGACCAGTCTTGCCCACATAGCAAGTTTCAGACCAGCTGGGGCTACTCTCAAAAAAAAAAAAAAAAAAAAATAACAAAAGAAAAGAAAAAGAAAATGAAAAAGAAAAAGAAAAATAAAAAAAGAGAGAAATATACAAACACAGAAGACTATGTGGAACTCAAAATAAATCCAGAGGTCAGCAGATTCACCTATTCCATCCAAATAAGCAAAAGAGACCTAGTGGTTGTTTTGCTACTTGTATCAACTAGGACATAAACAATTGGGAAAAATAAGGAAGTTAACCCTTGCTAATAATTTGTTCCAAGGATCTAATACTCAAAAAAGATGTAGAGAAAGCATAGCCATTTAGTTAAGGAATAATATTTAAAAATTGACTGCCAACATTTTCTAATCTTTAGCTGAATTTGCTAGGATATTCCTAGAGATAAATATTTCTGTTACTACTTACACAGTGGGATTCACATTCTGTGGACCTTTTAAGGTCACTCTCATAAAAACGTGTAAAAATTGAATAACACACTTGTTAAGAGTAATTAGCAATCATTATGAAGTATTTCAAGGGGCTGGAGAGATGGCTCTGTGGTTAAGAGCACTTGCTACTCTTGCAAAGGGGCCTGTTTGCTTCCCAGCACCCACATGGGCCAGCACTTACCATTCCTCTGTAACTCAAGTTCCAGGGCCTCCTAGCACTCTTCTATTCTTTGTGGGCTTTGCATGTGGATGGAACACTTACATAATACAGGCAAAGTATTCCTACACATTTTTTAACAAAAATAATTTAAGTAGTTCAAGAAATACTGAACTCTGCAACAGTGATCTAGCCTGTAACCCATAAGGCGAAACTCAATCCACAATACTGTCAGTTTGTATAGGAAAAATTACATAAGTACAATGAAGGAATTGTTTTCATTGTCAATAGATACTCAGAACAGTGATTAAGCCAGAGTATTAAATATCTCTCCATGTGGAGTAGGAGAAATGGCTCAGGGGTTAACAGCATTGGCTACTCTTACAGAAGATGTGTTTGTTTCTAAGCAACCACAGTGCCCAACACTCTAGTTCTGAGCAACTTATGCATTCTTCTACTCTCCATGGTCATTGTATGTACATAGTGCACATACATACAGACATTCAGGCAAAGCACATGTACATATAATATGAAAATAAATAACTTAAAACACTTAGAGTATGGAAGGATTGGAACTATCTCTTGATATGTACAGATTCTTTAGTAAACAGCAAACTTTTATAATAATATAACTTCTATGGAACTGTAGGTCCACATATTTGTTTTGTTATTGAGAAAGAAGCTCACTCACTAGTAGCCTTTACAGATCTAGGTCTCATTTTGTAGACCAGGTTTGTGTCAAACTCAAAGAGTTCTGGCTGCCCATGCACCGCCCAGAGACTGCTAGGACTAATGTTATGTACCAGCAAGTCCAGCCCAGTCAATTTACTCTTAAGTCAACCCTATAAAGTGGAGTGAAATTACAAATTCTAAACATTAATAAAAGATAAATAAATATGGAAAAGATGCTGGTTAGTACAGAATACAGATATAAGCAAAATGCAACAAGATAGTAAAAGAGATGTGCTTCTTCCAGATCATTTGAAGTCTTTTAGACTATAATATGACATTTTTCTATTTGCCATGGAAAATTATAGATGGCCTTTAATCAAGATAGTACATGTTTGATTTCCAGTTTTAAATAGACTATGGCTTGCACATTATGATTATAGGGGTGAAAACTGAGAATTAGAAGCAGAGATATTAGATTTATAGTATAATAATGCATTATATATATATATATGCATATATAATATTGGTAAGTAAGAAGTCATTGAAAATAGGATGGCACATCAATTGCATATTTAGAGAGATGGATAAAATGGAAATTCATGAATTGGAGGTAAAAACTATAGAACATTCTGAGAGAAGTTGAATACGGAAACAGCAGCTACCCATATGAGATCAGCATTCATTAGTTTCACGGTTAATATTGATTGGCAGCTGGCAGGATTGACCAGTACTTAAGATATTAGTTATCCAACCTCTGGGCTTGTATATGAGGATATTTCCAGAATTATCAACTAACAGTAGAAGCTCTGCCCTAAATATGGACAGCATCGTATGAAGAAAGGAGGCACAGTAGAAACAAAGAGGCAAAATGGTCCACCATCTTAAGTGGTCCACCATCTTAAGGATTCTCTCTTCCTCTTACCTGAGGAGAGCTGCTTGGCTCTGCTGCTAGTTCCCTGCCACGATGTTTATGTCAACTCACCAAGACCAAGAAGACTGTTCTAGTTTGTCTTCCATTGCTGTGACAAAACACTCTGACCGAAACCAACTTGGGGAGGAAAGGGTTTATTCAGCTCACATCTCCTGGTTCACAGTTCATCACTCAGGGAGCCCAAGGCAGGAACTCAGGGCAGGAACCTGGACACAGGAGTTGAAGCACAGGCCATGGAGGAGTGCTGCTTACTGGCTTGCTCCCCTGGCCCATGCCCAGCCTGCCCTCTTATACTGTACCCAACAACCTACCCAAGGTGACATCACCCACAGTGGGCTGGGCCCTCCCATATAACTCAACAATCAAGAACATACACCATGGATGTGGCCACAGGCCAGTCCAATGGAGCCAATTCCCCAATTGAGGCTCCCTCAACCCAGGTGTGTCAAGCTGACAGTAAAGCTATCCAGCACAATTGACCCCTTGTCAACTTGACACACACTATTAAAACACGTCACTATTAAACCACCACCTTTCAAGTTCTTATCCCCAAAGTATGATGTTAACATTAACCACAACCTAAGACAGTACAACCTTAAAAGCCCCACAGTCCTTAAATTGTCCAAACACTTAAAAGTTCACAGTCTGTTAAAAGTCTCTTAACTGTGGGCTGCTGTAAAATCCAAAACAAGAACCCTCTTATTTCAAAGGGAAGAATCAGGCACACTCAAACAAAACCTAAGTCCAGCATGTAGCTCAAGGCTGGATACCTGGGACTCATTCACTATCTTCTGGGCTCCGAAGGGTTTCAGCAGCCTCCATTCTCTGACTCTGCCATTTGTGGCACACACAGCTCATCTCGAAGGCCCAGGTCGACTCCATTCTACACCTGCTTCCACTCTTGGTGGCCATGCCATGGTCCAGGCATTTTCAAAAAGCTGGGGTCACCACTGAAACTGAGGCAGTACCTTCACCAATGGTCTCTTCTGACCTCTCCTGGTGCAAAGCCTCAGCTTCTCTCCATGACCCCTGCAATCCTTGGGTGTTCATTGCCACCAAGGTGTACTTCCACTAATGGTCTTTCTTGACCTCTCACAGTCCCAAGCCTCGGCTGCTCTCTGTGATCCCCTCAAATTTCAACACCGGAACCATATAGGAGACTCTTACACACTACCAAGTCCTGCTTCTGGCTCGAGATGGAGGCTCAGGCCCCTTCTGGATCATAGCTTCTGTGTGCTGACCCTGAAGAACTTCTTCCCAGAAAATTTCATCACAGTGATGCTGGTCTCTTGTTACTTATAGCTGATTTTTCAGCTCCAGCTAACCAGCATCAATTGTCCCACTACAACAAAGATTTCCCTTCAGGTTCTGATCTCTTGTTACTTACAGCTAATTCTTCAGCCCCAGCTGACCAGAACCCAGAAATTAAACAAACCTGATGATCTCTGCTTCCCTTTGAAACTAAAAACTTCACAAGCCAGGCCTCCATCTTCTACAACTCTTTCAGCAAAACTGTTCCAAGCTCCACAGCCACGATCTTTAGGCATTCAATGATTTTTCTAGCCCAAAGTTCCAAACGCTTCCACAGTCCTTCCCCAAAACACCAAGGTCAGGTCTGTTATAGCAATAGCCCACTCTCTGGTACCAATTTCTGTTCTAGTTTGTCTTCCATTGCTGTGACAAAAAACTCTGACTGACACCAACTTGGGAAGGAAAGAGTTTATTCAGCTCACATCTCCTGGGTCACAGTTCATCACTCAGGAAGCCCAAGGCAGGAACTCAGGGCAGGAACCTGGAGGCAGGAGCTAAAGCACAGGACATGGAGGAGTGCTGCTTGCCGGCTTGCTTCCCTGGGCCGTGCGCAGCCTGCCCTCTTATACGGTACCCAACAACCTGCCCAAGGTGGCACCACCCATAGTGGGCTGGGCCCTCCCACATTGCTCAACAATCAAGACAATAATCCATGGATGTGGCCACAGGCCAGTCCAATGGAGTCCATTCCCCAATTGAGGCTCCCTCAACCCAGGTGTATCAAGATGACACTAAAGCTATCCAGTACAAAGACTGAATGAGTAGACAAGCATATTTCTGTATCTACAAGTCAAAATAATCTCTTCCTTAAATTTATTTTAGGCATTTTGTCATAGCAGTGAAAATCCTGTCATATATTAGCAAGGTATAGTCTCTTACAAAATTAAAAACAAAGTATTAAAACTTATATTATAGTCACTAATATAGCCCCAACATGGTTATAATGGCAATTTGATTTTGAAAACATTCTTATTATACTTAGAAATTGAGTAATTGTGGCATAGAAAGTTGCAAGTAATTTCACTAAAATGACATAATTGTTTTAAAATTTCATTTATGTTTATGAGTTCTTTACCTCCGTGTGTGTGTGTGTGTGTGTGTGTGGGCCATGTATGTGAAGTGCCCATAGAGGCCAGAATATGGTGCTGGCTTCTCTGAAATGAGAATGAGAGGCTGTTGCTAGTTATCATGTTGAGGCTGGACCAACTTCTCTAAAAAGAGCTGCAAAAGCTACTAACCCCGGAGCCATCTCTTTAGTCCTAATAATTTCTTTTTGTGTGTGTGATTCTAGTGCGAAGTCCTAATAATT
Source organism: Rhizomys pruinosus (assembly GCA_009823505.1). NCBI lineage: Eukaryota > Metazoa > Chordata > Mammalia > Rodentia > Spalacidae > Rhizomys > Rhizomys pruinosus. Next base: position 2,360,858 of record VZQC01002949.1, read on the forward strand.
TCTTAAATATAATTTGACTTCAGAATTTCATATAAAATCAGGTGTAAATGAAGAAAAATTGAGTAGTATATTAGCTTGATTTGAAATTAGTTTTAGAATAGTACAAAATATTTACTAAAGTCTCTACTTATATTAGGATGATAAACACATTTAGTTATAAATTTAGGATTAACATAGGACTTTAGACTATGAAATCTTATCCATTGGTAGCTATAGAAACTGACTTCTCAGTAAATAACTGAAACAATTGGTCTAAGGTTAACTTTAAACCAGACTTGTTAATAAAATTTATATTTTCAGTTCTTCATTATTGTTTTCCTAATATACCCCTGTGGTGGTTTGGATGAGTGTCCCCCATAGGCTCTAGGTATTCAGACATTTGCCTCCAGTTGGTGGCGCTGATTTTGGAGGTCTTGGAGGGTGTGGCCATGCTAGAGGAAGTGCGTTGCTAGGGGCAGGCTTAGTGAGTTTAACAAGCCTCGTGGTATACAGTTGTTTCCTTCTCTGCTTCCTGTGCTCTTTGCGAGATGTGACCCTCTGTTTGCTGCTCCGGATCCGGCCACCACGCCTCCCGCCACAATGGACTAATTCCCTGGAACCACCAATCGTAAGCTCAAATAAACTCTTCCTTTTATAAATTCCTTGGTCTGGTGTTTTATCACAGCAACAGAAAACTGACTAATACAGTTATTGGTACCAAGAGTAGATCCTTGAATGCCTAAAGATTGTTGCTGTGGAGCTTGGAGCAGTTTTGCTGAAGGATTTGTAGAAGATGGAGGCCTGGCTTGTGAAGTTTCTAGTTTCAAAGGAGAGCAGAGATCATCAGGACTGTGTAATCTGTGGGTTCTGGTCAGCTGGGGCTGAAGAATCAGCTGTAAGTAACAAGAGACCAGAACCTGAAGTGAAACTTTTGTGGTACTGGGGCAATTGATGCTGGTTAGCTGGGGCTGAAAAATCAGCTGTAAGTAACAAGAGATCAGCATCACGGAGGTGAAATCTTCTGGGGGAGAATATCTTCAATGTCAGCACACAGAAGCTGTGACCCAGAAAGGGCTTGAACCTCCATCTCGAGCCAGAAGCCGGACTTGGTAACGTGTAAGAGTCTCCTATATGGTTCCGGTGTTGAAATTTGAGGGGGTCACAGAGAGCAGCCGAGGCTTGGCACTGTGAGAGGTCAGGAAAGACCATTGGTGGAAGTGCACCTCGGTTGCTGTGAAGACCCCAGGATTGCAGGGGTCATGGAGAGAAGCTGAGGCTTTGCACCAGGAGAGGTCAGAAGAGACCATTGGTGAGGGTGCTGCCTCAGCTTCAGTGGCGACCCCAGCTTTTTGGAGATGCCAGTACCCTGGGACGACCACCAAGAGCAGCAGTAGGTGTGGAATGGAGTCGGCCTGGGCCTGCGAGATGAGTGTGCCACGGACGGCAGAGTCGGAGAGGGGGAGCTGCCGAGACCCTTTGGAGCCCAGAAGATCGTGAGTGAATCCCAGGTGTCCAGCCTTGAGCTACTTGCTGGACTTAGGTTTTGTTTGAGAGTGCCTGATTCTTCCCTTTGAAATAAGACAGTACTTGTTTTGGATTTTACAGCATCCCACAGTTAAGAGACTTTTAATAGACTGGACTTTTAAGTGTTTGGACATTTTAAGGACTGTGGGGCTTTTAAGGATGTACTGTCTTAGGTTGTGATTAGTGTTAACATCATACTTTGGGGATAAGAACTGGAAAGGTGGTTTAATAGTGATGTGTTTTGTGTGTCAAGTTGACAAGGGGTCAATTGTGCTGGATAGCTTTGGTGTCAACTTGACACACCTGGGTTGAGGGAGCCTCGGTTGGGGAATTGGCTCCATTGGATTGGCCTGTGGCCACATCTGTGGTGTATTGTCTTGATTGTTGAGCAGTGACAGTATAAGAAGGCAGGCTGGGCATGAGCCAGAGAGCAAGCCAGGAGCAAGCCAGTGGATAGCATTCCTCCATGGCCTGTGCTTCAGCTCCTGCCTCCAGGTTCCTGCCCTGAGTTATTACCTTGGGCTCCCTGAGTGATCAACTGTGACCCAGGAGATGTAAGCTGAATAAACCCTTTCCTCCCCAAGTTGATATCGGTCAGAGTGTTTTGTCACAGCAATGGAAAACAAACTAGGACAACCCCTGATCATTAAATGCACAGCTATTCATCGATTTCTTTCTGGATAACATTTCCTTTTAGCTATTTATTCTCTATGCACCACTGGTTACCCTAAATGGTAAGTATCATCTTATCCTTATAGAACCTAAGTGGCAAATCACTGCTTATGTATCACTTCCTATGACAGACAACCTGAATCATTCCAAAACAAAGAAACCTAATCTTGGAGAGAAGAATTGGCTCCCCAGAGTCGTCCTCTAATGTTGATTCTATAATTCTTTTTCTTGAATAAAATGAATTTGTTGACATAAAGGTTTTCACATCTCAATTTATTTCTACGTACCTGTAAGATAATATAAAAATGTATCACTTTACAAAGGAGTTGACATTCTCCAAACTTTCTGTCTTAGTTTCCTTTCCTGTTGCAGTCATAAAATGCCTAGACAAATCAATTTAAGGACTTTATTTGGTGCAGTTAAAGACTACTCTCCATTGCTACTTGGGAAGTCACCTGGACAGAAACTGGAAGGAACTAGTCATGTTTCATCTTTCATCAAGAGCAAAGAGCAATGGATGAATCCAGGCATGGTAGCACTCCAGTGGTTTTTCTCCTCTAATACTATCCAGTTTCTCCTGGCCAGGGAAGAATATCTATATTAATCCACTTAAGAAAAATCCTTCACAGACTTGCCCACAAAGCATATTAATCCAGACAATTGTCCACTGAGATTGTCTTCCCAGATCATTTTGCACAGTGTCAGGAACACAATCAAGACTAACCGTCTCACTGGGCAGCTCTCTCTACTTCCATTTTCCCATTTTTTTTTCTTTTCTCACCACTTTTTTTTATCTCTTTCTCTTTCTGTTTTTGTTCTCTGTCCCCATATGTTGATATCTCATCTTCTAATCCTTTGTCCTCACCTACGTTTTCAACCCCAAACTCCTCATTTTCCCCCTTAATATTGGAACTTAATCCATCAGGAAAGGAGTTACATCTGCAGTCTCTTATGATATATTTCCTACTCAACATCACCTGTAGAAATATTGACTCTTCTTAAAATGAACAGAATATTTCTTGGTAGAAGAAGAACTAACGTGTTGACTCATGCGTTTACAAACATGGAGTTATAATACACTATAGCTTTTGTACTCGCCACGTTTTTACAAATACACATCATGGAAAGTTCTTTTATTTATTCCTACAATAATAAAGGCCCAAGTCATGCAATGATTAAAATATTTTTAACAATTTTATTATGTGTGCCTGTGTGTGTGTGTGTGTGTGTGTGTGTGCAAGTGTGCCCTGATGGACATTGCATCTCTTGGAGCTGGAGTTTGATGTTGGTGAGAAAGCTGACTTGGGTGCTGGGAACCTAACTTGGGTCCTTTGTAATAGAAGCAAGCACTCTAAACTGATGAGCCATCTCTATAGCCACATTTAAAGTAACTTTCTAAGAGAAATTATCATGATTTAGATTTAATTCCAGCCATAATTTGAACAGCTACACCATACCAAAGAATTGCCAAAGGCACACATTCTATATCATATTTCAGCCAAATTTATCTTGAAAGTAATCTTTACTTTCATATTGCCAGAATGACTTGTTTGAAATAAATATTCACTTTTGATACTAAGTACCAAAATCTCATGCATTATCTATTATTTTATTCATTATGTTTTTATGTATTTATTAATGAATAATTAATGAATTTATGTTTATTATATGTTTATATTTCCTTGATATATACTAGATGTGTAATAAAAATCATAAAATGAAGAGAATTGAGGTAAAGTTTATTTAGCAAAAAAGAATGACAAATATTCTGCATCTTTCAGATTATTTATCTATTTATAGTATGAAATATGTGTATATATTCTATCATCTCTGTCACCATCTAGCTATCATCTATCTGCATAGTATGCATCAAATTGGCCACTTCTGTAATTGTTATAAACATTTGTATAATAATTACATACAAAAAACACTTTTACTAAAGCCAAGTTTGCTAGGACATACTTAAAATTTGAGGACTGAAGAAGCAGAGAAAAGTTGGGCCCTAGGGATTCCTGGCTAGTCAGCCTCACCTAGACATCAAGCTCCAGTCAAATGAGAAACTGTCTCAATGAACAAGGTGCAGGGCACTTGAACAATCCCACCATAGTCAACCCCAGCTTTCCCTGGGGAGGTGCATACAATTGTAAGTGCTTGGGCACATACACATACACTTGCACAAACATGCTAAGTCACGTAAATGTACAAATACACACATCTAAAGAAGTTTATCCTTTTACTAGATTTCACATTTTATGCACATCTTCAGGAGTGGACAGCAAAATCTGGTTTTTAAAGTATTTAAAGCATGCAAAGCTGTATACAAATCTACAATAATCATAATTGTACTCTACAGGATGGTAGCTTATGACAGCTTCACTTTGGGAATATCATTTGTGCTATCTGAGCATAATAATACTGCGTGGTGAAAGTGATTTGAAGACCTAAATAATAGTGGAGAAATTTGCTTCAGTTTCCAGTGCTGTATGTGTCCGTGAGGGGCAGAGTGGCATCCTGAAATATTTCTCTCTAATTCCTCCTGGAAATGACAGGCAAAATTTGCAAGTCACACTTTGCCCACTATGCCTTAGGACGGCAAAACTCAATAAAACAATTATTCCAAATCCCATCACTCATCCATTATTAAACCTATGAAAAGAGTTTTAATTTCCTGTGCAATTACACAGTGAAATGTCATACACTGGATGAAAAAAGATTAATTGCTTTTGATAAAATGCTGGGTGTTTTTATTTGACTTTGTGGACAGCTGTTCAATGTAGAAATATCTTTGCAATTCTCTGAGATTTTTATCATATAGAATTATTATAATTTTGCATAGAAAATCTTGTTTAATTATTTTCTACTGTCATAAGGTGACAAGAATAAAATATTAACTCATGTTGGCTTAAAACCATGAGCAATCACACTTTTCTCAAAATCAAGTTGCATCCTCACAAACAGATAGTAGCAAAATAGGATTAACTTTTTTGAAAGATATTCATAAGATTACCTTAAAGGACATTCATATACTCTGTGTAATATGTAAGTCATCTATATTTTATTCTATTTGCCAATTATTATTGAGTAATCTATGAAAATGGCCAGTCACTTTCATCCTGTCACAAATACATCAGTTGTTTTTGTCTCATAAAATGAGAAAGCTAACGGTAAATTAGTCTTCAGGAAATGCCTATACATCCTTGAGTTTCATTTTCAATAGTGAGGTAACTAAGAAAGCCTTGGGGAGTGAATACAAATATTTGAGAAAGAGTTTACCAGAGGATAAGCATTATATTTCTTCTACTCTGTCCAGCTTACTAAATGCTTGGGTATGCCGAACGTAATTATTCTCTTAAATTCAAAAATGTAGGGAGGCATTTGATTAAAAACAAACATTTCAGAAATTTGGCATTTCTACAGAGAAAACATAACTTTGCATTATGAGGTTTTCAACTGTGTCATTTTGTAAATTGTTTATTGAATTTTTGTGTATTTCAAACGCACCATCTTAATCCACCTTAAACATCATTATACCCCTTCCCCATTAGCTCCCTCCTTTAGTCTCCCACCTGGGAATTCATACATTTTATCTTTTGTGTAAAGCCCTATTGTATCAAGTTAGAGTCCCCAGGTGTTCTTCAGTGAAAGTTCATTCACCAGGTCTAGTCAGCTTATGTGGACTCCTTCCATTTCAGAAAATCCACTCAAGCACACAAAATGCCAGCACAGGACTATGAAAATGGGTAGGAATCCCTAAACTTAGTCAAAGAATTATTGGCAGCTGATAAGAGTGTCTCTTACTTATGTTTAATAGCAAATTATCAAATACAAAATATTATCAGTAGAACTATCTAAATAATTATAACACAAAATTGATAACAGTTTTTGGAGAAGTTCACTGTAGCTGGAAAACTGAACACTGAAGACATGATGAGTTGTTCAGGAAGGAGATAGAGTGGTACAGACACTGTGGAAATCCCACTATCTTATCCACAGTAAAAAAAGAGTAGAACTTACAGTGCTTGAAAATAAGGGTCTATACTCTTTTTTTTTCAGAAGTAGAAATTACCTAGAGTCTTTTCACAGCCAACATAATCTTTCTTCTGGCTTAAATATAATAATTTAATTCAGTGTGAAAGAAAAAGATAAACATATACAACCTCAAAAATACTAAATTCTTACTGAAAGTTAAATCTTGAGTTAGACAATAAATACTGTCATGTAATTTCTGATGTGTGCCAATTAAGATTTGTGATCTTTCAGAACAAAACTGTAAAGCTTTTAATCTAACACTATGCACATTTAGAAAAATATATTTATTTGTGCATAAAATCTGAAGTTTTGTGCATGTTTAAAAAATGTTCAAGCTGCTTATATACGGATGATACCCATTTTATTCAAAGATTTTTCTAATTTTAACAATGAATGGTAAACAAATATGTCAAAACCTTTTATAAAATTGCCACTTAATTTGGCCAACAAGTTATTTGACTCATTATAATTCTATACATAATGATGAATCAAAGAATGAAATTACAGGAATTTTAAGTAAAATTGATTATATATATACATATTAGTACAAGTCATTTTTTCTTACCTCAGTGTACTGCACATTAAGTCATAATTCCCAAATATAATTTAGCATTTATGAATAGCTAACAGTCTTTGAATCAATTTTGACTTTTTAAATTTTAAACTTTGTTTATAATATATTGTTGATTGTTTTTTTTTTAAGTCAGTGGAAACCAACAAACTTTCCAAAAGATTCTTTTTAATTTGGGGAAAATTTTTTTGTCCCTTAATGTAATTCATATATCAGCTAGATTCATAAATTTTTTTTTCTGGAAATAAGCTAATCAAAATGATTAAATTTAATTTTTATATTAATTGCTTCAAATTTTCTGTTCATTTTGTAATTTCTTGCAGCTTTCACTTAAATGTCTGTCAACTGATTAGACATTTATCTGCATAAATATCTCAGTGAAGGTGCCAGAAGCAGAACTCAGGAGCAAAGCTTGAGTAACTTTCTGCCATCATGTTCCTGTTCAGAGTCCTATCCTTAAAAGTTTTTATAAGCCGGGCGTGGTGGCGCACACCTTTAATCCTAGCACTTGGGAGGCAGAGACAGGCGTATCTTTGTGAGTTCAAGGCCAGCCTGGTCTACAGAGTGAGTTCCAGGACAGCTGGGACAACAGGGAGACCCTGTCTCGAAAAGACCAAACCAAAAAAAAAAAAAAAAAAAAAAAAAGGTCTTATAGTAAACACATCAAATCCTCTGTTAATGTCTCTAACAAACTATATCTACTGTGTCAACAAATACTTTGTTATATCATCATTTTCAAAATATGAATCAAGTTGAATGGTTCCAACAGCTTCAGAATTGTTACACCAGCTCAAATGGCCACACAGGTCTTGTACTAGAAATCAAAGCACGGAACGATCCTTCATTATCATTGCTTCCAGGGTGACTTATGTATACCTCTTCTTCAAAGAGTAATCAAATCCACATTTTGAAACAAAAGGTGGAATATTCCAGACCACAGACACACAGAAATAAGCAGACACAGACACAGACTCATACACCCACACACACACACACCAAATATACATAAATATATAAATATTTAAAATTCCTGATCTTCTGTAACGGTGTGAGCACTGTCTCCACTTTGTTGCTGACAAAGTGAGGTGGGGTTCTGCATCCTCACCTACTATGCAGAATTCACAGTAAAATAGCTGATGCTTTTTGCAGATCCTAAATTTGATTTTGACTTAGGAATTGTGTTAAGTTTTCGTTGTTTTTAGATTCTTTCTGAATCTGTTTATGCGGATCTAGTCTGTGACATTCATTTCTTTCCATTGTAACCTTTAGTTCTTGACAAAAATACTGCATTTTCAGAAAATCCTTCCTCTCGAAAAGCATGTCCTGCATAGTGTTTTATTTTCCAGTGTGAGTGAATTTTTAAATTTTTGTTTCAGTTGGTTTGGGTTCAGTCTTTGATAGTAACATGAAAAATAGAAGAGAACATGCTTGCCTTCGAAAGCTGTTAAATCAGAAACCCGTTTGATCAGTTCCTTACCTGCGACCCTATTTTTTAGAATATTTTTCTCACCTCGAGCTACATAAACTTATTTAAGAGGAGTCCAGCCTCAGTTCCCCTCTTCTCAATGGCCTTTCCAGATCTAATTGGCTTGTAGACTGCAGAAAGTTTCCTTCTGGATAGTTGAAAAAAATCCTTATTAATATTTCAACATTTAGAATTCTTACATAAGAAGAGAGTTCCCAAATGAAGTGCATTCATTATAAATTTCCCAAACTTGATTAGTTTGGAACCTGTTTTGAAAACTCAATGGCTCCTCAGTGGTAAAGCACCAGCTACTAACTTGACCTACAAGTTTCGACTTCTTTTGAACACTTCTGTTACCTGGGTCTACATGCTGGTGTGCTCGCTTTGCGCTCTGCACACTTCCACAATTCACAGTTCCTCCACACATCAGATGAATTAAGGGATTAAGAGCTATCAATCTTACTTTTGCTGTGTTTGTCTATTATGCATCCATCTGTTAACAGTCTGCCCTGCTTCCTGTGACTTATATTTAATTCTTTTAGAATTTAATCTTAACTATTCTAATTTCTAATGAAAAATTATTTGCTTTTCAAAATAGCATCGACAATTTCTTATGTATCATAATAAAGTCAAAAGGCGTATTTAATGATTCTAAATGTTTATTTTAAGCTATCTTTTAAGAGAAACTACTTCCTAGTTAACACTATATCCTCTGTTCTTATACAACTCTAGTAACACACATATTGCTTTTAATAGGTGTTTATAAATGCAGTGTAGTTATCAATAAAGAAATATCATTTTCCATATGGTCAAGTTGAACTGGCTTTAAAATTCACAGGTGGGGCTGGAGAGATGGCTCAGCAGTTAAGAGCACTGGTTGCAGACAGTACATTCAAACACATACAAAAAAAAAAAAAAAAGAATATTCTACCTCAATCATGGTGGTTACCAACCATTAGTACCTCCAGTTCCAGGGGATCTGACACCCCTTCTGAACTCCGTGGTCACTGGTGCACTTATACACACACACAAAGCGCACACACACATAATATATATATATATATATTTTATACATTATATGTTAGATATATAATAAAAATAAATAAAAAGAAATAAAATTTTTAAAATTATTTTTTAGGTTCTTGAATTTTTAAAATACTTTTGATTTGATGTATTTGGTTTTATTTTAAAATAATTACTAATCCCCAGAGAAAAAACAATAATATATATATATATATATATATATATATATATATATATGTAATATATATATAATAGTCAAAAGTGTGCATGATAAAATTTTAACAAGATGAAAAGTCACAGTATTACAGTATTATAGAATCAGAATTTATTTAGTGATTTGGTATCTAACAATATAATTTATGGTATAAATGTTTTTGGTTGTTTAAGCCATCATTTAGTGATTTTTCAAATACTATAGTAAAGCAGCACTATATTTAGACTCCAAAATATACTGTTTGTTTTTATTTCATAGATCTTTATTTTGTCATACATCCTCCAAATTTACTCCCTAATTATTTACAAATTTCAAATAAGAAAATTTGTCTATATTTTTTAACTTAAAAAAAACTTATTTTTTTACTTATTTTCTTTTGTTGTTTGTTTGTTTTTTGTCTTTTCCAGAGAGGGTCTCCCTGTAGCCCCATCTGTCCTGGAACTCACTCTGTAGACCAGGCTGGCCTTGAACTCACAAAGTTCCGCCTGCCTCTGCCTCCCAAGTGCTAGGATTAAAAGTGTGCACCACCGCACCCGGGTAGTTATTTTAATTTAAAGTATATCATTGTTTGTCATTATATACACATGTGTACCATATGGTGCCTTCAGAGGCCAGAACAGGGACTTATATCCCCTAGTTCAAAATGGATGTGAGGGGACTGGAGCGATGGCTTGGCCATTAGGAGCACTGGCTGCTCTTTCAGCAGACCTGGGTTTGAATCCCAGCACCCACATAGAAGCTAACAACTGTCTGTAACTCAGCTACAGATGATCTAATATCCCCTTCTGTCCTCTGAGGGCACTGCACAGCATGGGTGCACTTAAGTACATGCAGACATAACACAAACAGAAAATAAAAATGATAAATAAAAAACTGTAGATGGTTATAAGCCATTATCTAGGAGCTGGTAACTTATCCCTGGTTCTTTGCAGAGGTATTGAGTCCCCTTAAGTGCTACACCATCTCTCGAGACAGTTTTTGAAATTTTAATAATCCCGTAATTTTGGTATTAATTCCTTTTGTTTGTTATACTATGTGTAATATAAGCAGATATAAAGTAGAAATAGTATGAGTAGAGTAGATTTTCCTTTACTATTTTATGGATGAATTTTAAATTAATATTAATAGAGAAGGGAAAAGTTCTTGAAGAAACGCATACATAGATCATTGAAAAATTGTGTACATAGATCATTGAAGCAGTACAATTTCCAAAGAGTACCTAGGAATTATTCTTGATACAGAAAAGATAGTATTAAATATACATTATCCAATAAATTATAATTTACCATCTTGACTTTTATATAGTTTTGTATAACAGTAATCAACTTCTTCTGTGTCAAGAAAGTTTTTTTTAATAAATCAATGGATGTAATTTGTTTTGCTTATCTTTAAGAAGAATTTTTTACCATGAGATATTCCTTAGAATGATTGCAGGGTGAAGAAAGTATTCTAAGCAAATGGTACAAAAAGGAAGTGGGTGTGGCTATCCTAATATCAGACAAAATAGACTTCAAAGCAAAAGAAATCAAAAGAGACAAAGAGGGCCATTACATCTTTATTAAAGGAACAATTGACGATGAAGATCTCACAATTATGAATATATATGCACCAAACACTGGTGCACCAAACTTTATAAAGAAAATTCTTCAGGATCTCAAGGCACAGATTAACCCCAACACACTAATTGTAGGGGACTTCAATACCCCATTAAGCCCACTAGACAGATCAACAGGACAAAGGATAAACAGAGAGACATCTGAACTAAATGACACAATACACCAAATGGACCTCACAGACATCTATCGAATATTCCACCCAAACACCAGAGAATACACTTTCTACTCAGCACCTCATGGAACATTCTCCAAAATAGACCATATACTGGGACACAGAAAAAAACTCAACAAATATAAAAAGATTGAAATAATCTCATGCATTCTATCAGACCACAGTGCAATAAAACTCAATATCAACACCAGAATAAACCCTACAACCTACAGGAACACATGGAGACTAAACAACACTCTCCTGAATAATGAGTGGGTCAAGGAAGAAATAAAGAAAGAAATAAAAACATTCCTGGAACTGAATGACAATGATAAAACAACACAGCAAAATCTATGGGACACTTTAAAAGCAATCCTAAGAGGGAAGTTTATAGCTCTAAGTGCCTACATTAAAAAAACAGAAAGAGCACAAGTGAATGATCTAACACTGCAGCTAAAAATACTTGAGAGACAACAACAAATGAACCCTAAACGGAGCAGACAAGAAGAAATAACAAAAATCAGAGCAGAGATCAATGAAATAGAAACAAAGAAAACCATACAAAAAATCAATGAATCCAAAAGTTGGTTCTTTGAGAGAATAAACAAGATAGACAGACCTCTAGCCCAGTTAACCAAAAGAAAGAGGGAACAACTCCAAATCAATAGAATCTGTGATGAAAGGGGAAATATCACAACAGACAATGAAAAGATCCAGACAATCATACGGGACTACTTCAAAAACTTATATTCTACTAAGTTTGAAAACCTAGAAGAAATGGATGAATATCTGAAATCCTGGGAATCACCAAAGCTCAACCAAGAAGAGATCGACAGCCTAAACAGACCAATAGTACAGGAAGAAATCGAAGATGTAATAAGTAGCCTCCCAACCAAAAAATGCCCAGGCCCGGATGGATTCACGGCAGAATTCTATAAAATATTTCGTAAAGACTTACAACCATTACTACTTAAATTGTTTAGAAGGATACAAATGGAGGGACTTCTCCCAAATTCCTTCTATGAAGCCAGCATTACGCTACTACCAAAACCAGGGAAAGATACAACCAAAAAGGAGAACTATAGACCCATCTCCCTAATGAACACAGATGCCAAAATTCTAAACAGGATTCTGGCAAATCGCATACAGACTCACATCAAGAAAATCATCCACCATGACCAAGTTGGATTCATACCAGACATGCAGGGATGGTTCAACATACGAAAATCAATAAACATCATCAAACATATCAATGGACTGAAGGACAAAAACCACACCATCATCTCAATTGATGCGGAGAAAGCCTTTGACAAAATCCAGCACCCTTTCATGTTTAAAGTCCTGGAGGGAATTGGTCTGGAGGGATCATTCCTCAATGTAATCAAAGCCATATACAGAAAACCCACAGCCAATATCATCCTAAATGGGGAAATGACAGAAGCATTCCCCTTAAAGGTAGGAACTCGGCAAGGCTGCCCCCTGTCACCACTCCTCTTCAATATAGTGCTAGAAACCCTAGCTAGGGCAATAAGGCAAGAAAAGGAAATTAAAGGAGTTCTAATTGGAAAAGAGGAAGTCAAGCTATCCCTTTTTGCTGATGATATGATTGTCTACCTAAGGGATGCTAAGAACTCCACCAGAAAACTCCTAGAAACGATTAAGAGCTTTGGTAAAGTGGCAGGATACAAAATAAACCTAGAAAAATCAGTAGCCTTTCTGTACACCAACAACAAGCAATTGAAGAAGGACTACAAGGAGACCTTCCCACTCACAATAGCCTCAAAAACAATAAAATACCTAGGAACAAACCTAACCAAAGACACCAAGGATCTCTACAACAAAAATTTTAAACCCCTGAAAAAGGAAATTGAGGAAGACATCAGAAGATGGACAAACCTCCCATGCTCATGGATTGGGAAAATAAATATAGTAAAAATGTCCATCCTACCCAAACTAGTGTACAGATTTAATGCGATCCCAATCAAAATCCCCAAGAGTTTCTTCACAGGCTTGGAAAAAAAAATCCTCAATTTCATTTGGAAAAACAAAAGACCCCGAATAGCCAAAGCAACCCTGAGTGAAAAGAGCAATACAGGGGGGATCGCTATACCAGACATCAAACTATACTACAGGGCTATAGTCATAAAGACAGCCTGGTACTGGCACAAAAACAGACCAGTTGACCAATGGAATAAAACTGAAGATCCAAACCTGAGCTCATACAATTTCAGCCACCTCATATTTGACAAGGGGGCCAAGAAGACACAATGGAGGAAAGACAGCATCTTCAGCAAGTGGTGTTGGCAAAACTGGATCACCACTTGTAGAAGAATGAAATTAAACCCCTACCTCTCACCTTGTACAAAGGTCAACTCCAGATGGACCAAAGACCTCAATGTGAAACCCCAAACTCTGGAGGTGATAGAAGAGAAGCTTGGCAGCAGACTACAAGACATAGGTGTAGGAAAAGACTTCCTAAATCAGACAGCAGCTGCACAAGAAATAAGATCGACAATTGACAAATGGGACCTCATTAAACTCAAAAGCTTCTGTACATCAAAGGAAGCAATAAAGGAAGTGAGGAGAAGACCCACAGAGTGGGAGGAAACCTTCACAGCAGATACATCTGACAAAGCATTAATTTCCAGAGTATACAAGCTACTCAAAAAACAAAGAAGAAAGAAAACAAATGAATCATTCAAAAGATGGAGCAAAGATCTGAATAGAGACTTCACAGAGGAGGAGTTAGAGATGGCCGAGAAACATCTTAAGAAGTGTTCAACATCTCTGATAATTAAGGAAATGCAAATTAAAACCACTCTGAGATATCACCTTACTCCAATAAGACTGGCTAGGATCAGGAACACGAATGATACCAAGTGCTGGAGAGGTTGTGGGGAAAGGGGAACACTCATCCATTGCTGGTGGGAATGTAAACTTGTACAGCCACTATGGAAAGCAGTGTGGAGAACCCTTAGAAGACTCAAAATGAGCCTTCCATTTGACCCAGTCATACCACTCCTGGGTATATACCCACAAGACACATCTTACTGCAGAGATACATGCACAGCTATGTTTATTGCAGCTCTGTTCACAATAGCAAAAAGCTGGAACCAGCCCAGGTGCCCCTCAACTGACGAGTTGATACAGAAAATGTGGTACATGTATACAATGGAGTTCTATGCTGCGGTAAAGAGGGACAACATCATGAACTTTGCAAGTAAATGGATGGAGCTAGAAAACATTATATTAAGTGAAGTAACACAGTCCCAGAAAAACAAACGACAAATGGTGTCCCTCATATGTGGATGCTAGTGACAACAGCCCAGATATAAATATTTCTCATGGAGAGGGATGCATAGTAAAAGAACAACAGCAGAAATACTTCATCAGAAAACTGACTGAAATGGTGAATTGGGAAGGGCGGGAAGGGCGGGAGGGGGACACGGGTGTATATTCGATTAATGCATATTTAATTGACATGAGTTCAACAAGTATCCAGTTTTGCCCAGACACTGTATACAGGTTATATGGTGGCTTAGGACTCAGTAAAAGTAAATTTGTGTATATTAAACAACATTGGTTTACAGGCTCTGATAAAAACAGTAATGCATCTGAGTTAAACAGATATAAATTGCTGTTGTCCGCGTTTGTTCTACATAAAATCTGTATAACAATAACTTTGGGATTGGCACATACAAATGTTCTCTATAATTTTTCTGTTGTATGGTATCACCTCGTAGCATTCTCTTTCATCTATAAAATGACTTAACAACAAAAAAATTAAGTTTGCTCCCCAAGTTAATCACATACAGTCATCCAAAACAGCATGGGTGAATTTGATGAAAGTTGTGCCTTGATTCCACCCTATAGGTATGTATATTACAACTGCCTTCTGGAGACTCATGCGTCAAAAAACAAAAACCCCCCAAAAAAGAAAAAAAAAATGGAGGGGGGATACAGATAGAAATGAAACCTCTCTGTCAAATACCTTGCAATTCAAATCTTAAAACTAACTATGGGAAAAGATTTGTATGCTCCAATAGGTAAAAATGTCACCAACTTAACAGCTGAGAAAGAAAAGATACAGCTTTGCATCGAGTAGGATGTACCAGAAAGTGCCAACAGAAGGTTGGCCCACCGAACAGTGAAAGGAAGAAAAGCCTCAGATTGCTACAAACATCAAACCCTTCCGTGGATCCTGCTTGTAACAACTATGTATAATGAGTCCTAACGAAGCTTACCTTCTAGGAGCCGCAAAGGTTTTAATATGAGAGACTTTCTTACCTCCCCCCACCATAGAACAAGGAGAAACATGATGACGATGTCATCCTCCAACTGTAAATTGGAGACAGCAATTATGGAGGTAATCTCTTATAAAACCGGTAAAACTGCCTTCTTGAATTGACTAATAGACATAGGAACTGTGAAAAGGATTATTCTCTATTCAGAACAAAAGATAATACTAAAGTCTCCTTAATCTATGCACTTAAAATATATTAATGCGGGAGCTCTGATATCAGCAATGGATTATTCCACCAAGGAAATATTGGCCAGGGTATCCAAGCCCCCACAAAAGGTAAAGGCTCCTTGCCTCTAAACTGGGATACCTGCAAGAAGAGAGGCGATAAGGCCCTGCTGTCGAAGACCTGATGTTAACATGGGAAAGATGTATTGAGACCACACATGCAAGTGTACAGATGGTCTCTGGAATACCAGAGAGTGTTACCAAAGGCCACTATACCAATAAAGCAAATATGGATCTCCTTGAGTCAAGCAAGACTCCTCCATCAGCACCAGCTACACCTCACCTGCCTGGAGATACTGTGCAGCAGAGGCAGCCATATGCCTGTATATCCCAAATCTAATTGGCTATTAGCTCTCTCCTTGGAGGAATAACCCACAGCCGATGCCACAAGCTTGCACCCTCTAATGGTCAGGAGATGTTATAAGCCACAGTAAGACCCTATCATATTCAACAGAAAAAAATGTAATTCATGGATTAACATACCATCCAAACATCTGTGTCTATGCCAAAGTAACCTATGATAACAATTAATACTGTTTAAATACCTATATATCTAATTGCTTGTGCTTCATTAGTAGGATCAAAAGGTTATTCCTGGACAAATTGTCAGTCCATGAAAGGAAACAGCCAGAATTGACCAGAGTCCAAGACAACAGCTCCAGAGAGAGTGGACTGTTTTGCTTCTCATCCACCTGTGCCCCTTGTCTAAGCCTAGGGAACAATCTGTGGAAGAGGGGGCAGGGTAGAATGTAAGGTCTGCATTTGGGGTGAATGGTGAACCTACAGCAATATAGCCTGGACACTCATTTGATCAACTTGATTGAACATACAAGCCCCCCCCCCTCTGCTGGATGGTGGGACCAAGGGGCTGTGTGGGTTTGGACACAACTGCTTGCAAATTGGTTTTACATGAAGGATGCTTGTACTCATAAATTATCACTTATTGCTAAAAAATGGGAAAAAAACTGAGAGAAAGATGCAGGACAGTTATGGCAGAATGCATGATCTGGGATGGGGTGGGGTGGGATGGGGGGAAGGGAAGGGGAAATATGCCTGAACTGAATAGGAAAATGATGTATGAAATACACAAAGCATCAATAAAAACAAACAAACAAACAAACAAAAGAATGATTGCAGGCTTTTTTAGGTCTTTTTTGAGTCAGGGTCTCCCTGTAGCTCTAGCTGTCCTGGAACTCACTATTTAGACCTGGGCGACCATCAAGTCACAGAGCTCCACCTACCTCTGCCTTCCAAGTGCTAAGATTATAGGCATGAGCGACCATGCCGGGCAATTTTTTAAATCTATCATCTTCTAGAGTAATACATTGTATATTTTACCATCAACTTTTTGTTTTATTTCATTTGAAAATGAAGACATAAGTTTAGAAATTTAAATGAAATTTGCTACTGTTCCATATCAATTGTGATTAATATTCTTCCCCTTTAAAGCACATCAATTTGGCTCATATATTTAGTCAGCTAATTTTATGTATTTTCTTAGATTGTGCATGATTATGCAAACTACTGTTTGATATTTAGGAAAACAAGTGGAGCTAATTTGCCTCTATCATTAAATTTTTGTTTAATATTTTGAGAATGAGAACTGTTCCAAAATTTGTATTCTTATATTTGAAAAGAGTAAAAGTCAAGTTTATGAATATGTCAAGAGTGAAAAAAAAGTTTTGATCAGAATGACTTATACCAACATGGGGACTAGTAGAGAGAAGAGAAAAAATCAAGGATTTGGCACAAAACATTTAAGTTTTAAGTTTGAAGAATAGCTAAAAGGATTTTTGCTGCTATTATTTGTTGGTTGCTTGGAGAGCTTTGTTTTGTTTTGGCACATTCCAAATTCTAGTTCCACTTGTAGACCCTGAAAGGGACAGTGTCATAGCAGGGTGTGCTGTCAGTCATAGGTTGTAAAGTAGCATAAACCTTCCTCTTAACACACATGTATATGCAGTGAGAGTTCTCTGTTGAGCAAGAGCCAAGCCTCCCTGTGATTACACAGAAACCATTCAAAATGATTTTCACTAGTTTAATCTGTTTGATGCTTGTAGTTAATCCTCTCAAATAATTACAGATTATCCTTATTCCTAAACTAGTACCCACATTCATATCCTAACTAACTGTCAAATAGGGAAATGGATCATATTCTGGGTAGTGTGTGTTTATTGACTAGAGAGAAGGCATCATTCACAGAGCCCTCTGCTTGGAGAGTCAGTCACACACTCACAGATCCACAGGGTGTCTCTATAATTTTAAGTCGTTGTTGTTTGTTTAGTTCAAAAGACACAGATATTTCCTTCTGTTAATTTTCTGATACTTGTAAATAAATATAATTAATATATAAATAGCAAAGATGGATATATAGAAAGCATTGTATCAGTCTACTGTGCATGTATACATACACTTGCATTGAGACACAGATAAAAGTCCCTTATGGCCTCATATGTATATGTGCAGGGATCTTGGACTCAACAGGCAAGAATTGAGTTGGTAAATATATAAGAAGTGGGGCTTACAGGAATGTGATTACTTGGCTACAGGGGATTGATTTGGTCTAATTATCACTCTCCTTGGAAGTCATGAGAGAGCAGTTGAGACCATCCAAAATGCTTGGCTCCTTCTTGCTATTGGTCTTTTCTCTCTACTCTACCATAGGTTATGTAAAACAAGCAAGAGTATTCTTACCAGGGTACCAAAATCACAGTCTTTAGAACGTTCATTGGCATTGAATTGGGAAACAAACAAAAATAACCTAGTATACAGAAGCATTCAAAGAATAAAAAAACAAAAACAAAAATGAAAACAAAACAAAAACAAAACAAAACAAAAACACTCACACAACTTGATGTAAAATTCAGATTTCCCTGTAAGGAAAGAGTATCCTGTGAAATCACTCACATATATCACCCATGCAAGGAATTAATTTGAATTAACATATTTAATATTGAGATACATTTCCAAAGAACACATATATATGTGCATATATATGAATTTATTACTATGAAGTCTTAAAAATTAGACCTTTCTGTTCTTTCTAAACATTATATACCACTACCTTCACATATATTTTAACATATTTACATGTATAGATTATATGCTAGTGTCTCCATATGAGGGAGATCATTCAGTTTTTCACTTTCTGAGTTTCTCAGACCTCACTTAACATTATGTATTCCAGGATCCTTTCATTTTTCTGGAAACTTTCTGACATTATTGTAATTTTTTTAACATCTTATCATACACACACACACACACACACACATATATATATACGTATATATATATATATGTGTGTGTGTGTGTGTGTGTGTGTGTGTGTACTGTTTGCATATGTGCAAGTCTACCCATGCCAGGCATTGTCCAGAGAGGACAGAATAGGGTGTTAGATTCCCCTGGAACCGGAGTTACTAACTGTTGATAACCAACATGTGGGTGCTGAGAAATCAACCCAAGACCTCTGAAAATGCTGGTGATGCTCTTAACTGCTCAGCCATCTCTACAGCCCCACGACTCTATTCTTTTAGAGTTCAATAATATTCCATTTTATATATCTACCAGATATTTGTTATCCATTCATGGTTGAAGACATCAAAGTTGATTCAGTTTCTTTGCTACATTGGATAGAACAATAATCAAAATATTTATTCAATTGAAATGAATTAGTCAAAAATTTAAACAAAATTATTTTATAAGAACCAGACTCATTTGTTTTGTTATGGCAAGAGAAAAGGGACTAAGCCAAATTAATAAATGAGGTTGTAAATTTGAATCTAAGTCTATAAGCATAATTATCATTTTTTAAAATTCTAACCATTGTAAGAAACATCAGATAAATGTAGGACATACTTTTAAACCTTTCTGTTTATACGATTTTACTAAAATAGGAAAGTTTTATATCAGACCACAGATTTTCATTCACTATAGTTTTGTTTCTCTTCTCATTTACTTTCTGGGTTCTTTAGCTTAATTTTAAAAATCCACTTAAAATGAATCACAATCAATTACTTAACAGATTTCAATTAATACCAAGAATATTATAAAATAAAAAGTACAACATTTTGACAAAATAAATCTATAGAATGTTTAACAAAAACATTGGTCCTTGCAAGCAATATTAAAGGCATCAGACGTCACAATGATTTTAAATACAAATTTGGCTCTCCAAGTGCGTCTCATTTACCCCAATTCCTTCTCCAAATAGTTTAAAATTTGTAAAACATCAGATCTTCCTCTGAAACGACAAATGTTTCCGTAGCTTCCCATTGCCCCTTTTATCATGGGTGCATTTGTAAAGTTTTTGTCAATGAGCCTTCTGTTTCCCATTAATCATACATTTCTAGCATTTGGATCAAATCTACAAAGCATATAATCACAACACCCTCTCTTACAGCTTTGTCGATCATCACAGGCAAAGACCTCAGATTGCTTCCTCACGCACAGTAAACATTTAAGTATATTAAAAAAAAATTGTTCTTTCAGAATTTCACACACATCATAGCCATCGCCCATTTCACACACATATCCAAATACACATGATCATAGCCATCCCCCATTTCACACACATATCCAAATATGCATGATCATAGCCATCCCCCATTTCACACATATATCCAAATATGCATGATCATAGCCATCCCCCATTTCACACATATATCCAAATATGCATGATCAGAGCCATCCTCCATTTCACACATATATCCAAATATACAAGATCTTAGCCATCTCCCATTTCACACACATATCCAAATATACATGATCATAGCCATCGCCCATTTCATACACATATCCAAAATTACATGATCATAGCCATCCCCCATTTCACACACATATCCAAATATGCATGATCATAGCCATCGCCCACTTCACACACATATACAAATATGCATGATCGTAGCCATCCCCCATTTCACACATATATCCAAATATGCATGATCATATCCATCGCCCATTTCACACATATATCCAAATATACATGATCATAGCCATCGCCCATTTCACACACATAACCAAATATGCATTATCATAGCCATCCCCCATTTCACACACATATCCAAATATGCATGATCATAGTCATCGCCCATTTCACAAACATACACAAATATGCATGATCGTAGCCATCCCCCATTTCACACACATATCCAAATATGCATGATGATAGCAATCCCCCATTTCACACACATATCCAAATATACATGATCATAGCCATCCCCATTTCACATACATATCCAAATATGCATGATGGTAGCCATCCCCCATTTCCCCATCACTCTCTCTGGGTCCTTCTCCATACTTACTCTCATGATTTCAAGTCTTCTTTCTATTAAACTGATAACCACTAAGTCCAGTCAGTGCTGAGAATAGGATTCTCTGTGTGAACATCAATAGGTGCATGGGAAAATTACAAGACCCCAAGGAAGAATCATTCTTCTTTCAATCAAGTGCCAATTACTCCTTGGTTAGGGTCAAGGCCTCATGGACTCCTATTGAATCCATGCAGGGATTTTTGCTATTTTGATTTGTATGGGTTTCAGGCAAATAACTAAAGCATTTAGTTACATTTTCTCATTAAATTTAGTTCCAAAACTTGCTAAGAAATTCAAGGTAATGGATGCCATCACCCACATTAAGCAGATGATTAGCCTAAAGAGACTTAAAAACAATAATGAGCAGGGTGTGGTGGTGCACACCTTTGATCCCAGCACACTCAGGAGGCCCAGACAGGTGGATCTCTGTGAGTTCAAAGCCAGTCTGGTCTACAGAGTGAGCTTCAGACCAGCTGGGACTAAAGGGAGACCCTGTCTCGAAAAATACCAACCCCCACAACAACCCCCAAAACAATAATGAAACCAAATAACTATTTATCTGCTTTTTATCATCACCTTATGCCAGCAATATTGGGAATGTTTTTCTATGATATTTGTTTTTTTTTTTTTTTTTTTTTTTTTTTTTTTTTTTTTTTTTTTTTTTTTTTTAATTATTTTATTGATGCTTTATGTTGCATTTTCTACATTTTTTCCAATTCAGATTAGGCTTAATTTCCCTTTCCCTCCGCCCCACCCCCACTCATCCCAGATTCAATGCATTCTGCATAACTGTCCTGCAAAATCTTTCTCTCAGTTTTTTTTTTTCTTTTTCCATTTTTAGCAATAAGTGATAATCTTATGAGTACAAGCATCCCTTCATGTAAAACCAATTTGCAGCAGAGTTGTGTCCAAACCCACAGCCCCTGTCACCATCCAGTAGGGGGGTGCGGTGTGGCTTGTAGTCAATCAAGTTGATCAAATGAGTGGTCCAGCTATATTGCTGTAGTTCACACCTTCACCCCATTGCAGCCATTACATTCTACGTACACCCCCCCCTCTCCGACAGTGATTGTTCCCTAGGCTTAGAAAGGGGGCTACAGGTGGATGAGTAAGTGAAAACAGTTCCTCTCTCTGGAGCTGTTGCTTGGCACTCCTGGTCAAATTCCTGGCTGTTTACTTCAATGGGCTGACAGTTTTTGTCCAGGAATACCTTTTCGATCTCGACTAATGAAGCACAAAGCAATAGATATATGGTATTTAAACAGGTATAATGTGTTATGATAGGTTACTTTGGTACACAATGTTTGGATGTATGTTTTCTGTTAATTTTTTTTTCTTCTTTCGTTGAATATAAGGGTCTTTACTGTGGCTTATAACATCTCTAACCATGTAGAGGAGGTCAAAGTCTTGTGGCATCGGCTGTGGGTTAATTTCTCTCAAGGGAAGAGCCAATAGCCAATTAGATTTGGGATATACAGGCACATGGCTGCCTGGATCTGCTGCACAGTACCTGGCAGGTGAAGGTGTAGCAGGTGGATGGGTCTTGCTTGACTCAAGGAGAATCCTATTTGCTTTATTGGTAGTGGCCTTTGGTAACACTCTTCTGGTTCCAGAGGACCATCTGTTACACTTGCATGTGTGGTTTCAATACATCTTTCCCATGCTTTGACTCAGGTCTTCTACAGCAGGTCTTATCGCCTCTCCTCTTGGCGTATCCCACTTTAATAGGCAAGAGCGCCTTTACTTTTGTGTGGGCGCTTGATACCCTGCCATCATTTCCCTTGGTAGAATCCATTGCTATATCAGAAGGCTCCGTATTATTATATAGTTAGCTGGTGCATAGCCATTAGGACTTTTAGTATTATATCTTGGTGTTCTGAATAAGAGAATAATCCTTTCCACAAGTTCCCTATGTCTATAGCCAATTACAAGAAGCAGATTTTACCACCTGGTTTATAGATTACCTCATATATTCTTCTCCAATTTACAGTGGGAGAACGACTATAGTCATATTTCTCTCTTGTTCTATGGGTGGGAAGGTAAGAAAGTCTCTCATAATCTAAAACCTTTTGACGCACTCAAGAAGGTAATGTTTCTTAGACTACTTATAAACTTAGTTGTTTTAAGAGATCCACAGAAGGGGTTCTGGATGTTTTGGAATCTGAGTCATGTTTTCCTTTCCTTTGACACTGTTCGAGGTGCACACCTTCCTGTTGCACTTCCTGGTAAAGCAGATCCTACTCGATGCACAGCTGTAACTTTTCTTTCTCAAGCGTTAAGGTGGTGACGATTTTGTCACATGCTTGGAACAACAAATCCTTTTTCCCATAGTTAGTTTAAAGATTTGAATTGCAGGTATTTGATCGAGATCATTTACTGTTCCCCCTCATGTTTTTTTTTTTTTCCTCTTTTTGGTTTTTTAGTTGTCATGAGTCTCCAGAAAGCAGTTGTAATATATATAACCTATAGGGTGGAGATCAAGGCATCAGTACTTTCATCAATTCACCATGCTGATTTTGGGATGACTAGTATTGATTAACTTGGGAGCAGCAAACTTAATTTTTTATGTATGTAATCATTTTAAGAGAAAGAGTGTTACCAGAGGTGATACTGTACAACAGAGAAATTATAGAGAACATTTGTATGTGCAATCCCAAAGTTTATTGCTCTATACAGATTTTTTGTAAAACAAAAACGTGGACAACAGCAATTTTAAAATTCTCCGTTTTCTCAAATGCATTACATTTTTTATCAGATCTGTAAACCAATGTTGATTTAATATACACAAGTTACTTTTACTTTTACTAAGGTCCTAAAACACCATGTGTCCTGTAGAAGTGTCTAGGCGAAACTGGGTACTTGCTGAGACTACGTCAATTAATATGCCTTAATCGAATATACACCCGTGTTCTCCCACCATTCCCCCGTTTCCAATTCACCCATTTCAGTCCATTTTTCTGATGCAGTTTTTCTGTTCTTTTACTATGGCTCCCTCTCCATGAAAATTTTATATCTGGGTTGTTGGTACATAGCATCCACATATGAGGGGACACCATTTGTCGTTTGTTTTCTGGGACTGTGGTTAACTTCACTTAACATAATGTCTTCCAGCTCCATCCATTTACTCAAATTTTCATGATGTTGTCCCTCTTTTAACTGTGCATAGTATTCCATTGTTAATGTACACATTTTTCTCTATCCACTCGTCAGTTGAAGGGCACCTGGGCTGGTTCCAGCTTTTTTTGCTATTGTGAACAGAGCTGCAATAAACATAGCTGTGCATGTATCTTTGCAGTAAGTTGTGTCTTGTGGGTATGTACCAGGAGTGGTATGACTGGGTCAAATGGAAGCTCATTTTGAGTCTTCTAAGGTTCTCCACACTAGTTTCCATAGTGGCTGCACAAGTTTACATTCCCACAGCAATGGATGAGTGTTCCCTCTTTCCCACAACCTCCCTCCCCAGCCACTTGGTGGTCATTCATGTTCTCCTGATACTTAGCCAGTCTTATTGGAGTAAGGTGGTATCTCAGAGTGGTTTTAATTTGCATTTCCTTAATTCAGAGATGTTGAACATTTCTTAAGAGATGTTTCTCTGGCCATCTCTAAATCCTCCTCCGTGAAGTCTCTATTCAGATCTTTGCTCCATCTTTTGAATGATTCATTTGTTTTCTTTCTCTTCTTTGTTTTTTGAGTAGCTTGTATACTCTGGAAATTAATGCTTTGTCAGATGTATCTGCTGTGAAGGTTTCCTCCCACTGCTGTGGGTCTTCTCCTCACTTCCTTTATTGCTTCTTTTGATGTAGAGGCTTTTGAGTTTTAATGAGGTTCCATTTGTCAATTGTCGATCTTATTTTTGTGCAGCCTGCTGTCGGTTTAGGAAGTCTTTTCCTACACCTATGTCTTGTAGTCTGGCTGCACAAGCTTCTCTTCTATCACTCCAGAGTTTGGGGTTTTCAGTTGAGGTCTTTGGTCCATCTGGGAGTTGACTTTTGTAGCAAGGTGAGAGGTAGGGGTTTAATTTCATTCTTTCTACAAGTGGGTGATCCAGTTTTGCCAGCACCACTTGCTGAAGTAGGCTGTCTTTCCTCCATGTTGTTTTTCTTGGCNATATATACCTTTAAATATTCCAATAAGTTTGGCTACGTATGATGTCTTCAAGTTCTACTGTGGTAGGCTTCTAGCAAAGACAGAAAGGATGAGCAGGAGCCGATTGGTATTTATTTGCATGCTTCCAATCTCTAATTTGGTGGCTACTTGGAATTTTTAGTAATATTTAATATTTTTACTGGTGAAAGGTGTAGATTAATTATATCAGTCATCACTCATTGATAAACATTTTATTATTTTATTTTATTTATTTATGTGTATGAATGTACTGTCTGCATGTAGGTTTGTGCACCCGTGTCGTGCAATGCCGGGGAGGTCGGAAGAGGGTGTCAGATTCCTTTGGAACTGGAGTTCTCCTAGAGTTGGAGTTACAGACGGTTCTCAGCCTCCATGTGGGTGCTGGACATCGAACCCAGGTCCTGTGCAAGAGCGGTCGGCACTCTTAACCACTAGGCCATCTCTCCAGCTCCTGATAAACATTTTAATAAAATTTTAGTGACATTATTTTTTTCTTTTACACTATTAAATTATTTTTTTTTCACTTAGAATCAATGGCTTTATTATAAAATAAAGTTTTGAGAGACAGAAATTCACATTACATTTTAGGGGTACCATAATAAATATTGTTAACATTGGGAACATAAAATAATTATTTCCATAAAATATGAGTGTTGAAATGTGGCCTGCCCTGATTTCATTATTTTTTGTCTTTGGGACAGTCATCTAGTTTTTCCTCTATCTGCAACACATTATCTTCATAATATGACTACTGAACTTTTTTGTCTTATTAACAAGATTATTGTGAAAGTCAATTGAATTAAGTGGTATAAGTGTTGGGTCATCAACAATTTAAATGGAATTTGTATCACTTCCCTAGCTTTTTCCACATCATCCAGCTAATACCATGATTGAATCCTGTGTTTCTCTCATACACACTAGAGGGAAATATAACAAGGGACTGGTGTATTTGAATATTGAACAATTCAGTTCTAGGATAATATATAACTCAATAAACTGAAAGGAAGGCTGTAGAATATCACTTTCTTTTCACCAGGTAAAACTGAGCTCCATACACCTGCATTTTTATTAGCTGGCTGTTTATCAAGGTCATTTGACTAGTGACTTCTTATCTGCCTGTTGTTATTTCTTTCAGGGAAACATGTATAATGTTTATCTGCTGCAATTACTTTGAAGATGTAAAATGTTGACATAAAATGACTATTCATGAATGGTTTATATGATTTCCTTCAGTAGCATCTCTGTGATCATTATTCATGTAATTAAAAACATTAGAGTCGTCAGTTTTGAATACTGAAGGCAACCATGGACACCAAAACATAGTATACTTCTTGGAATCAAACAAATTAGCCTAAATCACAATAATACTCCTTAATTTAAGACAATTGTCTCAACTTGATATTTTGAAATGTTCTCCTCCATGGATTCCATCTGTTTAAGTACTATAATCAGAACACCTGTGATTTTCTAGTTTTACTTGTATATTACTTGTTTTGTACTGAGATGAAATATATACATGTATGCATTCTCTAACAAGTATAACATGATGTATAAATCAGAATATACATTTTACCACTTTTCCATAACTATCAATATAATTCTTTATAATTTTTTGAGCAGCCAAGTTGAACAAAAATGGAGTATACAAATTTCCAATCTCTGATCTTTAGAGTAAGGGAGAAACATTCAGTTTATTCAGGGATTAGGTTACATTACTTTCTAGTTAGGGTAGTATTACTGAACATAAGACAAACACTGTGGTTCCTAGAAGACAAGGATATCAAATTAGTTTTGGACTTCATGTAAATTTCAGACTTATGTACAGAGAATAAAAAGGCTGTTATTTAAATCCAGGACTTAAATATATAAAGCTCTTGAAAATCCATGTTTGATTTTAAAAAAATTGAAATAACCATCTCTCCAAAGTCTCCCAAGAGACTTAAGCACATAAAATATTTTTAGCACACTTAGGAAGGTTAAAAGTGCAACAAAACTCTGATTTTAACACTGCTAGGCACATAATAATAAGGGTGTTCACACATCTCTAATTCATAAATGAAAATTTTTTTTTTCAAAATTCTGTCTGGAGAATCAGAAAGTGCAGCAGCACACAACCTTCTGCACATTTTCAATAGCAAAGCTAGATGCATCTGTCAATTTTTTTTTCTAAAGGAGCGGATGTCTGTAATATATATTTCTATACCAACAGAAGAACTTGGAGAACTTTGATGTATTTCACCTATTTTTTGATTCCTGATTAATTTTTACCATCTGGTTTTTAATCGATAAGACAGGGAACAAAGGTTCACAGTGTAGACACCAACGGGAAGAGGCTGCATGGATGTCACAGAAGTATTTGTTACCATGAATCAAAGCGTCACAGCAGGCTTCATACATTTTAGTGAATGCATTTTGAAATGGGGACAATGAAAGAAATGAAAATTGTAGTTTGTATGATTATTGGCAGACAATCCCATCATGGTTGGGCACAGTGTCATGAAATAGAAATTCTTGGCTCTTTTCCACTTATAAAGTGAATTATTTTGAAATGTCAGTTCTTAAACTCCATGAACAGTGCAGAGATGGGCAGACTTCATTTTAGGATAAAATATTTTAAATCATGTATAGTCTATAAACAGAAATGTACAGAATATTGCAGTTTTAAAACACAGTATAAAATTAAGCTATTTCTAATTGTTTTATTCTGTGCTTTGGTAATGACTATGTAGTTATGCAAAAATAATAACATACTTGAGAAGACATTAAAACACAAGGCTAAAACATAATGGGTGGTAGGCTAGGCACAAGGCTCACCAGTTAAAGAGTTCACACTGCTCTTGCAGAGGACTTAAGGTCAATTATTATCCTCCACTTTGGGAAGGGGCTTACAACTGTAACTTCAACTCCTCAGACTCCTGCACTCAAATGCGTATATCTAACCACAGATATACATATGGTAATTTGAAATAATAGTAAGTAAAATTTTAAACTCTTAATGGTATGAATTATTTAAAAGTATAATCTAAATAGCTGTTATTTAGCTAATAAAATTTTCCATCTTGAAAACTTCCTTAAGCCGGGCATGGTGGCACACGCCTTTAATCTTAGCACTTGGGAGGCAGAGGCAGGCGGATCTTTGTGAGTTCAAGGCCAGCCTGGTCTACAGAGTGAGTTCCAGGACAGCTGGGGCTACAGGGAGACCCTGTATTGAAAAGACAAAAAAAAAAAAAAAAGAAAAAAAGAAAACCTCCTTAAAATTGAAGTTTAAAGATGAGTCAAACATGGTGGCACATGCTTTCTGTTCCGGAATTTGAGAAGCAAAGACAGGACTATCTCTGACAGTTCAAGTCCATAGTGGTTTACAAAATGAGTTCCAGGCCACTTGGGGCTACAGGAAGACCCTGTTTCATAAATATCAAATGGAAAAAATTATGAAGTTACATGAATCAGGAGGAAATATCAAACCCTTAAAAGAGCTATTCCCTCTTCCAAATGCATTCATTTTCATTCTCTGATTGAAGAAGAATATGCTAATGATGTGAATTATGTTTTCTTTTGCACTTCCTTCAGAAATGTACATCCTATTAAATCAAGTTTCAGTATTCAGGCACTTCTTAACACATGGGTTTGGTAGCTATATACAGAAATAGCTCTTGTGTATTCATTAATCACAAAGACGTTTAGCTTCACTACTTCCATATCTGAAATCCATATTGCTTTAGAAACTAACAGTTTGACTGTCAATGCATTGGCATGAGTTCGAGAAAGTCTACCCCTAGCATCTCATGATGGCTCATAAGAAAAACACACTAAAATATAAGAACAAATTAACTTGATGCTACTGTCTAATTAGTGTGTATGAAATATAAATGAATTCATGCTTTGATGTGAATAGCAGTCCCAAAGATACCACATGCATTTGAAAATTCTTTTAATATATGAAACCTCCAAATCCTGAAAAGTATTTCTATTCCCATGCTTTTCAGATAGAGAATACACAATATACCTCATATGAAAAGATGGAGTTGTAGGGCTGGCTCAGCGATTAAGAGAGAGCTGGCTGCTCTTGCAGAGGACCCAAGTTCAAATCTCATCACCCACATGGTAGCTAACAGTCTGTAACTCCAGTCCTAGAGGATGCAATGCCTTATTCTGACCTCTGCAGTATTGCATAACATAGGTGCAGTTATATACATGCAATGTATTTGTACACATAAAATAATAAATACAATATTACAAAAGGAAAATAATTTTCTGATAATTCCCTTTGAGGATAATGCACGATTTTTAAATTAAAACTTATTTAAAAGAAGAGTCAGTGTTTTACATGAAACATCTAGTGAGTGTAGAAAAAGATACAAAGTAAGTAATATATAATATTTTGTATGGTAGAAAAAAAGTCTCTATTATGCCTTCTGCTTTGAAAATGTTATACTAATTAACCCTTCAAGCTTCTGACCCACATCTCTAAGTGACAGGTCTTGAACAATCCATGTAGACTGAATAGATTTTCTCAAATTTTTCCTTCCCTGGTGTGTGGAGATCAGCAGATCCAAAGAGCTCCCTGGCTAGCCAGCTATCCCCAAAGGCAAGCTTCCTGTTTAATGAGATTCACCATATCAAGGCAATAAAGGAACAGAGGAAGACAACCAGCATCTTGCTTTGGTTTCCTCATGTACAGACATGGATCCTTGGAACTCACTAAGAGGAGGCGGAAAGGCTGCTCAGCTCACCAAGCAGAGACTTTCTTTCCCCAGCCGCTGTTAAACAACCTTGAAAAGGGATCTTTAGCCGGGCGTGGTGGCGCACGCCTGTAATCCTAGCACTTGGGAGGCAGAGGCAGGTGGATCTTTGTGAGTTCAAGGCCAGCCTGGTCTACAGAGTGAGTTCCAGGACAGCCAGGACTACAGGGAGACCCTGTCTCGAAAAGACCAAAAAAACAAAAAAACAAAAAAAAAAAGAAAAGGAATCTTCAAATCTTTTATATTTCAAAACTATCCTGAGACCTGCGAGATATTTACTTCTTTGTAAGTTTTGATTACTCTCAAGTATTTTCAGTTTGGAGGAAATTTCTACACAACTGCCTCAAATGTCAGAAATCTGCTATTATAACACATTAGAAAATTCTCATTAAAACAGAGATAGAACCATCAGTTATAAGGCTGAATGCTTTTAATCCCAGATTTGGGAGACAAAGGTGTAGGGAACTGCAGCTTGAATTGCATGCTAGCTTTCCACATAGCATGCCTCAGGGCACCACGGCTGAGGGTCTGGCCCGCCCCAAGGAGGAGCAAGCAGCGTGGCTTAGGTGTGTGATGCTGGGTGGGGGACTTATGATTGGTCCTGGGAACTGATGTCATTTAGTTTATAAAAGCAGGCTGTAGCAAGGAATAAATTTGAATTTCATAGTAACATCATCCCAGAATTCCCGGCAGTTATTTTTTTTATTAATTATTGCATTCATACAGGCTAACGTAGGCCTGCATTTCATTAGGGTGGCCAGTGGGTTGGAAAAAGGCTCCCCTTTGCGGGCCACCAATCTGGGCAGCTGGTGTTGTGAGTGGGTATTGGCTGAAGTGAGGCAATCATCCATCAGCCTGAAATTCCTGTCCAGGCTCTAGGCAGGTGAGAAGCCATGGCCAAGAGTGGAACAGGAGTCTCCTGGGTCCAGGCTAAGGGCCAGAGTTGAAAGTACCACCCTTGCTGGGCTACGGGAAGTAGCCAGCTGGCCTTTGCACCGAGGAGTCAGCTCCCCACAGAGTCCAGAAAGTGGGCACTGTGTCCCCATTCCCCTTAGCAGGACCGCATGGTCCCCATTTGGCATAAAAAGAAAGCTTCCTACACAAAGGCAGTAAGATCTCCTTGCGTTCAAGGACAGTTTAGTCTAGATAGAGATTCTTCAGGTCAGCCATAGTGAGACACTGTCTCAAAAAAATCTAAAAAGAACAATCAGTTGGTGAACATTTAATCCTTTTTTGTATAATTTATTTTTACTATTTTTATTTTATGTGTGTAAGTATACCCATGTCCTGCATGTATGTAAGTGTACCCGTTTCCTGCATGTAAGTGTACCTGTGTCCTGCATGTGTGTAAGTGTACCCATGTCCTGCATGTGTGTAAGTGTACCCATGTCCTGCATGTGTGTAAGTATACCATGTCCTGCATGTGTGTAAGTGTACCTGTGTCCTGCATGTGTGTAAGTGTACCCGTTTCCTGCATGTGTGTAGGTATACCCGTGTCCTGCATGTGTGTAAGTGTACCTGTGTCATGCATGTGTTAGTGTACCCATGTCCTACAAGTGTGTACCCGTGTCCTGCATGTGTGTAAGTGTACCTGTGTCCTGCATGTGTGCAAGTTTGCCCGTGTCTTGCATGCATGTAAGTATGTTTGTGTCCTGCATGTATGTAAGTATACCCATGTTCTGCAGTCCGTGGGGAGATTAGAAGAGGGCTTCAGATGCCTTGGAACTTTTCCAAGCAGTTACACTGTTAGCCACCATATGGGTACTGGGAATTGAACCTATGTCCTCTTCAAGAGCAGACAGTGTTCTTAACCACTAAGCCATCTCTCTAGGCCCTCAGCTGCCAATCTTAGCAATACCTCATTCATCCCAGTCCCAGAAGTAATAAAAGACAGAAAAGTGGTGGTCTTGCCTAGCCTTACAAAATTCTTACTTTGCTAGTCATTTTAAACATATGCCATTTTGAAAGGCACATCTCACTTAAGCAACGTACTAAGTAGCAATGATATCTCCTTGACTGGGTTGATGCCACTCATTGTCTTAGGAGAGTAGAAGCTCAGATTTGCCACTTAAGAATAGTAATAATTGGGGCTGGAGAGATGGCCCAGCGGATAAGAGAGCCGACCGCTCTTGCAGAGGACCTGGGTTCGATCCCCAGCACCCACATGGCAGCTGAGAACCGTCTTTGACTCCAGTTCCAGGGGAATCTGACGCCCTCTTCTGACCTCCGAGGCATTGCATAACACGGGTGCCCAGACCTACATGCAAACAGTACATTAATACACATAAAAAATAGTAATAATTATATAGTTAACTCTCCTACAAAGTTTCCACTTTTTCTCTTCTGATTATTAGTGGTCCAAAAATACCTTCTGTTTTTCTATAAATTTTGTATCAAATATTGTTATCAGGGGATCAAAATTTACTGACTGATAAATGCTACATATAAAAGATGATATTGGGGCTGGAGAGATGGCCTAGCAGTTAAGAGCACTGACTGCTCTTGCGGAGAACCCGGGTTTGGTCCGCAGCATCCACATGGTAGCTGAGAACCATCTTTAACTCCAGTTCCATGGGAATCCAGCACCCCTCTTCTGACTTCCACGGCATTGCATGACACGAGCGCACAAACCTACGTGCAGATAGTACATTCATACACATAAAAATAAATTAAAAATTAAAAAAAGATGACATTGAGTCTTATTTGGGAACTGAAACTTCTCTCCCTCCATTCTTGAGATCATTTCAATTCCAACTCAATTCTAACTCTATTTCAACTCATTTCAAATCCTACTTAATCAATTCAATTACAAGTATAAAATTTAGGACTTTAAGAGAGGTGAGGTGATTTCTAAGACTCATTCTGTCTATAAATCTCCTTAACTCAATGAAAACTTCCTCAAAAATTAATTTTAGTAACAGAGAAAGAAAAAAAAAAAGCTAACACGGCTCACAGGGAAGTAGGTAACACAGCCTGTGGAATTGAAAAGCAAATTTGTGCTTTGCAGTCATTTCTTAATCAGACACTGTTCACCTGCCTTGTTCTCTAGCTTCCCAAAGCCAAAAAGACACTCTTCTCTTGTCCTTAGAATAATGTCTTCATTCTCCTGTCTCAAGAAGCCAATCTGATTAAATTGATTTTTATTTGGCAAATAGCAAAGTTAATTTTATTAAATATCATTCCGCCTGAATGACATTCGTGAATAATTTTAATAAGAACCCAATGTAATATATTATGAATAAGGTTTTATATAATTGAATATGTGCTCCCAGGGAGAATATCAGATAACTTTAACTTTTAAACCACTAAAACCTGGATACATTTTTTTTTTCTCCATCCATGACTGAAAGGGTGTTGCTATAAAATGAGATTGAAACTACATGCTTGGAAACTCAGATTTAACAAGGAGTGCTAAAATCCAACCTTGCATTAGTCATTATAAATTTTTGACACTGTCTTAATGTGTGAAGGAAGAATTGAACTCTAGAGCTAGAAAGGGCATCATTAAAAGACAAGATTGCCTTTCCGTATGACAGATATTAATATTAGATCATTTGCTTGGCTAGGAACAGAGCGTATGAGGTGTACGGAGGCCACACAATTTTGTTTGAGACTGAAAACGATTCCTGAAGAATTTCTTTCTCCTTTCCCTATGCTTTACCACCAAGTTAAAAGAAATATGACTACGTGTTAATTGGATTTGCTTCTATATTCCACATTTGCTGAGAAAAAAAAGTGTATTCTGTTGAAATGTTTGATTCAAATAAGTATATTCCACCCTATCTCATAAACTTTAAAGACAAAATATTTTGTTTTATGTTGCTCAGAAAATACAACTTAAAAGAACCTGAAAAATTCCTTTATTTGCATTGCCTTCCTTCCAACTGTATATAAACCAGATCAACATGATTCAAAAGAGCCAATGATTTTCTTTGGGCATAAAAAGCATACTTTCTTATTTGTGTACTATTTTCATCATCAAAACATAAATTTAGTTCAATGTGGAATTGGAATGAGGTTAGATCAGAAGTTGTACATATTTTCAGTATTCAAATACAGTTAAGAAAGAAAACAACAAATAGAAGTCAAAAGAGGAGAAGGGGTGTAAGCAGCAGGCCACTTGCACCTCCCCTGCAGGCCCTGCTGTGCAGATAGAGTAGAATCACAGCCGAAGCTGTCACTGGGAAGTCAGAGGACCTGCTTGGACTCAGAGCTTGTTTCTACTACTTACTGGATTTGTAACTCAGAACATTTTTGTTATATAAAGAGCATACTAACAGAAGCTCCTTCTTCTGTTCCTCCTCCTCCTCTTCCTCTTCCTCCTCCTCTTCCTCTTCCTCCTCCTCTTCCTCTTCTTCATCTTACTCTTGTTGAGAAAATGTCTTTGTATTTAGCCCTAGGGCCAGAATTTACTCAGTAGGTGAAGCTGGCCTGAATCACACAGACATCTACCTGTTCCTGCATTCTGGGATTAAAGCATGTGCCCCCATGCCTGGCATGCTTCTGCTTCTTAGAGAGATGGCCTAGCGGTTAAGAGTGCCGACCGCTCTTGCAGAGGAGCAGGGTTCAATCCCCAGCACCCACATGGTGGCAGAGAACCGTCTGAAACTCCAATTCCAGGAGAACTCCAGTTCCAGGGGAATCCGACACCCTCTTCTGACCTCCGCGGCATTGCACGACACTGGTGCACAAACTTGCATGCAGACAGTACATTCACAAACATATAGAAATAAATAAAATTAATTTTAAAAAATTAAAAAAAATTAAATACACTATTATTTCTAAGGTATGAAGTATATTATAATTTTTTAAATAAGATTTTCCATCTGTCTTCCTACATAGAAGTGATGGATGGCCCTGTATATATCTTTCCTGGACATTGATGGACTTAGTGTTTATGGTTTTGATTTGAAATGGCATAATGTTTTGAATGAGAAATACCCCCCCCATAGGCTCAAGTATTTGAATACTTTCTCTCCAATTGGTGGTGCTGTTTGGGAAGACATGAAATCTTCAGGAGGTGAGAAATTGTGTCCCTGGATGTGGGCTTTGAGAGTTCATAACCCTGCCCCCACTTGCATCCACTCTCTGTTTTTGTGGTCGAAGTTATGAACTCCAGTCACCATGTCTGCCATTTCCTGCCCCATCTCCCTATCATGATGGACTCAACCCTCTGGATATGTAAACCAAAACAAACTCTTCTATAAGTTGCCTTTTGTCATGGTATTTTATCACAGCAATAGAAAATTTGCTAGTAGAAGTTGTATTGACCTTGTCAGAAAATAATGCCAGATACAGAAATGTCCTTGATAGTGTGCAGGTGTTAGGAGACAATTTTCTTTCTACCTGAGCAACAAGGAACTAGAAACTCCTCTGTTTTGGCCTGTCCTTGCAAGTATGCTGTATAATGAGAAGCCTCTGAAATCAGAAGAGGATAGACATTCTTTTTCCCCATTATAAAAATGATTTGGATTCTTAAGCTTTGGTCGTTCTTCAATTCTGAGACTGTAGTGATCTGTGCCACTTAATGCATTTCACTCATTATTATTAACGATGGATAGTGGTTTAAACATCCTTATACAATCTTCCTTACCGTCATAAGTCAAATATTATCGCCTGTTATTTTTTGACCAAAATAATAGTCAAAAGAATTAAGCCATGTGCTTAGGTCAGAATGCCTGCAGTGGAAATTGTACAGTATGAGTCAACAACAGAAGAGATTTAAAACCATGGCTCTTTGAAACTAATGTAAAAATAACAGCTTATAAGTGACTGGCTCAGTTGTGTATTTAAAAGCAATGCAAAAATGTATCAAAGAATGTGCCAATGTTTTATTTTTATCTGTATACACAATGTTATAGAGCAGAAATGTTTCACTGATTTCTATCTACTCCAATCCAAGAATTCACTTGTCCAAGAACAGGAGAAATCCTAGTGTAGTCTAGGGTTAGTTGAAAGTTTATGTGATCTAAGTCCTTAAAAGATAATTGTTCAGAGTTCAAGACATTTTGATATTTTATTGGCAAATAGTTGCATCAGTACCCACCATATTTCATGCATTCTGTCATATATGTCAAGGTCCATGAAGTCATGTTAGTGTCCCCAGACGTCCCTCAGTGCAAGTTCATCCACTGGTGTATAGTCAGCTTATCTAGTAGAGTCTCTCACCTCAACTCTCGTCAATGTAAATACACTTTGATTCTCTGTGTCATGGGCACTGGTGGCTGTTAGATGCTCCTGTGTGTTATGTCCTGGTAAGTGTCTACACACTCTAGTACTCTCTTTCTTGTCTTTGAAATAATGATAGTGATGCTTCACTCATGTAATTTACAATAAGTCATGCACATGATCTTAAATGTAAGACATTTTAAGCAGTGTCTAACTCTAAAGTTACAAGTAATCTTCTTACAATAAAATGCCCATAATCTGTAAACAAAGATGATATTATTTTATGTGGTTTGAAAGACTGAAAGTAGTATTTGGAAAGATTAAGTAGTTTTCCAAAGTTGAATGATTTGTAAGTAGGAGAACTGAGATCCAAAAAAAGCCAGTTCACAAAGACTGCCAAATATAATCCTAAGAGACTATACCTTAGGATGCGAGGCCTGATGAACTCTGACTGTGTGCTTCTTGGTAATTACTCCTGCATTCAAAATTATGTTCCACAAACTGTAGTCTACCTTCAATAGTAGAATATTTTGTTACGAAGAAGCACTACCTGTTAAAACAGGATTTATAATTTCCCTTGTTATTTTTTAAAAAATGTAAGACGCAATTTAGAATGTAAGGCAGTTTTCTCATCATGTTTATTACTGCTATACTGTGATCATTATATCTTTGCTTAACAGCTGTAGAAACTACATAATTAAATATTAACTTGAATTTCCTTGTGAATATAGTTTAATGGTTATGACAAACCACAGCTCCCTAGTGTAAATCTTCTCAAGTCAAAACTTTGCCAAAAGTAATTATCACTTATCAGTAATAATTTCCTTTAAAATCAATTATAATTACTATTCACTTGAGTTTTAGATTTTAAATGGCAGTCCGTAAAGATGTCTTGCATTTATCTAAGTGATATAAGTTAATTATAAAATATGCAAGAGCATATGCTAGTAACCTCAAAGACTTATTTATAATTAATTCATCCCTGGTTTGGGCTTCTGTAGAAAGTGAAGAATATATTCTCCTTTCTTTCTTCTTTCCTTTGAGCTTTCTGTTCTAGTTCACATACCTTCCAATATACCTTTAACTGGGTATAAAGCTGGTATTTTAGTATCACAAGGAATTAGGAAAAAGAGAGGGACTTTTGAGATTGCTCAGACAGTAAAGGAATTTACTGTCAAGACTGAGACCCTGAATTTGATCTCTGGTGCCCAAATTGGGGAAGGAGAGAACCAACTCCTGGAAGTGGCTCTCTGACCTCCACATGGAAACCAAGTCTCAATTTAATATTGGGTAAGCACACAATTACATATGCTGACAAGAGCAGAAAATCCAAGTCATAATTAAAAATTAAGACCAGTTCCACTTTAGCTGCTATTTTG
The DNA here is from genome assembly GCA_009823505.1 of Rhizomys pruinosus. NCBI lineage: Eukaryota > Metazoa > Chordata > Mammalia > Rodentia > Spalacidae > Rhizomys > Rhizomys pruinosus. The sequence goes on from VZQC01002949.1 coordinate 2,398,356, forward strand.
TAATGCCTTGGAGATTATATCACCACAAATTTATTTTTGCTGTTGGTTCTGGTCTTTAGGAGGGTCAGGAATGAAGAAATGACAACACGTGGATCCATTTTTCATTTGTGTTTCTCCGAATAGAAATTTGTCTTACAAAGTTTCTTACATATTTTCTTAGTGATTTTCTGCCTTAGTTCTAGCAAATCAATTTTGAATTTGGGGGCACAGTGGAAGACCGGAACAGGCAAATTAACCAAACTAAGCTCAACAGTTTCTTTATATGAATGCTTCATTCAGATGATTTTATAGTCATGCTAGTATACAATAGGCTAAATGATACATCACATGTGCCTTATAAATGACAGTGGTAGAATATTCATTGTTCCATGTAGAGATATCGACACATAGTTTTGTTATTTTTAGCCTTTTATTCTTCAATACTTAAAAAATTAATATATGCACCACTTCATTTTAATGAAATTACAAATAAATGCATCCTGCATTTAGAAAAACATTATATTCAAACAAGCCCTTGGCTAGCCCCAAATGCTATACTCAGTGAGTGTCTAGACAGTTAGATGTGCGCTCAAGCTTTCCTTAAGCATTATTAGTTAAGTTCTTATGCTATTATCCAGGAAAAAAATGAGAAAAATACTGACAAAGATAAAACTGGAAACAATTAGCTTCCTAAACTTTTCCATGTACTCTATCCTCTTCATCACCTGATATTACCATGTTTTGGGTCTCTTTTCTAAATGTTACATTCTAATTACATTATCGTATATTTACAAATAAATATCTACACATTATAGGCTAGGATCAGCATCTGACCCAGCTATTCTACACCTGACTATGTAGCTAGAGAGCGCCATACCCTATCACAGAGATATTTGCATATGCATGATTATTGTTGTTATAACGGAAAAAATGACAACTTAGTATATAGAGAAAATTTAAAATAACTAACTATATTGCTTCTCCCTTGTACATAAGTAAAAATTCTATCCACCTGCCATGGAGGAAAAAACACATTGACACCATTTAAGAATACTGTCTCAGGATGAAATGTATAAACTATGTGTCTACCTTCCTTTTCTTTTTTCTTTTTTTTTAATGATGTTTTGTGTATTTCATACATCATTTTCCAGTTCAGTTCAGGCATATATCCCCTTCCCTTCCCCCCACCCCACCCCTACCCATCCCAGATCATGCATTCTACCATAACTTTTCTGCGTCTTTCTCTGTTTTTTGTTTTTTTTTTGTTTTGTTTTGTTTTCATTTTTTTTAACAGTAGGTGATAATCTGTGAGTACAAGCATCCTTCATGTAAAACCAATTTATGAGCAGTTGTGTCCAAACCCTACAAGCTCATGGTTCCCACCATCCAGCAGGGGGGGTGGGGGGTTGTATGTTCAATCAAAGTTGATCAAATGAGTGTCCAGCATATTGTTGTGTTGTTTCACCAATCACCCCAATGTGCCCTTACATTCTACCAGGCCCCCTCTTCCGCAGATGTGTTCCCTAGGCTTAAAAAGGGGCACTGGGTGGATGAGAAGCAAAACAGCCTACTTTCTCTGGAGCTGTTGTCTTGTCTCTAGTCAATTCTGGCTTTTTTTCTTTCAGGGTTGCCAGCTTGTCCAGGCATAACCTTTCAATCCTACTAATGACACATGCAATTAGATATATAGGTATTAAACATATAATATAAGCCTTTCAATCTACAAATGAAGCACAAGCAATAGATATATAGATTTAAACAGTACTAATTTTATGGTAGGTTACCTTGTTATAGACACAGATGTTGGATGGTATGTTAATCAATAATTACATTTTCTTCTGTTAAGTATGGCAGGGTCTTCGTGGGGTTTATAACGACTCCTAACCTTAGAGGATGGTAAGCTTGTGCATCAGCCGTGGGTTTTCCTCCAAAGAGAGAGCTAATAGCAATTAAATTTGGGATATACAGACATATGGCGCGCCACTGCTGCACCCTTTTCCAGGCAGATAGGTGTAGCTGGTGCGGACGGAGGAGTCTTGCTTGACTCAAGGAGACCTATATTTGCTTTTTGTTTTAGTGGCCTCTTGGTACACTCTCTGGCATTCCGAGACCATCTGTATACTTGCAAGTGTGTCTCAATACATCTTCCCATGTTTATATCATGTCTTCAACAGCAGGGCCTTATCGCCTCTCTTCCGCAGATATCCCAGTTTGGAGGCAAGGAGCCTTTACCTTTTTGTGGGGGTTTGGATCCCTGGCCAACATCTCCTGGCAGAATAATCCATTGTTGATGTCAGAGCTCCTGTATTAATATATTTTGCTTAAAGTGCATAGTTTAAGGAGACTTAGCATTGGTATGGTTCTGAAAGAGAATAACCCCTAACAGTTCCTATGTCTATTGGTCAATCAAAGAAGGCAGTTCTCTGATTTACAAGAGAATACCTCATAACAGCTGGCTCCAATCTACAGCTGGAGAACGACCTCATCCCCTCAATATTTCTCCTTTTCTGATAGGGGGGGTTAAGAAAGTCTCTTGTATTAAAACCTTTATGGCACCTAGAAGGTAAGCTTCGTTAGGATTCATTAAAAATTGTTGTACCAGTAGGATCCAGAGAGGGGCCTGGTGTCTGCAGCAATCTGATGCATTTCTTCCCTTCAATGCCCAGAGGAGTCAATCCTTCTGCTGGGACTTTCTGGTACTTCCTATTCCTTGCAAAGCTGCATTTTCTTTTTCAGCCATTTAGTTGGTGATACTCTGGCCTGTTGGAACATACAAATCCTTTCCCATAGTTAGTTTTAAGATTTGGATTGCAAGGTTTTTTTGACAAAAAGTTTTCATATCTATCTATATCCCCCTTTTTTATTTTAGATTTTTATTTTTGACCCATGAGTCTCAAAAAGCATTTGTATTATACATACCTATAGGGTGGAATCAAAAGCACAGATTTCATCAAATTCATCAGATCCACTTAGTGGTAGGAGAGAATTGACTTCCATAGGCTGTCCTCTCACTGGCACACAGGCTGTGCAATACTTGATCATGTGTCACACACACACACACACACACACACACACACATGCAAATGAAATAAGTAAATCAAAAAATGTAATAAAATATTTTAAAAGGTGATTCTGTAAATTCATGCTGTGCCTATTTGAAAAAAATATATACAAATGATTTGGGAACTTTACATTTTCACTTTTATGTTGATGAGCTTCCAATAATTCATATTATCTTAAAAAGTTATGAATAAATTTATTCTTTCCTTTTTTTCAAAATTCTTAGGTTTGAAGAAATAGTTGTTGTCATTTCAGGAAGCTTATTCTCCATCTATTTTTTGGAAACACCACACATGTTAGGCATGAAGGAAAAGGAAAAGGGGATATTCAAAATAGTTAATCCATCACTAAGCAGCTTTAACAAAGTGTACATTTTCAAGGACTTGCTAAAAGCATAATCTCATTTTTATTTTCTCTGAGGAGCCAAATATGCCCAGTGTCTAGTATCAGAAGTATACACTTCATCATTTCCTCTTCTTTTTGAGCTTTGGTAAACTTGGGATGCCTGGACTTATATTTAATATGTCAAGTAAATTGATACAGGAATCAGTAATACACTAAATATTCATTAAATACATATTTACATTATTTTACATTGCAATTTAAGACTCTTAATGATGACGTTTGGAAAGAAGATGGTGGAGTGGACATTGTGAATGCATGGGGCTATTTTATTATGTTGCACAGCCTGTGTGCCGGTGAGAGGACAGCCTATGGAAGTCAATTCTCTCCTACCACTAAGTGGATCTGATGGATCCTCCGCAGACCCTAGGGGTTGACATCAGGTGTCTACTTTCTGAGTCATCTCACAACCCCTAATCCCCAATCTTTTGCAACCTTTGTATGCTTTGTTTTCACAGAACAATGTACAAATCTGGATCAGAATAACTTTTAATCTATCTGATCATAAAGCAATTTGTGGTTTACAGACAGTTATTTAGCCTTTCTCTCTTTTGCAAGTACTCAGAGATACCACTTCCAAAGTAGTTTTCAAATTACCCTTTCCAAATCTTGGCAGCTATGTGAATTCTCATTAAATTTGTTTGTAATATTTATGACAGAATGCATGCATGAGAAATCCTTTTGTTAATGCTGTGTAGATATTGAAGTCTATAAGAAACCTGTTTCTTTGGGTATAAATATAGCACAGCTCTAAAGAACAATACCGTGACAGTAAATTTGTGTTAAAGCTATTGATCTCTACTTTAAATCATATAAAATCTGACATGCTTTTTCTTGACACACTCATCAGACTAGGATTAATATATATTTCACTTTTCCTTGTGTGTGAAAAGGTATGAGATTACGAATGTGCCCTGAGAACATAAGTTCCTAGGGAGAGCTTGCAACTTCAAGTGAACCTTCTGCGTGGCTGATTAACTGATTAAAATTTCAATGACTGTGGACAGTTTAGTATATTGCAAGTTCAGAGTTAAATTATCTTGAGTAACTTTGATCCTCTCAACAGCCATTCATTGCCCTCTTCTGTACCTGATCTAACATCTTTGTGATTGTTATATAAGTAACTTGGATTGTGCAATATGACAACTAGTTGTGGGTGTGTGTGTTTAACAAAGAGAACATTAGTTTTCAAACCATCAAAATCTAAGAATATTGTGAGACAGCACTAGAGGCAAAGAGCCAATTCTTTGCCTTATTTTGACCAGCCATGAGGAGTAATAGGATAAATTTCCATTAAAAAGTTGGCTATATATGGCATCTTTTTGTATAAAATTGGGGAAATATGCACACATTCAAATGTACTACAGAATCGAAATCTCACAACAAATCCAGCAGTCTGTTTACTAGGCAAATTGAGAGGATAGGGTTCAGCTGTGGAAATGGTATTGAATGGTTCACGACTAAGAAATCAGGTTGCTGAGCACAAAGCCTGGAATCAGTTTGGGAAGAGAGCTATGTTTAAAGACTGAGAAATAAACATGACATTATTCATTTTCTTTGTAGATTATACTACATTTTAAAAGCAAATTCAATGAAAAGTGATGGATTTATCTAAAACAATAATACACACGAGGAGCTTGGTTGTTTTAGAACTTACTATGGTTTGAAACAAATCAATTCTGAGAGGATTCTTACCTTTTGAAGTGTGAACTATTTTGATCATGATTTTCATAATTTATTTGGTTAGGTGACAGAATCAGTTTTAAAGTCATTCTGGGCAGATGGCCCACCTTCATTTTCAGTACTCTGGGATTCTCCTTGTGCAAAGCTAACACTGTTATCATAATTTTAAATGATTAAACAAATAAAGAAATAAGTGAGAAACTATTTTCTCACCTAAATGCTTGATTTTCACATTCTCATTGTCATAGGTGTCAGATCTGTCTAATTATTAAATTTTACCTTTTCAAATTGTGCTGCCTTTAGTGCAAATTTGATTTATAAGTTCATTTTCACAGTTTATATGAATAATATGTACCTATATAAATTTAGGGTAACCAACTATGAATCATTGAGTTCCCTGAAAATCAAATATTTGTTGTTCTAAGATAGATATTTTTCCCAACTAAACAACACAAATAATTAAATTTATCTTGGTTTACAAATATATAAACAAAAACTTACTTGGGGATCATTTATTCAGATATAACCAGAAATTAAATGTAGATCTCCTAATAAAAGTTTAATACAGTATTCCTATGGTAATTAATTTTTATGTGTTTATCACAAAAATTCTATAGTGAAAAATTTTCATTTATTGAAATTTTTTAGTAGCAGAAGAAATCAAGTGAATTTCTTTTTCTTTGATCGTCTCTGTCCCTGTATCTCTCTGTCTCCCTCTCTGTCTCTGTTTCTCTCTCTGTTTCTCTCTCTCTTCACACACACACACACACACACACACATCTGGAATCTTATTACAACTATCTGCGCCACTATAACCACCTAGAAATGGTATGTAATAATTGGTGATATTCTGGTGCTCATAACAGAGTGCCACAATAAAAATTACACATTACATAATGGCTCAGTTTATTTTTGGTGTTTCACACACCACATGAAAAAAGCATCTGTGCGCAAGGGGCTGGAGAGATAGCCTAGCGGTTAAGAGCGCCGAGTGCTCTTGCAGAGGACCCGGGTTCGATCCCCAGCACCCACATGGAGGCTAAGAACCGTCCGTAACTCCAGTTCCAGGAGAACTCCAGTACCAGGGGAATCCGACACCCTCTTCTGACCTCCAAGGCATTGCAGAACACGGGTGCACAGACCTACATGCAGACAGTACATTCATACACATAAAAAAAAGCATCTGTGTGCTTATGTATCAACTAGGAAGTGACTTAGCCTAAAGTTAACTTGAAGATGAGCTTAGTTACCTACATGGTTTCTTTAGTTTCCCTTCCCCATCTTAATAAATGTATTTTCTGCTGCTGTGTAGAAAACAGGATAAATTGGAAGATCATTGCTCATTAATACAATAGGATGGATGGAGTGTCTTAAAAAATACTTAAACCACTGAGATCAAGTGCTATAAACAATATACACTAGGAAGATTATAGAGAATTCGGCCTGTTTTACCCCTAATGATTACTTCACAGCATCATGATAGAGGTACTATACAAATACATTTCTGCAATTTTTTCTTTCTTATTCCCACTTTTTAGAGCACTGATGAATTTCTAGAACAAATAGGTTTCCTAACAATATCAGATGACTAATTTTTTTTTAATTTTTTTTTTTTAGTGTCATACTGAAAGAAGAAAAATAGGTCTAATCTATCATAGCTATTCATTTCAATTTTCAGTTTTTCATTGAATACCCTAAGATTTACAAAGGAGGGGGACATTGGCTGAAGCATAAACTGCATTTTAAGTGACAAAATAAGAAATCACAAATAATTACCTTCAATTAAAGTGCAAGAACAACAGTTGAGTGGGATTAGTGTATATTCTATATGCAGAAAATATGTCATGAGTACTCTTCATAAAATTAACTTTATTTCACAGTACCAGAATAAATGACAGAACAGTCGAAGGAGTATGTCCTGAACCAGTAGCAAGCTGCCCTTTCTAAATCTCAGTAACTGTCTGGGGTAATCTTCGACAGCTGGGTGCTATTAGGATTTGTTCTAATGGTGACAATGTGGAATCCGCCAACACAGAGCTTATTGCCACTTATCCAGCAGGGGCATGAAATGAGGTGACATGGTAATGAGTTGATACAAATGACTTTTGTAACTTTCACAGTGCTACCAGGCTGAGGCAAGCAATCAGAGGGAAACTATTGTCTGCCTTTCATGATGGTTTTAATGTGCTCCATTTGATTTAATACTGCTTGTAGGCAAAATGGGAGAGGAAAGTAGGTCATTGCCTCTTCACTTTGCGAAGATAACAGGGCACTACTTACCTGGTTTATTCTAAAAGTTATATTTGCTTTCACTGATATAAAAAGATATATTTGGAACTAAGACTCAGGCCTTGTTTCATAAATATCATTATAAAACACTGCTCAGAAATTATTAAGTGATAAAAGGAAAGCCTTATTTATAAGGTATTACAATTCTTTAATGTAAAAATAAATCATCTACTCCCACTTCTGTTTAGAATAAAGAGCTGTCATATGGATAATTAACATTTCAACTAAAGAATTGTCAAGTTGTAGGTGTGTGACACAGTTTGTGCACAGAAATAAATGTCAACGTTTCCTAAGTGCAGCATTGCCACGAGTTCAATTGGCTCATGTTTTAAATACATGTATGAAAAAGAATATTTTTGTAAAGTGTTTAAGTTGTAGTTTAATAAGTTTAGAATAATTAAGCTGATAAATATATGTTCCTTGCCACAAATAAAATCCATTATATTTGTTGGCGTAAATGATTCATTTATTCATTCATGTATTTATTTACTTATTTATTTTTGTGGGGGGAGGGTGGGGGGTGTATTTGCACATGCCCATAGGATCTCTTGCAGCCACACTCTCTGCTGAGGTCAGAGAACAATTGTCCAACCCTCTCTTGCCACTTTGTTGGTGGGTTCTGAGAAATTAATTCAGGTTGTCAGGCCCCAGAGAAAAGTCCACCAAATTCTTAGCTATTTTGTTGGTCCTTGTTAGCCTAATTCTATCTGTGTTTTCATCTCTTATTGACTTTAATTATAAATTTCAATTTATATCAATTTAGCTAAGGAATGAGGTCAATTAATTTTGGTTTGGAGGATTTTAAGTGGAAAATAATACATCCTAAATAGAGAAAGCTAACATTTCATAGTGAAGTCACACATGAGGGCTGTTCTGTCAGGGATCTAGATTCACATTGCAAAATTAGTTTAAAAATAGTATCCATTATATTGGTGAATCTGAATACATATATATTCAGAATACACACACACACACACACACACACACACACACACACACACACACACACATATATATATATATATATATATATATATATATATATGACTTCTAGAAGAGTCTTCTTAAGTAATTTGTGCCTTTCCTCTTTTATTTCTAAGCAAAAATATGAATGCGTGTGTGAAATTAATTAGACAAGTGTTCAAATCTACATTTTAACTTGTGGGGGAATAAAAATCAGTTCCTCGTGCATGGATCAGAAATTACTGTGAAACTACAGCATAGACTCTGAGTATGAGCACACCATGAGAAACAGCACAGCCTGGGGCGAATGAGAGGCACAGCTGCTGGCCTGAAGTGCCCTGTCCTGTTGCCCTCCTGTGGAGAAATTATATTTTCTTTAAAAAGAACCTCAGCTATTTACCCTCCATTGATGGCTTCCCAGTCAGGGACAGCCAGACTTTATACATTCATCATAATGAGCGATTTGTGTTTGATGTAGCAGTCTGTAGCTGTGGGGCAGAAGAAAGGGAGTTCAATCCCCAATTGTCCTTTTGTATGAAGGACAATTGATCATCGTTGTCACCTGGGAGGGAAGAAGGTAATATTCTATATACTAAAATCTAGGAAGAGAATTCAATTCCAGGTCAATGGGCTTCCATGAAACACGCAACTCAAAAGGAATACATGAAATATTAAAGAGGTTAGAATAGGCATTATGAAAAGGAAAATTTCTGAAGTCAAACTTCAAAAGTTAAGAGAAAACCCTGTGTTGAAAAGTCCCTTATTAACAATTTGAAATTAACCTCATATCTTTTGGGTATTTGAATGTTGTATGTGGTGGTGGGGAGATTTTATCTCACATCGGAGGATGTAATAAATTAGAAGATTAGAATTCAGAGTATGCAGTTAAACAGACAATTGTCTTGGGAGGTAAATGCACGGTGAAAACCCAAACAGGGGCTGTCTTCCTGCAGAGAACATTTTACAGAAAATGTCAGGTGTAAATTCTATTTAAACAATCAGAACGTTTTCAAAATTAAATTAAGATTAAAAGAGAAAAGAATATTAAATAGTAGATAAAATTGAAAAAAATAAAAATGAGAAAAAGTATATTTCAGGAAAAATTGTGATTTTACTTTCTGAATTTTTCCTTTATTTTTATATGTTTTGTGTGTTTACAGTCTTAGTTATAATAATTTCCTGCCTTGTGTGTTTTATTAACTATTATTGAGAGTCTTTGTTCCATACTAACAACTAGTCATTTATAGCATGTCACATGATTGATTACTGATAAGCAAAGTTCATGCAAATGTGCTGTAGTACTATGGATGGTCCAATATCCGGGTTGAAGCCCTATTCCAGTATCGATTTTTATTGGTTGTGGAATGCTATCCTGGCTCAAGACTCATGTAATAGTCAGTAAGAGTAATGATATATTCATCAATCATATGTCAGTTCCTTAAAAATCTGTAATATTAAAGACAGAAATTAACTGAATCATAGAATTTCAGAGATCTTTATTGCTAAAAGCCATATGTTCACAAGGTTGATTATGTACATGGAATCATACATAGACTAATATTCCAGTACTCTAAATATTATAGAACTGTGTGCTAAAGAGAAGTATAGCACCTTTAAAAGTGAATAGCATAAAATGACCAAAAGAAGATAGATCAGAGAATCATTTAAAATAAAGAATAATTTGAAATATGCATTATACAAGTGTTAGGGCTGTGTGGTGTGCAGCACACCTTTAATCCCAGCTCTCAGGAGGGAGGAAACAATGCATCGATATCTGGGAATTCAAGCCCTGACTGGTCTGCATATTAAGTTCCAGGCCAGTTGTGGCTGCATTGTGAAGCATAGTCTCAAATAGAATTTATTAAAATTTGGAAAGGAACAAAGTGTGAGAATTAATAATAGTGAACACATTAAAGGATGAATGCATTTTGCAAAGTTTTGAACTTAAATTTGAATAATGATTAAAAATGTTAACATATAGGAATTTTTTAAAAATATTGCATACAATTTATTATTTCATGTTCTATACTATTAAATGCTTTGTCTAAACCCTAGTAAGACTTTTCTTAAAAAATTAGTATTTAGAAATAACTGCTTTAGACAAAAAATAATAATAATAAAGCCGGGCATGGTGGCGCGTGTCTTTAATTCTAGCACTTGGGAGGCAGAGGCAGGCAGATTTCTATGAGTTCAAAGCCAACCTGGTCTACAGAGTGAGCTCCAGGCTAGCTGGGACTAAAGGGAGACCCTGTCTCAAAAAGACAAAAAAAAAAAAAANGAGAAAAAGTATATTTCAGGAAAAATTGTGATTTTACTTTCTGAATTTTTCCTTTATTTTTATATGTTTTGTGTGTTTACAGTCTTAGTTATAATAATTTCCTGCCTTGTGTGTTTTATTAACTATTATTGAGAGTCTTTGTTCCATACTAACAACTAGTCATTTATAGCATGTCACATGATTGATTACTGATAAGCAAAGTTCATGCAAATGTGCTGTAGTACTATGGATGGTCCAATATCCGGGTTGAAGCCCTATTCCAGTATCGATTTTTATTGGTTGTGGAATGCTATCCTGGCTCAAGACTCATGTAATAGTCAGTAAGAGCAATGATATATTCATCAATCATATGTCAGTTCCTTAAAAATCTGTAATATTAAAGACAGAAATTAACTGAATCATAGAATTTCAGAGATCTTTATTGCTAAAAGCCATATGTTCACAAGGTTGATTATGTACATGGAATCATACATAGACTAATATTCCAGTACTCTAAATATTATAGAACTGTGTGCTAAAGAGAAGTATAGCACCTTTAAAAGTGAATAGCATAAAATGACCAAAAGAAGATAGATCAGAGAATCATTTAAAAATAAAGAATAATTTGATATATTATCAATGTTTGAGGGCTGGGGGTTGTGGCAGCACACCTTTAATCCCAGCTCTCAGGAGGGAGGAAACAATGCATCGATATCTGGGAATTCAAGCCCTGACTGGTCTGCATATTAAGTTCCAGGCCAGTTGTGGCTGCATTGTGAAGCATAGTCTCAAATAGAATTTATTAAAATTTGGAAAGGAACAAAGTGTGAGAATTAATAATAGTGAACACATTAAAGGATGAATGCATTTTGCAAAGTTTTGAAATTAAATTTGAATAATGATTAAAAATGTTAACCATATAGGAATTTTTTAAAAAATATTGCATACAATTTATTATTTCATGTTCTATACTATTAAATGCTTTGTCTAAACCCCAGTAAGACTTTTCTTAAAAAATTAGTATTTAGAAATAACTGCTTTAGACAAAAATAAATAATAATAATAAAGCCGGGCATGGTGGCGCGTGTCTTTAATTCTAGCACTTGGGAGGCAGAGGCAGGCAGATTTTCTATGAGTTCAAAGCCAACCTGGTCTACAGAGTGAGCTCCAGGCTAGCTGGGACTAAAGGGAGACCCTGTCTCAAAAAGACAAAAAAAAAAAAAAAAAAAAAAAAGAAAAGAAATAACTGTTTTAGCAGATTCTTATCATGAGTCACTTTACAAGTTGTAATCCTTAATATCATGATTCTTGTTTTATAGATTAAAAAATACTGGACTCTTATTTGATCAACATGATAGTACATACAAGCTCCTCCAGCTGGACAATGGGGACCTCGGACTGTATAAGTTTGGGCATAGCTACTTGCAAATTGGTTTTACATGAAGGATGCTTGTATTCATTACTTATTACCTATTATTAAAAAATTTTAAAAAATACCGTAACTCAGAGTATATATGTAAGATGCCAGACATCACCCAGCTCATATGGTAGAGTTAGTCTGTAATCTAGTAAATTCACTACTTTAGTCAATATAATCAGATACATTTATCTTTATCAAATAGCTTTTTATTCTTTAATATATATATTTATAACTGTACAGCAAATATGAGTAAAATATTTTCTTCATCTTCAAAAAGAGTTATACTTCAAGGAGAAATTACAATAAATATAACAATGAATATACCTATCTTTGGATGCCTTCATTATCCACAATGAAACATTGGATGCAAACTAAATTTGTTTATCAAACAAGCAGACACAGCTTGCTGAAAAATACAAGCAGTTTAATAACCTATGTGTATTGAACATTTTAAAAGGTAAAATTGTAATTTAATTGTATCTATATCTGCCAAGTACTAAAGGTCATGAATAAGATAATAAATTCAAAATAATATTAAAAATTTAATACCTCAAATGTGTAGCAACAAGATGTTGGCAAGATTAAGAGACGATTAGGCTTCTGCAGCATGCTACAGAAACAATGGTCCTCAGTACAACATTATTTTGCCGTTTGTTAAATTCAGAAATATTTTATGCTTGCTTTGCTATGGACTACTTAACTTAGAATATTTTAGCTAATTCTTTATTTATTTATTTATTTATTTATTTATTTATTTATTTATTTATTTATGTGCATGAATGTACTGTCTGCATGTAGGCTTGTGCACCCGTGTTGTGCAATGCCGCGGAGGTCAGAAGAGGGTGTCGGATTCCCCTGGAACTGGAGTTCTCCTGGAACTGGAGTTACGGTGCTCAGCCGCCATGTGGGTGCTGGCGATCGAACCCAGGTCCTCTGCAAGAGCGGTCGGCGCTCTTAACCGCTAGGCTATCTCTTCAGCCCCTAATTCCTAATTCTTTTATACCTTGTTGTTATTCAGTGTTTTAGTTGTTGTCCCACGTTTTCATTATATTGTTCAATATTTCTTTCATTTTTGTCACTATTTCCTACCTTACTATTTTAATACATTAATCACTTAATTCCCCAAGTAAAATTAATACATTTAGTAGATAAGCAGGTGCTCTTCAATTCACAATGCTTCACATTGAAACTTTTAACTTTGAGATTTTACATAATTGTCTCTAGCCAGTAGCAACTGTAGTTTGAAACTTGAACAGAGGCTGACCATGGGTGTATCTTACTCTGAGATTCCTGCAGAGAACTGTAGTTCCCAGTTAGTTGTGACCACAGTGGAAAACAGGTGATTCTTTACACAGTGCCCTGTTGCCAATAGTTTCTGTAAGATACTTTTGTGGATGTACGTCCAAGGTCCTTCCATGAGTATGTATGACACATTCAATAATTTATTATAAAATGGCTTTTTCATTATGATTTGAATGTGCAAAATTCCCCACAGGCTTGTCAGTGGATGGCTTGGACACAGCTGATGCTGCTGGACTGGGAAGTTCTAGAAACCTTGCAGATGGTTCTTATATGGAGAAAGGAAGACACTGGGGTCATATACTGTATCACGTCTTATTATTTTTAATTAATTAATTTATTTATATATTTTTTATCAAATCTAGACCCGTGTCCCCCCAATCCTCCACCCCACCAGAGCTCATGCATTCTGCCAAACATGCTTTTCATCTTTTCTCCGTCTTTCTCAATATTCTCCATGTGGAAGTTGACTGTTTTGAGCAGAAGTTCACTGTTTCAGTCAGTTCTTTGATGCAGTCCTTTCTGTTGTTGTTGTTGTTGTTGTTGTTGTTGTTGTTCTTGTTGTTTACAATATGCATCACTCCCAACTGCTTTGGACAAAAGCTCAAGGGGCCGTGCACAAGAAATACTTACAACTAGGTAATTGGCACTAGCATCCACAGATGAGGGATACCATTTGTCGTTTGTTTTCTCGACTGTGTTACTTCACTCAACATGATGTCCTCTAGCTTCAGCCATTTCCCTGCAAAGCTCATGATGTTGTCTTTCTTTACTGCTGCATAGAACTCCATTGTGTAGATGTACCACATTTTCTCTATCCACTCATCAGTTGAGGGGCATTTGGGTTGGTTCCAGCTCCTTGCTATTGTGAAGAGAGCTGAAATAAACATGGCCATGCATGTATCTCTGCAGTGGGGTGAGTCTTGAGGGTACATGCCTAGAAGTGGTATGGTTGGGTAAGGTGGCAAGTTCATTCCAAGTCTTCCAAGGGTTCTCCACACTGCTTTCCATAGTGGCTGCACGAGTTTAGATATCACGTCTTATTATATTCTCCTGGGGCTCACTCTTTACCTCTTGGCTGACCTGAGGCTATCAATCAATCACCTTCTCCACATGTGGTCACTACATCAAACATGAATGAGGAAGAAAATGAAATGTGAAATCACACTCTGATTCCAAATAAAACCAGTCTTTCACTGTGTTTTCGTAAAATGTATATAATATATATATATATATATATATATATATATTATACTATATGCATATTGAGCAATAAAGTTGGAGAGAAACAACAAAAACAAAACAAACGGAAAAAAGACTGAAATAGTGAAGTTCTCCTCCCAAACAATAAGCCTCTGCTTTGGAAAAAAATGAACTCTCAGAAAAAGATGCAAGACATGTATGTCAGAGTGCAGGGATTTAGGTGGAGTGGAAGCATGGAAAGGGAAGTGACTCTAAATTCAGTTGAGAAAAGATGTTTGGAAATAGTTTAATAACAATGATAAATTTAAAAGAAAAAGAAAAAAATGTTTATAATAGCTAAGGAAATCCAACCAGCAAAATATGACACGATTTTCATCAAATGCTGAGTAATGCAAACATTCTGATCGTATTTAAGATGCATGCTATTAGTCTGTCATACCACAGTATATCATATACTTCATGAGTATACTAAGAACATATTCTTTCTTTTAATATAATATTTTATTGATGTTTCGTGTATTTCAGACATCATTTTTCAGTTCAATTTAGACATATTACCCTTTCCTTCATCCCACCCCCCCCACAGTTTATGCATTCTGCCATAACTGTCCTGCATCTTCCCTCAGTCTTTTTTTTTTTTTTTTTTTTTTTTGTATTTTCGAGACAGGGTCTCCCTGTAGCCCCAGCTGTCCTGGAACTCACTCTGTAGACACAGGCTGGCCTTGAACTCAGAAGATCCGCCTGCCTCTGCCTCCCAATGCTAAGGATTAAAGGCGTGCGCCACCATCCCCGGCTCCCTCAGTTCTTTTTTAAAGGTTTCCCTGCAAAAGTTATTGTTTTGGGGCAGAATTTACTATGATCAGTCTGTGTTCTTTGATCCAGTCCTTAATGTTGTTGTGTGTTCCCTCCCAATTGTATTGCAAACAATATGCCTACACAAAGTCATATATAGCCAGAATTATGTCCTCCAGGAATAACTGTATGTTAACGTCCAATATATGTTTAGGAAGTTCAACATGTTTTCCCTTTTAATTTTAGTATTACTGTAAAATATGAACATATACCTTCCACCCATATACATAATTACCATGTCTGAAAGAAGTGGTAAGTTAATTGTAGGGCTTATTAAAAGATCACATTATAATACACAGTTGCTTTCAGATACGAAATATAATATGAAGAAATAACCTTACTCAGATTTCCTTTCAACTAAGATTTGGTACTACATCCAAAAAAAGAGAGAAACCATTCACCCTGTTTGTGTTTTAGGGACTGTGTTACCCCACTTAGCATAATGGCTTTGAGTTGCTATCCATTTAACTTGAAAAAGTTCATGGAATGTCTCTTTCTTTACTGGCAGAGAACTCCATTGTGTAGAATACCACATTTTGTCTATCCCTAAGTCAGTTGAAGGGCATTTGGGTTGGTTTCCAGACCTCACTCCCTGTTGTGAAGAGAACTGGCAAATGTTTCAACCATCATTAATAATTAAGGAAATGCAAATTAAAACCACTCTAAGATATCAATCTCAGTCACCAAAGCCTGCTGAAATCAAGAAACAAAAAGAACCAAACCACGCTGGAGAGGTTGTAGGGAAGGGGAACACTCAACACTGCTGGTGGGGAATGTAAACTCCTCATACAACCACGTATGGAGAGCAGTATAATAGAAACTTCAAAAACTCAAATGAGCTCCACCTGACCCAGCCATACCACTTCTGGTGTATATCCACTGACGTCCATCCTAACCAACGAAAGATACAGGCACATCTTAGTACATTTTCAAGTCGTGATATTTTCAGCCAGTNAGTTTGGATGGGTTGGAGGAAGGTAGCAAGTTCATCCAAGTCTTCCAAGGGTTTCTCCACCACTGCTTTTCCATAGTGGCTGCACGAGTTTTAGAGTATCACGTCTGTATTTATATTCCCTAGGGGCTCACATTATCTCTCTCTTGGCCTGACCTTGAGGTCTCCTCCAAATCGGAACTAACAACCCTTCTCCCAGGTCATTGTGTGGGTCACTACATCACAACATTGACATGAGGAACAACAATGAATGACGATCGTAAATGACACTGGATTCTTCCATATAAAAATCGCCCAGTGCTCTTGTTTCACTCGCACCGCGCGCGGCCAACCACTCTGCTGCCTTTCGAGTTATACAGCGATGTAAGACTTGATACGATCTTTTGTCACATGAACTCTAATAACTGACTCATCGCGTAAGTGTTCAGGGACCTAATATGTTAACCCAACCGCCTACTACAGCCAGTCGCGTTCTTATCTAGTATGTAGGCTTTATTCTTACATTGTCCCCAAAGTGGATGATCAAGCCTGAATTACAAGTTTGAAGGACAGTCTGGTGTACAAACTCCAGAGAATACAGATCACATCAATGAAACAACCCCGGGAAAAAAGACTGAAAATTAGTGAAGTTCTCCTCCCAAACAATAAGCGCCTCTTGCTTTGGAAAAAAAGAACTCTCAGAAAGAGATGCAAGACATGTATGCAGAGTGCAGGGATTTAGGTGGAGTGGAAGCATGGAAAGGGAAGTACTCATAAATTCGATTGAGAAAAAATGATGTTGGAAATAGTTTAATACCAATGATAAATTTAAAAGAAAAAGAAAAAAATGTTTACATAGCTAAGGAAATCCAACCAGCAAAATATGACACGATTTTCATCAAATGCTGAGTAATGCAAACATTCTGATCGTATTTAAGATGCATGCTATTAGTCTGTCATACCACAGTATATCATATACTTCATGAGTATCTAAGAACATATTCTTTCTTTTAATAAATATTTTATTGATGTTTCGTGTATTTCAGACATTCATTTTTTCAGTTCAATTTAGACATATTACCCTTTCCCTTCCCCCCACCCCACCCCAGTTTTGCATTTCTGCCATAACTGTCCTGCATCTTTCCCTCAGTCTTTTTTTTTTTTTTTTTTTTTTTCGAGACAGGGTCTCCCTGTAGCCCCAGCTGTCCTGGAACTCACTCTGTAGACCAGGCTGGCCTTGAACTCAGAAAGATCCGCCTGCCTCTGCCTCCCAAGTGCTAGGATTAAAGGCGTGCGCCACCATGCCCGGCCTCCCCTCAGTCTTTTTTAAAGGTTTCCTCTGCAAAAGTTTATTGTTTGGGGCAGAATTTGACTATATCAGTCTGTGCTTTGATCCAGTCCTTATGTTGTTGTGGTTCCCTCCCAATTGTATTGCAACACAATATGCCTACACAAAGGTCATATATATACCAGAATTATGTCCTCCAGGAATAAACTGTATGTTAACTCCAATATATGTTTAGGAGTTCACATTTTTCCCTTTAATTTTATATTACTGTAAAATATGAACATATACCTTCCACCCATATACATTAATTACCATGTCTGAAAGTAAGTGGTAAGTTAATTGTAGGGCTTATTAAAAGATTCACATTATAATATCACAGTTGCTTTCAGATAGAAATAAATATAAAAATAACCTTACTCAGATTGCCTTTCAATTTGGTACTAGCATCCACAAAAGAGAGAAACCATTCCCTGTTTGTTTTTTAGGGACTGTGTTCACTTAGCATAATGGCTTTGAGTTCTATCCATTTACTTGCAAAGTTCATGATGTCGTCTTTCTTTACTGCTGCAGAGAACTCCATTGTGTAGGTATACCACATTTTTGTTATTCCCTAGTCAGTTGAGGGGCATTTGGGTTGGTTCCAGCTCTTCCCTGTTGTGAAGAGAGCTGCAAATGTTCAACATCATTAATAATTAAGGAAATGCAAATTAAAACCACTCTAAGATATCATCTCAGTCCAATAAGCCTGGCTAAGATCAAGAAAACAAAAGACACCAAACGCTGGAGAGGTTGTAGGGAAAGGGGAACACTCATACACTGCTGGTGGGAATGTAAACTCCTCATACAACCACTATGGAGAGCAGTATATAGAAACTTCAAAAGACTCAAAATGTGCCTACCACCTGACCCAGCCATACCACTTCTTGGTGTATATCCACTTGACTCATCCTACCGCAAAGATACAGGCACATCTTAGTACATTTTCAGTCGTGATATTTTCAGCCAGTGATGGTGTATTGGGATATATCCCGTTATATATTCAAGGGACTTCTTTTATGTGAGACATGATTCCCTTATCGCTTTTGTCAGGTTCTACCTTCTTTTTCACATAACATGAATAAAAACATCTGTTATGTTCAATGTATAGCTGTAGCAATTTTAAAAAATCCAGCATAGCTCTGGGAGAGGCATTAAACACTTTAACTTGAACATCCATATTTTCCTATATTGTTAGTTCCTAAGATGAATAAAACTTTGCAAATTTTTGTAACAAGTTTTTTTCTCAAATCATGCATTTTGCATGTTAATGTTATAGCTGTATTATTTACATAGACAACAAAAACACTATGTTCCTATTTTAATTGATTAATAAGTCAGAGGACAACATAATTTAGAATATTCTATAAAGTCTATGGATGTTACCAGAAAGAGAGGAGACTGGAAGATGGTTTCACAAAATTAGGACTTCTTAATTCATAAGATTTAAGCATGAGGTCTTGAACTTTCTGTAATAAATTCTGTCACTGTGCCAACAAAAGGATCAGAATAGATGGGGTATAGTTAAAGGTTAATGTTTGCATGCCACTCAGTTCGCAAATAAATGTTTTATTTCTTTGGGAATCCTGACTTCCAATGCAATAAATAATTAATTGCAAGCACTAGATGATAGTTATTAAAGGTCACAAGGAAAACATATTTAAAGCATTCCTTTTACTAGAATTCTATAAAGGACACAGATAGAAAGTAGCTGCGCCTCAAGACTCTACCTGCAATTATATCAAATGGTGATGAAGACAGAAGCCTTCGCTTATTCTTGACTGATATGGGAATGTAGAAAACTGATTCTCAAGACGCTTGGTTATTTGATGATTTACATTTTAATGTTTATAGCTTCTTCTATATAGTATAGTCTCTGTATTATTTCAAAATAGTATTTGCATTTTATAATTATATTTCTTGTGATCCTAATTTTGATTGCCATGCCATATTTCTTCCCTCTGTCTGCTTTTGCAAGTGTTGGATGCCAAGATTTTCTCAGAGACGATGTAATACTGTTTCTGTCTTTACTGAAACCATACTTCCAGTAAAAGAAAAGGTGACATCAATAGTAACATTAATGTTGTCATAGTAATGGAGGATTAAAAGAAAGTAAATTGTCTTTTCCCTTTTTAGATTGTTTGCTTTGTGTACTGAAACATTTAATCTTATTGGATTTATGAATCAATTCTTTTATTTATATTCAAAATACAAAATGGAGATATGAATTTGAAATTGAATGCAAAGCAGCAACAAGACAGTTTACAAAGGGGTAAATGTGTAGTTGGGGAACGTTTTAAACAAGGAAATGCAGGAGAGTAGAAGGTTTATCTTTTTGAAATCATTTAATAGGGTGAATTTGAATTCACTGATATATTTGCTTAATTTATGTTTTATCAATTTAAAAAAAAAATTATTTATTTTTGTATGTGTATGACTGTACTGTCTGCATGTAGGTTTGTGCACCCATGTCGTGCAATGCTTCAGAGGTCAGAAGAGGGCGTCGTACTCCCCTGGAACTGGAGTTAAAGATGGTTCTTAGCCACCATGTGGGTGCTGGGGATTGAACCCAGGTCCTCTGCAAGAGCAGTCGGCGCTCTTAACCACTAGGCCATCTCCACAGCCTTAATTTTTATACCTACAGATTTATAAGCAAGATCTCATTATATAAGAGATCATTTTTTTAAGATACTATAGAGTTTCTTTCTCAATGTGATATTCTATGAGTTATTAATTTTGTATCCAATAGATGAATCTCCAGTTAAAGCTGAAAACTTATGACCTAGAGAGATGGATCAGTGGTTAAAAGCACTGACTGCTCTTGCAGAGGTCCAGGGTTTGATTCTCAGCACTGACATGTAACTTTAGTTCCAGGGGATCTGACCACCTCTTCTGACCTCCTGGGGCATTGAATGAAATGTTTATACTTACATACATGCAGACAATACACTCATACACATAAAATAATAATAACAAATGAAGTATTTTTTTAATTTAAAAATGATGAAACCTTACAGTTTAAAATTTTATTTGTAGTAAGTTAATTATTCCATTAAGACTGATATAATATCCTTCAAGTAATCACATATATACAATTCCAAAATTTTCTTAATTATAAGAAATATTATTTATGACATGAATCTATGAAATGAGTATGTTTGTGCAAGTCATTTTTATTTTTTATTGAAATTTGGTGATATTCATAGTTTGGTGATTTTTAGATGCCCTGATAGCTGTATCTTCCCTGACTCCATCCAATTTAATTATATATATATATAATTATATATATATATATAATTAAATATATATAAATTAAAAATATATATGTATATGTATATATGTGTATATATATGTATAAGTATGTATATATATATACACACGTGTGTGTGTCTAATCTGTGTTTAAGTGTGTGAGAGCTAACATTTCCAGGCAGTGTGTTCCACAGACAGAGGGTCACAGGACCTCTCTGTCTACACATGAATTGGAACTTGGTGATGCAAAGGTCTGGGATTGCCCCAGGGAGGAAATGTCACACTGCCTCTACATGACATGCTACATTTGAATAAACACCCAATTTGTATTTGGATCTACACCCAGCCATGTGTCCTTGCGCTGTGCTTCTGCATGCTCCTTCTTCATGCCCTGTCCCACCAGGGAAATGAAATGCTCATTACACATAATAGTATATAATATATATATATTATATTTATATAAATAATATAATATATTTAAATATATTATATATTTAAAGGATATATATATATATTTTGTATATATTAGTATATATATTATATTAAATAGTATAAATATATGTTATATATTTATATATATATTTAAATATATGTAGGAATATGTTAGATATTATTTAAATATATAGGTTATATATTTATATAATTTTTTATATATAGATATAATATATATTTTATATATAAATCTAATTATATATAATATATACATATATATAATATATATATAAATATATCCTATAGAGTTTGATTTGTCTCCTCAAATGTCCTTCCAGTTGGGTTCAGCTTTCTTCTCCTGTTCCACATGCCTATGCTGGGATTTTGTGTTGTTTGAGCTTACAAAGGATTTGTGCATGCTGTCACCACTGCAATGAGTCTGTACAAGTAATTTTACCGGCTGTCTGGAAGATTCTGTTTCCTCTTGGTCGTCCACCCCCTTGGGCTGTGACCTTCCTACCTTCTCTTCCACAATGATTCCTAAGCTTTGGGAGGCAGTGGTTGGAAATCATTGTCCTGTTCAGGGATCACCCCGCTGTGGCCTCTTGTTCTCTGCACATTGGTCAATTATTAGTTTCTATGTTAATCACCATCTGCTGCATAAAAAATTTCTCTGGTGAGAGAGAGATGGATTCATCCAATGTGTAG
The DNA here is from genome assembly GCA_009823505.1 of Rhizomys pruinosus. Taxonomy (NCBI): domain Eukaryota; kingdom Metazoa; phylum Chordata; class Mammalia; order Rodentia; family Spalacidae; genus Rhizomys; species Rhizomys pruinosus. The sequence goes on from VZQC01002949.1 coordinate 2,420,409, forward strand.
AAGCCGCATTGAAGAAATGTCACTTAGGTTCTCACAGACATGTATTCTCTGCATTTGACTAGCTCTGGTACTCTTTGATAGTCTCCATTTGTTTCAGATAAAAGTTTCTTTGGTGAGGAGTGAAAGCTACACTTTTTCGTATATATGAAGATGCATATTTAGAATAAAGGAAGAAATTGCATTCATTTAGGGATATGGCAGAATTAGGTTTTTCTCTATAATCTATGTCCTCTTCAGCCATGTGTTGATATTATCACACAAGAATTTCCTCCCATTTGAAAGCCTTAGTTTGAATTAGTTACCTGTTGATTAATTACCCCAGAAAAAGTGTTACTACTACAAAAATAGTTATCTGGGCCATTCATTGTTTTAATTGGGCTTTCTAGCTGGGTAGGACCACTGGTGGTTTTATCCCTTGGTAGCTTGTATAGTATCCTCTGATACCATGAGCTCTAGTTTTCAGGGAGGAGGAGGAGGTTTCTAGGTCAGTTCTAGCTCATTTGCTCCAAGTCCTCTTAGAAGCATTTCATGTCGTCTCCAGTAGGGTCTTATCTTCAAATTATGGAAGGCAATCAGGGGCTTTGACAATGGCCTGATTTGAACTGGGAGTCTCTTGAACTTCCTGATGAACAACACAAAAGGAGATTTCTCCTGCCTGCCACTGTGCTCTTTGTTATATAGCCTTTAGTTATGCACATGCAGCTATATATTTATTGTGTTTGTTTTTCAATATGACTTTGAACTAAAGTATGCCTTATATCTATTCATTACATATGTAGATAGTGCTTATCAGAGAACAACAAATTCATTTGAAAATAACAGGAAATTAATTTTAGCTTAAGCAATTAAATTGGTTGTTTGTCTCACATAATAAATAATTCTTTGGGCAATAGTATAGGATTGATATGTGGTCTAGAAGACACCTCAATGCCTTGGCTTAAAATAGTTAAACTCAAGTACAGCTTTTTTTTTTTGGCATGATCATTGTTGAGCAGAATGAAGACTTAATCACTGAGACAAGTCTCTGAGACCCCAGTCATGTCTCACAATACCTTGATAGTCACATTGGCATTTACTATGCAGAGCCAAGTTACAACTATGTCTTTTTAATGACAGACTCTTAGCATCATTTTCAGCCAAGAGCCAATCCCTACTACTGAGAGTCTGTTCCTTCAGATTTCTTGGAACTGTTCTTCAACAATGAATGTTTTATGGAAACTATATCCAGCATTAAATGGAGAATTATCTTCAGAGAATTTTCCCCTTTCTGATACTTAGACCTAGACCAACACACACAGGCAGACACACACAATCATAAACAAATGTTACCGATTTATTTCATTCTTTTTGTTTTTTTGTCTTTTGGAGACAGGGCCTTTCTGTAGCCCCAGCTGTCCTGGAACTCACTCTGTAGACCAGGCTGGCCTTGAACTCAAAGATCCGCCTGCCTCTGCCTCCAGAGTACTAGGATTAAAGGTGTGTGCCACCACGCCTGGCTTTATTTCATTCTTTACAAGGAGATTTGTGCTGTTTGCAGCATTTGATGTATAAACAGACATAAACACATTTAAAGTTTAGGACAAGGAAGTGTCCTGAGGGATTAAGACCATATGACTAGGTCCCAAGAGAAGCATATGGCTCAGTGAGCAATCTACATTATAAGCAGCTGAAATAACAGTATCTTCTTGGTTGCAAGTTTAAGTAAATTTCATTTGTTTGGAATATGTCTATATTGTACTAATTATTGCTTTAGTTATTTTTCATTCTTTATTATTACAATATTGCAGGATTTTATTCTTGCCCCTATAGCTACAGGATGACTTTTATAAGAACAGAAAAATAATGAGACATCATCAAATGTTGACTCACCTTACTTTTCCCCAGGCTTCATTATGACTGCACTTTGCGAGTCATTACACTGTGAGTCATCTAAAAGTATTTTTTCCAGTTTCTGGGATTTCTTCAACAATTAAAATATCCATACCTACCTTCAAATTTAATAATTCTTATCATTTGAAGATATATTTTTTCATACATCATAACATAAGAATGCATGTAAAAATTTGGAAACTTGAGGGGCTGGAGAGATGGCCTAGCGGTTAAGAGCTCCGACCGCTCTTACAGAGGACCCGGGTTCGATCCCCAGCACCCACGTGGCGGCTGAAAGCCATCTGAATCTCCAATTCCAGGAGAACTCCAGTTACAGGTGAATCCGACACTCTCTTCTGACCTCCGCGGCATTGCACGACACGGGTGCACAAACCTGCATGCAGACAGTACATTCATACACATACAGAAATTTAAAAAAATGGAAACTTGAATATATTTATGTTTTAGTGTAATTCAAAGTCAAATAAATTGTGAGTAAAAAGAACTGCAGTCTCTGCTTATATTCAGGACATATATTTCAAGAACCTTGGAAAATGCCCAAACCACGATAATTTTCAGATACTGTATTTTAATTTCTATTTTAGCTCCGTTAAACACATCATAGATTAAGATGGCTTTGTAATTTGAAGCTTGAGGTCAAAATTAGAGTAATTTTCATTATCTTTACATTTTTGTTATATGTTTATAAATGTATTTGCATGTGTGTATACTTCTATATAGATGTCAGTGGACAACTTCAGGTCTCATCTTCAGAAATACTGTCCATCTTCATGGAGAAGGGACCCTTCCTAGACTGAAGCTTATCAAGTAGTTTAGACTGGCTGGCCAGAGAGTCCTGGAGTTCCTCTTTTGTCTCTACCTCCTCAGTGCTGGGTTTCCAAGAATGTTCCACCACACTGGGCCTTTTCATGTAGGTTCTAGTGATTGAACTCATGTCTTCAGCCTTGAAAGCAGTATCAGCTGACCTATCCTCTTCTCCCTCATCTTCAATTTTTTGTGGCTAGAAGATTAATTTCTGTAATAGAACCTCTGATTAACTCACAACAGGATATTTCTTCTCCTCTCATTAAGGAGAAAATTTCACCTAAAGACAACAATTTCTGGTTTTTCCTTGACACATCCAAATTCCCTATACAGATATGTTCACATGTAGAGATTTTGATTAAGAAGGACAGACAAGTTTATTAAAATCGCTGTGGTCCATTGCACTCAGTCTAACCCCCAAGATAGATGACACATATTCAGTAAGCATTTATGATTATTGTATGGATATGCTAGACAGGGGCGTTTCACATGTTGGACAAGGAACAGTAGGAAGATGTGTGTTAATCTCAGTACAAGAATGATATGTAACTTAAGACATATATGTCACTTTTGGAATTTTCCATTTTAATCCATGGATCAAATTTGATAACAGGATACTCAACCTATATTAAGAGAAACTGCAAATAAGGATGTGGGGGTCCTATATTACTAGAGTTGTTTCTGTCCTCATTCTTACAAAAGGAAGATTTTCTAGCTCCTGAAAATAAAGTATAGCAATATACATAATTGTAGGCAGTCTGGATGAAGTATATGTTGTGTGCATGATGTAATTTACATATGTGCTCTCTACAATTTATTATTGGAATTTTGCAGTTTTGATAACAGGAAAGATGGCTCCTAGGAAATCTGCTCACATACTTCTTTTTCTAATAAGAGTAAAAGTCTCCAAGAAAAGGCTTTGTGTCTAGCTAGCCCTTTTTCCTTTCTACCACAAAAGGACAGGATATTTAACCTCTTTTATCTTCTGACTTCTGTTTTTGTAGATGCAGCAAAAAGGCCATCATAGATGCTATATTTTTAAATAATGTATTTTTGGGTAGTTCTACTCTCTCGAGAGCAAGTGTTTCTTCTTCATAAATTGTTTAGTTTGTAACATTCGGTTTTAGCATTATACAAGAGACAGGCTAGCATAAGTAATGGGGAAGGACTGTCCCTTTTTGCTCATCCTTACAGAAATCCTTCGGGACCAAGGAAGGAGAATTCTATTTCAGCTCTTCAGAACAATCAACAACCAGTTAATTAATTCTGTCTCCTGTTAATCAATTTTGTCTCCCAGTTCTTGCCAAAATATATCAAGAGTGAACTGAGAGAGCTTTGTAAATTTCTGTCTTTTCTATCATTTGCCTTATGGAGTGGCAAATATACCTAAATTTTGGTTTTGTTTGTTTGTTTGATTGATTGATTGATTGATTGATTTTGGAATTTTGGGGGACAGGTATTCCCTGTAGCCCCCAGTTGTCATGGAACTTGCTATGTTGACCAGACCAGCCTAGATCTCATAGTGATTTGCCTGCCTCTCTCTCAGGAGTGCTGGGATTGAAATTGTGCATCACCACACCAGGCACAATTTTGCATTTTGAGGGGATTATAGAAGAAAAAGTTTGCTGAATCCTGTTGGAGCTCAGACACACACACAAAAAAACCCCTCTCCTACATGTTTACATCTTGCATTCAAGTGATTCTAAAAGTTTTTAAAAATTATTTGCCAGATGCTCCCAAATACATATTCTATAATAGTTGAGGCAGCTAAGATCCACAATTATTTTGAACTCCATGTGTTCTTTGCCTGTTGAACTGATGTTAAATTCATGTGGAAACATATTTCCTCTATTGTACATTATGTACTTCTTTATATTCAACGTGCTTATTCATCAAATTCATACATATATATTACCACTGGACACTAATAATGTGTTAGATAAGTTATATTAGCCTTCTCAGATTATACCTTCTTTTAAATTCTCAGAATTTATATAATTTACCTTTTTAAATATCAATTTAAATTTTGTAAATAAATGATTTTTTTCACTTCTCATATAAGTACTCCCAACTGTGTTCAGGTATTTGACAAATCTTGTGTTCCTTTACTATACATCACAGATTTCTTACAATTTTTCATTTGAGCAATTTTCCAACAACCATTAAATAAATATAGCTTAAATTCTAAATTCAGTCTTAAATTATAGTACTAATGTGTTAATATATTTTAAATGTACTGAAATTATTATGAGTGGGCATGAGGCTCCAGGTTTAATTCCAGCATTACTAAACAAACCTCATACTTAATAAAAACTGCTATCTGTTTATATTCAATTCTACTTCTCATATTTTTGATTTGCTATATACATATAAAACCAGAATTACTTTTCCACTTAGATTTAATTATATTAAAACAAATTTATTTTATAATAAAATTTCTAAGATTTATAAAAATTTTTCCTAATGAGGTAAAATACCACACCCACTAATGTCATTATTATTGTTGGTAAGAAGTTTTCTTTGGTGTTACTTAGTTCTAAAGAGCTAGATTAGTCTCTAGTAAGAACAAGCTTGTCCTGTTCCCAGCTGTCATTCTTGGGCTTTGGCCTTCCAGCAGAAGCTGCTAAAGAGCTCCTGACTAGGTAGGGGACTTAGGCAGATCTCCCCACACTTGGTCATCAGTGCCCTGCTTTGAGAACAGCCCCAGATTTTAGTTCCAGATTTCATACCTTTTCTGCCTACCTAGTTAAATCTGGCCAGCTGATTCAGGTCAGCCTGAATTGGAAATAGGTTCCTTCACCTCCTGGATAATTATTGATTTTTCAACAAAAAAATTGAAAAATCAGAGAATCTGAAAATCATACCAGCTAACTATTCACACTTGATTAGAAAGAAACCTAAGTACAACATCAAAAACAGAATCAAAGTTCAACTCGCCAAAGTCAGGTCTGAATGTCTTATCAGACACACAACCCACAAAAGAAATCCACGGAAGGACACCCGGTAGCACACACTTGTTGCCCAGGTGGGTCTCTGGCGCACAGGCTTGCTGTTGCCCACCCTTGGAGGGCACCTGCCATCCACTGCTAGAACCATAGAGAAGTGTGTGCATGGATAGAAGGACAGCCGGTGGAGCACACCCTCATTGCCCAGGTGGCGTCTAGTGCATGGGCCAAAAGAGTAACAACTCCCAACCTCCCCACTCAAGCTACTGGTACTGTGATGGAAAGTATAAGCTCTTGGTGCTATGGTTTACTGTGATTGGGACAATCCAGCAGTGTCAGTGATTCTAGGCTTCACAGCTGAAGCTGAAAAAGAAACCAGCAGGAAGCAAACTTAGTGACCAACCAGTCCTCCATATTAACATTTGAGATTAGTAACAGAAGCCAAACAAACAAACAAAGGGGGGAGGGGGGGGACACACATGCCAAAGACACAATGGAAAAACAACAATATGGGAGAAGCTCATAATAATTTCCCACCAAACTCAATCAATGAATGAATGAAAGCTCCAAAAGGAAGTGGAAATAATGAAGAAATCACAGCATGAAATGAAAAAAGGAAATTGAACATTCATCCAATTAGCAAAAAAGGATGGGAACGCCTCCGAAGCAGAATGGATGAAGCAGAAAAAAAATCAGACCTACAGGATAATACAGAACAGCTAGAAACTTGAAGTAAAGATTATGAAAAATTTAACAAAACACAGGAGTGGAATAACCAGGAAATGTGGGACACCATGAAAAGATCAAACCTCCACATCATAGGGAATAGAGGAAGGAGAAGAATCCCAAGAGAATGGTATCAATCAGATCTTCAACAGAATAATAGAAGAAAATTTCCCCAAACTGAAAAAAGACAAACCCACACAAATATAAGAAGCACATAGAACACAAAATTGACAAGACCATAAAAGAAATTCCCCACACTATATCATAGTTAAAACACTAGATGCTCAAAACAAGGTCAAAACACTGACAGCCACAAGAGAGAAACAAGTTACATATAAGGGGAAACCCATCAGAACACAGCTGACTTCTCAGTCCAAACTGAAATCCAGAAGAACATGGACCAAAGTATTCCCAGTGTTAAATGACTTTAGATGCCAACCCAGGTTACTATACCCAGCAAAAATGTCAATCATAGTCGAAGGAGAAAGAAAAATCTTTCATGACATAAACAAAATGAAAGAACATATGTCAGAAAAAAACAGCACTTCAGAAAATACTCGAAGCAATTCAAAGAACAGAGGAAAGGAACAACTATACTTAAGGAACCCAAGAGAGAAATTAACAAAAACATAACAAAGTAAATGAATACCTAGACCAAGAATGCAAACAAAAATATGGTAAAAGGAAGCAACACAAATCTCTCATTAATAACCTTAAATATTAATGGTCTATACTCCCCAATCAAAAGACATAGACTGGGAGAATGGATTTGGGAAACAGGATCCATCTATATTCTGCCTACAAGAAACCCATCTCACCCTCAAGGACAGACACCAACCTTAGAGCAAAAGGATGGGAAAAAAATGTTCCAATCAAATGGTACCAAAAAGCAAGCAGGAGTGGCTATTCTAATATCAGACAAAATAGATCTGAGAGTAAAATTAGTCAGAAAAGACAAGGAGGGCCGTTATATCCTTATCAATGGAACAATAAACCAGGAAGATTTCACAATCTTAAATGTTTATGCACCAAATGCTGGTGCACCAAATTTTGTAAACACAAACCTTCAGGACCTCAAGACACGTATTTGTACCAGCATGCTAACAGAAGGGGAATTCAATACCTCACCGAGTCCCTTGGGTAGGTCAACTGGAAGAAAAATGAACAGAGAGACATCAGAACTGAACAGTACACAACACCAAATGGACCTCACAGATATCTACAGAATATTCCACCCAAACACCAGAGAATCTACTTTCTATTCAGTGGCACATAGTACATTCTAAAAACTCAGACACATACTGGGACACAAAAGAAATGTCAACAAACGCAAAAGGATTGAAATGACCCAATGCATTCTATCAGACCACCGTGCAATAAAGCTCAATATTAATACCAGTATAAGCCCTACTAAGTTTAAGAACACATGGAGACCAAACAACACAATCCTGAATAATGAGTGGGTCAGGGAAGAAATAAATAAAGAAATAAAAGCATTCCTTGAACTAAACGAAAATGATAATACAACACAACAGAAACTGTGGGATACACTAAAGTCAGTCCTAAGAGCGAAATTTATAGCCCTAAGTGCCTACATTAAAAAAAAAAGAAAAACAATAAAATACCTAGGAACAAACCTAACCAAAGACACAAAGGAGCTCTACAAACAAAAATTTTAAACCCCTAGAAAAGGAAATTGAGGAAGACATCAGAAGATGGAACAAACCTCCCATGCTCATGATTGTGGAAAATAATATAGTAAAAAATGTCCTCTAACCTACAAACTAGTGTACAGATTTAATGCAATCCGCAATCAAAATCATCCCAGAGTTATCTTCACAGGGCTTGGAAAAAAAAATCCGTCAATTTGCATTTGGAAAAAAACAGAAGAACCCCTGAATAGCCAAACAATCCGGAAGTGAAAAGAGCAATACAGGGGGGGATCTCTTAATGACCACGACATCAAAACTATACTACAGGGCAATAGTCCATAAAAACAGCTTGTACTGGAGCACAAAACAGACCAGTTGGAACCAATGGAATAAAACTGAAATCCAAACCTGAGCTCATAGCAATTTCACACGCACCCCTCAATATTTGACAGGGGTCAGAATACACATGGAGGAAAGGCACAAGCAATCTTCAGTGCAAGTGGTGTTGGGTGCAAAACTGGATCACCACTTGTAGAAGAAATGAAACGTTAAACCCCTACCTACCGTCTCACCTTGTAACAAAGGTCACTCAGATGCGGCCAAAATGAACCTCAATGTGAACCCCAACCCTCTGAGGTTTAAGAAGAAAGCTTTGGCAGCAGACTACAAGACATAGGTGTAGGAGAAAGACTTCTAAATAGACAGCACTGCACAAGAATAAACACGACAAGTTGACAATAGGGACTCATTAACCAAAAGCTTCTGTTACAATCAAAGAAGGAATAAGGAATTGGAGGAGAAAACCCCAGAGTGGGAGGACCTTCACACAGAACAGCTCTGACAAAGCATTAATTTCCAGAGTATACAAGCTCTCAAAAACAAAGAAGAAAGAAAACAAATGAATCACTCAAAAGATGGAGCAAAGATCTGAATAGAGACGACTTCACAGAGGATGAATTAGAGATAGCTGAGAAAATCTTAAGAACTGTTTCAACATCTCTGTTAATTAAGGAAATGCAAATTAAAACCACTTTGAGATATCACATTCTCCACCATATATAGACTGGCGTAGGATCGGAACAACGAATGTGTACAAATGCTGGAGAGGTCGGGAGGAAAGGGGAATCACTCACCCATTGCGGGTGGGAATGTAAACAGTAACAAGCACACTTATGGAAAAACAGGTGGAGAAACCATTAAGAGACATCAAAATATCCTTCCATTGACCCAGATCATACGCACTCCGGGTAGTATACCCACAAGACACAACTTGAACTGCAAAGAACATGCACGCTTATGTTATTGGCAGAGCTCTGTTCCATAGCAAAAGCGGGAACCAGCCCAGGGAGCCGCCTCACTGACGATGGATAGAGAAAATTGTGGTACAATGTGAGTCAATGGAGTTCTATGCAGCAGTAAAAGATGGACAACATCATGAACTTGCATGGTAAGATGGAGGAGCTGGAAAGACATTATGTTAAGATGAATACACACCCAGAAAAAAGACGAACAAATGGTGTCAGCCTCCTAATGTGATGGGCTAGTAAAAACACAACAACCCAGATATAAATATTTCTCATGGAGAGGTGGTGCATTTAAAAAGAACAGACAACAGAAAGACTTGCATCAGAAAATGGACTGAAATGGGTGATTGGGCAAGGGGTGGATGGGTTGTGGATAGGGACAACGTTGTCTATTTCATCAAAGCATATTTAATGGGTGATGTGTGGTAGTTCAAGCCAGTACTCATTAGTTTCACCATAAGACACTGTCTAAAGGATACAGGTGTTTTAAGGGGACTTAGTAAAGTAAATATTGTATATTAAACAACATTGGTTTACAAGCTCTGATGAAAAACAGTAATTCATCTGAGTTAAATGTAGATATAATTACTGTTGTCTCAATAAGTTGTTTTAACACAAAATCTCTAGAGCAATAACTTTGGGATAGGCACATACAAAGGTGTCTCTATAATTTCCTGTTGTACATAATCTCTTGTAGCATTCTCTTTAAGAATGATTTAACAGCAAAATTTAAGTTTTGCTTCTTCAAGTTAATCATATATAGTCACAAAACAACATGGGTCTAATTTGATAAATCTGTGCGTTGATTCCACTCTTAGTGTGGTATAATACAACTGTCTTCTGGAGACCTCATGGGTTAAAAAAAAAGGGGGGGGGGGCGGTACAGACAACATGAAACCTTCTATCAAGAACCTTGCAATTCAAATCTTGAAGAACTAACTATGGGAAGAGATTTGTGGTTTCCAACAGACAAATGTCACCACTTAAGTCTGAGAAAAGAAAAGATACAGCTTTGCATGAGTAGATGTACCACCAAAAAGTGGCAACAGAAAGGTTGACCCGTCGAACACTGAAGAGGAAAAAAGCTCAGTTGCCATAAACTCGAACCCTTCGGTGGATCCTACATGTAACAAATTATAATGATCCTAATGAACTTATACCTTCAGGTGCAACAAAGGTTTTGATAATGACTTTCTTCTTGCCTCCGCCCCCATAAAAGAAGTAGAAATATGTACAGATTGATGAATGTCATGTTCAACTGTAAATTGGAGACCAACTATTAAGAGGTAATCTCTTATAAAACCAGTAAAAATGCCTCTTTAATTGACTAATAAACATAAGAACTGTGAAAAGATAGATCTCTGTTTCAACCAAATATAATACAAAGTCTTGGGCTATGCACTCAGGCAAAGTAATTAAGCAGGAGCTCTGACATCAGCAATGGATTGTTTTACCAGGGGAATTTGGCCAGAGGGATCCAAGGCCCCACAAAGGTAAGGGCTCCTTGCCCTATTGGGATACCCTGCAGGAGGAGAGGCGAAAGACCCTGCTGCCGAAGACCTAGATTAAATGGGAGGGAATGTATTGAGAACACGACGACATGCAAGAGGTACGATGGCCTCTGGAATGCCAGAGATTGTTCCCAAAGGCCATAAAAACCAATAAGCAAATACGTGGCGTCCCCTGAGTACAAGCAAGACTCCACCATCAGCACCAGCACAAACTTCACCTGCTGGAAATACTGATGCATCGCAGATGGCAGCCATGTGCCTGTATATCCCAAAATCTAATTGGCTGTTGGCTCGCTCCTTGGAGGAAGTAAACCATGGCTATGCCACAAGCCTAAACATCTATACAGTTTAAGATGTCAATAAGCCACAGTAAGAACCCTGTTTATTTTATCAGGGGGTAAAAATAGTAATTCACGAATTAACATACCATCCAAACATATGTGTCTATGCACCAAGTTAACTACCATAACTATTAGGTTGTTTCTAAATACCTATATATCTTAATTGCGTTGTGCTTCTTACATAGGATCGAAAGGTGTATCTCCTGAACAACTGGCAAGCCCATGAAAAGGAAACAGCCAGAATTGACCAGAAGTCCAAGTCAACAGCTCCAGAGAGAGAGGACAGTTTTTACTTCTCATCACCTGTGCCCCCCTTTTCTAAGCCTAGGGAACAATCTGCGAAGAGGGGGCGTGGTAGAATGTAAAGGCTGCGATTGGGGTGAATGGTGAAACTAACAAAGCGATGTAGTCTGGACACTCATTGTGATCAACGTGATTGAACAAACATGTCAACCTCCACTGAATGGGGGACGTGGGGGTTTGGGCACAACAGTCGAAGATTGGTTTTGCACGAAGGATGCTTAAACTCATGGATTATCATCTTAAGCTAAAAATGAAAAAAATAAACCCTGAAAGATGCAAGGACAGTTATGGCAGAATACATGATCTGGGATGGGTGGGGGGTGGGGGGAAGGGAAAGGTAAAATATGCCTGATCTGAATTGGAAAATGATGTATAAAATGACAAACCATCAATAAAAATTAAAAAAAAAAAAAAAACTAAAAAAAAAAAATATGAAGTGGCAATATGCTGATTTCCTTTTTTTTTTTTTTTTTTTTTTTTTTTTGGTCTTTTTTGAGACAGGTGGCTTCTTTAGTCTCAGCTAACTATGTAGATCACAGGCTGGCCTTGAACTCACAGAGATCCACCTGCCTCTGCCTCCCGGGTGCTGGAATTACAGGCATGCGCCACCACACCTGGAGGCAATGTGCTATTTCTATGGCCACATCACCTGTATATACATTATAAATTGCCTTTCCATCTCAATAAACAAAGTAAGAGATAAGGCTTTGTTCTAGAGTTGTATCTTTTACTATGTGGTAGCCTTTGAGTCAACCTTTGCTGATTTCACTATTTCAGGTATCAAGTAATATTTATAAGATTATTTAATATATATTATGTATTTATACTCCATATCAATTCTAGCTTGTACAGTCAAAATCAATTATCTATAAGAATCTGTTGGATCTCTATAAGAATCTCTGTCTTTTGCAGAAAGAAACTTCTTTGGGGCTTGGAGAGATGGCTTGATGGCTTAGAGACTGGTTGGATTTGCAGAGGACCTAGGTTCAGTTGCAAGCATGCACATGTGGCTAATAACCATCTGTAACTCCAGTTCGAGGTCAGTGCCCTCATTTGACTTCCACTGGCATTACAAAATACAGGTGAACTTACGTACATGCAGCAATATGTTCATACAACATAAAATAAATAAAAATATTTAAAAAATTAAAAAAAAAAAAAAAAAATAAATAGAACAAATAAACGATCTAACACAGCAGCTAAAACACTTGAGAGACAACAACAAATGACCCATAAACCCAACAGACAGGAAGAAATAACGAAAATCAGAGCAGAAATTAAAAAACAAAATAGAAACAAAGAAAACAATAGAAAAAGAATCAATTAATCCAAATGCTGGCTCTTTGAAAAGATAAACAAAATAGATCTCTAGCCCAGTCACCCAAAAGAAAGAAAGAACAACTACAAATCAATAGCATTCATGATGAAAGGGGAAACATCACAACAGATAAAGAAAAGATCCAGACAATCATATGAGAATACTTCAAAAACCTATACTCTACGAAATTTGAAAACCTAAGAGAAATGGATGAATACTTGAAATCCTGGGATTTACAAAAGCTTAACCAAGAAGAGATTGACAACTTAAACAGACCCATAACACTTGAGGAAATTGAAGATGTAATAAAAAGCTTCCCAATACAAAAAAGCCCAGGCCAGGATTGTTTCACAGCATAATTCTATAAAACATTTAAAAAGGTCTTACAACCATTACTACTCAAACTTTTCAGAAGCATACAGAAGGAAATACCCCAAATTCCTTCTATGAAGCCAGCATCACTCTAATACCAAAACCAGGCAAAGACACAAACGAGAAAAAAAAAATATAGACCCATATCATTAATGAACACAGATGCAAAAATTCTCTACAAAATACTTGCAAATCACATACAGACCCACATCAAAAAGATCAACCATCATGACCAAGTTGGATTTGTACCAGAGATGCATGGATGGTTCAATATACTTAAATCAACAAATATCATAAAACACATAAATGGACTGAAATACAAAAACCACACCATTATTTCAATTGATGTAGAAAAAGTTTTCAACAAAATCCATCATCCCTTCATGTTTAAATTCCTAGATCAATTGGATTGGAGGGATCATTCCTCAATGTAATCAAAGCCATATACAAGAACCCCACAGCCAACATCATCCTAAATGGAGAAAGCATTCCCCTTAAAGGCAGGAACATGAGAAAGCTGTCCACTATCACCACTCCTCTTCAATATAGTGCTTGAAATGCTTGCTAGGGCAATAAGGCAAGAAAGCAAAATTAAAGGAGTACTAATCAGAAAAGAGGAAGTAAAACTACCCCATTTGGCAGATGATATGATAGTTTACCTAAGGGATGCTAAAACCACCAGAAACCTTCTAGAAATGATTAAAAGTTTCAGTAAAGTGGTGGGATACAAAATTAACCTAGAAAAATAAGTAGCCTTTCTTTGCACCGACAATAAGCAATTGGAGAAGGATTATAAAGAGACCTTTCCAATCACAGTAGCCTCAAAAAATAAAATATATAGGAATAAACCTAACCAAAGACAACAAAGTCCTCTACAAAAAAAATTTAAAACCCTGAGAAAGGAGATTGAAAGTGACATCAAAAGTTGGAAAGTCCTCCCATGCTCATGGAATGGAAAAATTAATATAGTAAAAATGTCCATTCTATCCAAATTAATATACAGATTCAATGCAATTCCAATCAAAATCTCCATGAGATTTTTCACAGACTTGGAAAAAAATCTTTAAATTCATATGGAAAAACAAAAGACCCTGAATAGCTAAACCCTAAGTGAAAAGTGCAATAAAGGGGGGATTCCTTACGAGACTTCAAGCTATATTATAGGGCAGGAGTCATAACGGCATCCTGGTACTGGCACAAAAAGGACCCATTGACCAATGGAACACAATTGAAGATCCAACTTGAGCTCATATAACTTTAGCCAACTCATATTTGACAAAGAGGCCAAAAAAGCTCAATGGAGGAAAGAGTCCATGTTCAGTAAATGGTGTTGGTGAAACTGGATCACCATGTATAGAAGAACAAAATTAAACCCCTAACTCTCACCCTGTACAAAAATCATCTCCATGTGGATCAAAGATCTCAACTTGAAGCCTGAAACCCTGAAGGTGATAGAAGAAAAAGTCTGCAGCAACCTACATGACATAGACATAGGAAAAGATTTTCTAAATCAAACAGCAGCTGCACAGGAAATAGGGACAACATCTGACAAGTGGGAGCTCATTAACCTCAAAAGCATTTGTCCAGCTAAAGAAATAATCAAGGGGGTTGGAGTGATGGCTCAGCGGTTAAGAGCATGACTGCTCTTGCAGAGGACCTGGGTTTGATTCCCAGCACCCAAATTGCGGCTAAAAACCATCTTCAACTCTAGTTCCAGGGGAATCCAACACCCTCTTCTGACCTCTGCAGTATTGCGTGACATGGGTGCACCAACATACATGCAGTCAGTACACACATAAAAAATAATAAGTAAATAAATAAATACATAAATAAATAATTTTAAAAAACAGCAGCTGCACAGGGAATAAGGACAACAGCTGACAAATGGGACTTCACCAAACTCAAAAGCTTTTGTACAGCAAAGAAACAATCAAAGAAGTGAAGAGAAAACCCAGTGGGAGGAACCCTTCACCATGGGTACATCAGATAAAGCATTGACATCCAGAATATGTAAGCTGCTTAAAAAGCAAAGAAGTAAGAAAACAAATGACCTACTCAAAAGATGGAGTAAAGAGCTGAAGAGAGACTTCACCAGTAAAGAAGTAAAGATGGCTGAAAAACATCTTAAAAAGTGTTCAACATCATTAATAAGTAAGGAAATGTAAATTAAAACCACACTAAGGTATCATCTCAGTCCAATAAGACTATCCAAGATCAAGAAAACAAAAGACACCAAATGCTGAAAAGGTTGTGGGGAAAGGAGACCACTCATCCACTGCTTGTGGGAATGTAAACTGGTATGACCACTGTGGAAAGCAGTGTAGAGAGCCCTTAAAAACCTCAAAATGAGCCTACCACCTGACCCAGCCATACCACTCCGGGGTATAT
Source organism: Rhizomys pruinosus (assembly GCA_009823505.1). Lineage (NCBI taxonomy): Eukaryota > Metazoa > Chordata > Mammalia > Rodentia > Spalacidae > Rhizomys > Rhizomys pruinosus. The sequence goes on from VZQC01002949.1 coordinate 2,435,963, forward strand.
ACGCACAAGATGCATCCTACCTACCGCAAAGATACATGCACAGCTATGTTTATTACAGCTTTCTTCACAATAGGAAAGACCTAGAACCAACCCAAATGCCCCTCAACAGAAGACTAGATAACAAAAATGTGGTACATCTACACAATGGAGTTCTATGCAGCAGTAAAGAAAGATGACATCATGAGCTTTGCTGGTAAATTGATGGAACTTGAAGCAATTATACTAAGTGAAGTAACACAGTCCCAGAAAAAAAAAAGGTGCACGGTTTCCCTCATTTTTGGATGTTAACAGCAAATCCCCAGTTGGTAGGCAAACTGAGCAACTTTACTATTATATTTCTTTTTTTTTTTTTTCTTGGTCTTTTCGAGACAGGGTCTCCCTGTAGCCCCAGCTGTCCTGGAACTCACTTTTAGACCAGGCTGGCCTTGGACTCACAAAGATCTGCCTGCCTCTGTCTCCCAAGTGCTAGGATTAAAGTCATGTGCCACCACGCCCGGCTTATTATTATATTTCATTGTATCTGAAAGCAACTGTGCTATTACAATGTGAATCTATAAATGGGCTCCAGAATTGTCTTACTACTTATACTCACACATTGTAATTACCATATATAGATGGAGGAGATGTAGTCACATTAAAAAAAAATGTAAAGTTACACGACTTTATACCTGCATACAAATTTACTATTAAAATGTGAATCTCTAAATGCACTTAGGAATTAACCTACAGTTTATTTTCAGAATTTTTAATTTTGACTTATGTATGGACTGTATATATGCATATTTTGGAATAATATAAAATAAAAAAGTATTGATAATAAAAAAAGAAAAGAAACAAGGACATGAAGAAAAAAACACAGAATGGGAGGAAACCTTTATACAGATACAGTTGACAGACCATTAACATTCAGAGGTTGTGGGGAAAGGGGAACACTGAAGAGGTTGTAGGTAAAGATGAACACTCATCCACTGCTGGTGGGAATGTAAACTCCTATAACCACTGTGGAAAGCAGTGTGGAGAATCTTTAAAAGACTCAAAATGAGCCTACCACGTGACCCAGTCATACCACTCCTGGGTATATACCCACAAGATGCATCCTACCTACTTCAAAGATACACACACAGCTTTGTTTATTGCAGCTCTCTTCACAAGAGCAAAGACCTGGAACCAACCCAAATGCCCCTCAACAGATGACTGGGTAGCAAAAATGTGGTACATCTACACAATGGAGCTTTATGCAGCACTAAAGAAAGATGACATCATGAATTTTGCTGGTAAATGAATGGAACTCGAAACAATTATGCTAAGTGAAGCAACACAGTCTCAGAAAAAAGGGAGGCATCAGGTTTCCCTCATTTGTGTATGCTAACACCAAATCACCAGTTGGCAGGCGAACCGAGCAACTTTATTATTATATTTCATTGTATCTGAAAGGAACTGTGCTATTCCAATGTGAATCTCTTAATGGGCTCTAGAATTGACCTACCACTTGTATTCACACCTTGTAATTACCATATATGGGTGAAACATGTATATATTCACATTCTAAATTACAAAAAAAGAATGTAAAATTATACCTGCATGCAACTTTACTGTTAAAATGTGAATCTCCAAATGTGTTTTTTTTAATTTACATTTTATTTATTCATTTATTTCTGTATGTGTATGAATGTACTGTCTGCATGTAGGTTTGTTCACCCGTGTCATGCAATGCCGCAGAGGTCAGAAGAGGTTGTCGGATTCCCCTGGAACTGGAGTTCTTCTGGAATTGGAGTTTCAGACAATTCTCAGCCGCCATGTGGGTGCTGGGGATCGAACCCGGGTCCTTTGTAAGAGCAGTCAGTGCTCTTAACCTCTAGGCCATCTCTCCATCTCCTCTAAATATATTTTGATATTAACCTATAGTTTAGTTTCAGATTTTGTAATTTTGATTTATGTTTGGAGTGTATATATCTATATTTTGGAGTAATATAAAAATCAAAGGGAACAAGAACAGAGAGAGAAAAACCTATTCAAGGAACTGACCAAAACAGTAAACTTGTGCATCAAAAAAGTTATAAAAGACTGAGAAAAAGATGCAAGACAGAACTTAACATGTATGACAGAATCCATCAGCTCTGGCAGGGGGCAGGAGGGCATGGGAGTGGGCATGAATGGGGGAAGGGGTCTAAATTTGATTAAGAACACGGGTCCACAGACCTACATGCAGACAGTACATTCATATACATAACTATCTAACTAAATAAATAAAAATAATTAAAAAAAGAAATATTGTACGAAATGCACTCAATAAAAATAAAAAAAAAAAGAATCCATAAGCCCAGACTGCAAGGTAAAAACACATATAATATGAAGACCCATAATATTATGCCTGGATAAAACCTCACCAGTTGGATAGAAGTATTCTTCAACGAGAACTAGCAATATGAAACCCAGAACACAGAGTTTATTAAACGCAAACCATAAACATGATCAGAGAATTCAACAAATTTAAAGAACATATGACAACTCAAAGAACTTAATGAGAACAGGGAAAAGCTCTTGACTGAAGCTTAAGAAATTGTAAATAACCAGAAATTAAATAACAAAGACAATACAGGATTTGAAAACTGAATTTAAGGAAGAGATAGAAATATTGAAGAAAACTCAGACTGAAATGAGGAGGGAGTTGAAAAGCTTAATAAGCCAATTAGAAATTACTGGAAAACCCTTACTAACGGAATGAACGAAAAGGAAGACAGACTATCAAGATTGAAAAATAAAGTTGAAGAACTGGTCCATAAATCAAAGAATACAAAAATATAAAAATACAGGAATGGAGTATCTAGGAAATGTTGGACATCATGAAAAGACCAAATTGATACATCATAGACTTTGAGGAAGGAGAGCAATTCCCAGTCAATGGTGTTGATGAGATCTTCCAAGGATTACAGAAGAAAATTTTCCTAAATGAGCGAGACTTCCCCAGACAGATATTGGAAGCCCACAAAACACCAAATAGACAAGTTCAGATCAGGAAATCCCCAAGGCATATCATGGGTAAAATCACTAAATGGGCTGAGCAAAGACACAATACTGAACGCTGTGAGAAACACAAGTGACAAATTCATCAGAATTACAGCTGAGTTTTCAATGCAAACCCTAAGAACCAGAAGAACCTCGAGCAAGTATGCCAAGTTTTAAATGATCAAAGATCTCAACCTAGAATACTTTCCCAAACAAAACTGTCTATCATAGTTGAAGGGGGAAAAATATCTTCCATGATAAAAATGGTCTGAAAGTTGAATTCTTGTTAATCAAACCAGCCCTACAGAGAATACTGGAAACAGCACAAAGGACTGAAGAATGGAATCACCATAACCAAGAGGCTGTAGAAAGAAAGTAAATGATGATATAATTAGAGAAACACAAATTAAGACAAAGCACATACAAAAAGAAATTAAAATGACAGTGACCAATATAAATATTTCACTAACAAATTTATCAGTGGCCTCAAATCCCTACTCAAAAGAAACAGGCTAATTAAATGAGTGAGAAAATAAATACTGTTGTTTTGTTGTTTATAAGGAACACGTGTTGGGACTGGAGAGATGGGTTTGTAGTTAAGTACACTGGCTGCTCTTGCAGAAGACCCAGGTTTGAATACCAGCAATAATATGGAGGCTGACAATTGTTCCTAATTCAACATCCAGGGAATCCAACACCTTCTTCTGTCCTCCACAAGCACTGCATACGTAACATGTGTGCACTTACCAGGATATGAGTGTTAGCAGGGATAACACTCACACACATGAAGTAAATAATTAGGAAAATAAGGAAAAAAGGAAAGAAAGAAGGAAGAAAGAAAGAAAGAAAGAAAGAAAGAAAGAAAGAAAGAAAGGAAGAAAGAAAAAGAAAGAAAGAAAGAAAGAAAGAAAGAAAGAGAAGAGGAAAGAAAGGAAGGAAATAGGAAAGAAAGAAGAAAGGAAGGAAGGAAAAAGGGAGGAAAGAAGGAAGGAAGTAAGAATGAAGAAAGAAAGAAAGAAAGAAAGAGAAAAAGAATGAAGAAAGAGCAAAAGAAAAAAGAAAGAAGAAAGGAAGAAATAAAATCAGAAAAGGAAAGAAGAAAGGAAGGAAGCAGGAAAGAAAGAAAAAAGAATAGAAGGAAGAAAAAGGAAGGAAGAAGAAAGAAAGAGAAAGAAGAAAGAAAGAAAGAAAGAAAGAAAGAAAGAAAGAAAGAAAGAAAGAAAAGAAAGAGAGAAAGAGAAAAAGAAGAAAGAGAAAGAAGAAAGATGAAACAAAGAAGAAAGAAAGAGAAAAAGAGAAGAAAAGAAATAAAGAAAGAAGAAAGAAGAAAGGAAGGAAGAGGAAAGAAAGATTGAAGAAGAAAGGGAGGAAGAAAAAGAAAGGAAAGAAAGAAGAAAGAAATAGAGAAAAAAGAAAGAAAAAAGAAAGAAAGAAAAGAAAGAAAGAGAAAGAAGAAAGAGCAAAGAAAAAGAAGAGGAAAGAAAGAAGAAAGAAATGAGGACAAAGAAGAAAGAGGAAAGAAAAAAGTAAGAAAGAATGAAGAAAGAAAGAAAAAAGAAAGAGGAAAGGAAGCAAAGAAAGAAGAAAGAAATAGAAAGAAAGAAGAGAAGAAAGAGAGAAAAAGAAGAAAGAGAAGAAAGGAAAGAAAAATGATAAAAGAGACAAAAGAAAGAAAGAGAAGGAAGGAAGGAAGGAAGGAAGGAAGGAAGGAAGGAAGGAAGGAAGGAAGGAAGGAAGGAAGGAAGGGAGGGAGGGAGGAAGGAAGGAAGAGAGAGAGAGAGAGAGAGAGAGAGAGAGAGAGAGAGAGAGAGAAAGAAAGAAAGAAAGAAGGAAGGAAAGAAAGAAAGAAGGAAGGAAAGAAAGAGAAAGAAGAATGAAGGACAGAAAGAGAAAAAAGAATGAAGAAAGAGGAGTTGAGTGCACAGAGCTTAGATTGGGGATTTCTCAGGACCACCTGCAGCACATCCAGGCAGATTGTTTGATATTCCTATCTGGCCCTTTGGATAATTCTCTCCTTGGTTTGATTCAATCATCTTGTTTTACTGTGCAGGCAGAGTCATCCTGCTAGCTGGTGTAAAAGGTGGGCCTGTTGACACTGTGAGACTTGAGTGCACAGAGCTTAGATAGAGGATTTCCAAGGACCAGCTGAAACAGGCCTAACAACCTACCCCCACCCAGGCAACAGGAATTGCCGAGGGAGTGTCCAAGTGGATTCTTTGGAGAGCCTTCAGAACAAAGGGAATAGTGAATTAGACTTCCAATAGAAAGCCTAAAACTTGTATTCTATCAGACCACAGCACAATAAAGCTCATTATCAACACCAAGATAAGCCCTAATATCTACAAGAGCATATGGAGAATAAACAACACAAGAGTCAAGGAAGAGATAAAGAAAGAAATAAAAGCATTTCTGGAACTGAATGACAATGATAATACAAAACCACAAAACCTATGGGATATTTTAAAAGCAGTCATAAGAGGTAAGTTTATAGCCCTGGGTGCCTACATTAGAAAAACAGAAAGAGCACAAGTGAACGATCTAACACTCCAGCTAAAAGCACGTGAGAGACAACAACAGATGAACCCTAAATGCAACAGACAAAAAGAAATAACAAAAATCAAAGCAGAAATCAAAGAAATAGAAAAAAAGAAAATAATACAAAAAAAATCACTGAATCCAAAAGTTTGTTCTTTGAGTGAATAAACAAGACAGACCTCCAGCCCAGTTAACCAAATGAAAGAAAGAGCAACTCCAAATCAATAGAATGCACGATGAAAGGGGAAATATCACAACAAGCAATGAAAAGATCCAGACAATCATAAGGGAATACTTCAAAACCCTATACTCTACCAAGTTTGAAAATCTAGGAGAAATGGATGAATATCTGAAATTCTGGTAATCACCAAAGCTCAACCAAGAAGAGATCTACAGCTTAAACAGACCCATAATATATGAAAAAATTGAAGATGTAATAAGAAACCTCCCAACAAAAATAAAGCCCAGGCCCAGATGATTTCACAGCAAAATTCTATAAAACATTTCAAAAAGACTTACGAGCATTATTACTCAAATTGTTCAGAAGGAACAAACAGAGGAAATTCTCCCAAATTCCTGCTATGAAGCCAGCATCACTCTAATACCAAAACCAGGCAAAGATACAACCAAAAAGGAGAATTATAGACCCATCTCATTAATGAACACAGATGCAAAAATTCTCAACAAAATAATTGCAAACCGCATACAGACCCACATCAAGAAGATCAGCCATCCTGACCATGTTGGATTCATACCAGAGACACAGGGATGGTTCAACATATGAAAATCAATAAATATGATAAAACCTATAAATGGACTGAAAGACAAAAACCACATGATCATCTCAATTGACTCAGAAAAAGCCTTTGACAAAATCCAGCATCCTTTCATGCTTAAAGTCCTAGAGGGAATTGGATTGGAGGGATCATACCTTAATGTAATCAAAGCCATATACAGGAAACCCACAGCCAATATCATCCTAAATAGGGAAATGACAGAAGCATTCCCTTTAAAGGTAGGACCTTGGCAAGGCTGCCCCCTGTCACCACTCCTCTTCAATATAGTGCTTGAAACACTTGCTAGGGCAATAAGGCAAGAAAAGGAAATTAAATAGTACTAATTGGAAAATAGGAAGTCAAGCTATCCCTTTTTGGTGATGATATGATTGTTCACTTAAGGGATGCTAAAAACTCTGCCTGAAAACTATTAGAAATGGTTAAGAGCTTCAGTAAACTGGCAAGATACAAAATTAACCTAGAAAAATAGTAGCCTTTCTTTACACCAACAACAAGCAACTGAAGAAGGAAAATAAAGAGACCTTCCCACTCACAATACCCTCAAAAATAATAAAATACCAAGGAACAAACCTAACCAAATACACCAAAGATCTCTACAGCAAAAAATTTTAAACCCCTGAAGGAGATTGAAGACATGAGAAGATGGAAAAAAAAATCCTCCTATGCTCATGGATTGGGAAAATTAATATAGTAAAAATGTCCATTCTACCTAAACTCTTGTATAGATTTAATGCAATTCTAATTAAAATCTCCAAGAGTTTCTTCACAGGCTTGGAAAAAAAAGTCCTTAATTTCATTTGGAAAAACAAAAGACCCCAAATAATCAAAAAAACCCTTCGACTATTTTCCCGTTTGGCCCACCCCACCGCCCCCCCACTTACCCTCCCCCCAAAACCACACACCAACCCCCTGCTGAAACGCGTACCCTCCAGGGCCCCTCTTCCTGTCCCCAGCCCGTCCACCCATCGTCGCTCTCAGGGCCTCCTCGCCCTCCAGACCACTTGGGGTCCTACCGGCCGAAACAGACCTGTTTGGACCATGGAACAAACTGAGTTGAAATTTGGCGCACAAGACAATTTCCAGCACATCTCAAATATTTGCACAAGTGGGCCCAGAGCAGACACATGGAGGAAAGACAGCAATCTTCAGCAAGTTAGTCGTTTGTGCTGGCAAAACTGGATTAACCACTTGTGAAGAAATAAATTAAACACCCTAACCTCTTGCCCTGTACAAGTCAACTCCAAATGGACCAAAAACCTCAACAAGAAACCCCAAACGCCTAAGGGAGAGAGAAAAAGTTGGCAATCGACTACAAGAAAGACATAGAGAGAAGAGCTTCCTGAGAACGCAGGACAGGAGCTGAAACAAGAATTAAGGTCTACGATTGACAAATGGGACCTATTTAAACTCAAAGCTTCTGTAGATCAAAAGAAAAATAAGGAAAGTGAAAGAGAAAAACCCACAGAGTGGGGAGAAAAACCATTCACCACAGATACATCGGACCAAAGCAGGTTGTATTACAGAATAGATAAACTACTCTAAAAAACAAAGAAGCAAGAAAACAAAATGGGAACCCCTCAAACGATGGCGCAAAGAACTGAACAGAGACTTCAAGAAGTCAGGGAATTAAAGAGGTTGAAAACAATCTTAAGAAGTGTTCAACTCACTAATAATTAAGGGATAACCAATTAAAACCAACTTATGATATCAATGCCTCACTGCAATATCGACTGGCTAGGTTCTAGAAAACAAATGATACTATGTGCTGGAGAGGTTGTGGAGCAAGGAGAGCACTCATGTACAAGCGGGGGAATGTAAACTGGGACAGCCACTATGGACCACAGTGTGGATGACCCGTTGGGAACATTTTTAGTGTAATGACTTGCCACATGACACCAGCCGAACCCACGCCGAACCGCTCCGTGGTATGGTAACGCCACAAGACTCATCTTACTGGAAAGATACATGAACATATGTATTTATTGCAGCTCTACTCACAAAAACAAGGAAATGGGAAAGCCAACGCCAAGGGCCCCTCGCTGGGAAAGTGGAAGAAGAAAATGTGTATTTACACAATGGTGTTCTATGCTGCGGTAAAGAAAGATGGGACATGATTTTGTAGGTCAGATGGTGAAACTAGAAAGATATCATGGTTTGATTGAGGTACCTCCCAGAAAAGACATATGAAAAATTGATAACCCCCTCAATCTTTTAATGCAGGCCAACAATTAATCATTGTATGGCCACTGAGCAAGAGTTTAATGTGGCCTGAAACACACAATTGTGCTCTTATGTTGTAGAATTCCTTAAAAAAATAAACAAATAAAAATGAAGAGAGAAAAAGAAGAGAAGAAAGTAAGAAATAAGAAAAGAAAGAAGAGTAAGTAATGAAGGGAAGAATAGAAAGAAGAAGGAAGGAAAGGGGAAAGAAAGAAAGAAGAAGAAAGAAAAAAATAAAGAAAGAAATAAAGAAAAAAGAAAGAAAGAAAGAGAAGATAGAGAATAGAGAGAAAGAGAAAGAGAGAACAAAGAAAAGACAGACATAACCGCACGCAAGACTACCTAGAACCGCAAAAAATGGGAAGCCACATCAAGGCAGCGGTAAGAAATTCACTTAGGCACTCCGACCGGCCCGACCTACGACGTGAACTGTTCACCGCGTCACGCCCGTCTAATCGACGCCGACGAAAAGAGAAAGTAACGAACAAGAAGGAAGGACGAACATGAGAAATCAGCTGCGCGACGTAGCCATCGCACGCCTCGCTGCAACGCCCGCATCCCGGCAGACCGCGCCCCCCGCCGCCGCACCGCGGACCGCCCGCCCACATGACGCACACCCTGCTCGCGCCCCCGCTGCAGCCCCTCCACAGCCCCCCCGCCCCCCGACCCGCCGCGTCACAGCCGGCCCAGCCGCCTGCCGGACGCCGCACGCCCGCCAGCCCACGCCCGCCCTGCCCGGCCCGCCACGCCCACGCCCGCCCGCCCTCTCTGCCACGCCTGTCACCCTTCCCGGCTCGGCCCTCTCTACATGCGTTCCCGACTGGCCCCCTCATCTGCCTCCAGCCCCTGCCGTACTGAGCCGGATGGTGTGATCTTATATCTGCGTACCACATAGCGTTCCCATACACATCCGTTCCTCGACCTCCCCTGTTTCCCCTTTCTCGGCTTCCAAGGGCAACACATGACAATGAACTCCGTCACCTCCCGCACAAATCTGCCCCTCCTCCGGGATAGGCCATCCGCCTTACCATCGACCGCGCCCCCGCCGGACACAAGACAACAGATTAACTTAAACTCATAAGAGTAGGTAACTTCAAGATCCCCAGTAATCGCCAGTAAAGATAAAACGGACAAAGAATAAACAAGCGAACCATTGATGTTTTTAGCTTAAATGGCGGTCAATATCCAAATGGAGAACATACGGTACGGAATCTTTCCACAGAGGAAACAAAGAATACACATTCTAGTCAAAAGCCATTGGCCTTTTCCATAAAACGGACCACATAATGGGATGCAAAAAAATCTCAATACAGAAAAAAGAGAAATATTTCCATACATTCTATCAGGCAGGCACATGAAATACGCTGAAAAGACGCAAAAGAATCGCTAATTAACTATAGTCGCATGGAGATTAAAACAACATACGCCTGAATGGATGGAATGGGTCAAAGGCAATGACCACGTTTTCTCAATGGAAAAGGCAAAATATATAAATAAAATATTTTAATATACAAAAGAGATAACCTGATGTGAACATGGAAGAAAAATAGATATTGGCTGGACCATGTCCAGTGGTTAGACCACGGTGCTCTTCCGTGCAGGGGACCTGGGTTTTTTTTCCAGGACCCACTTGACAGCTAACGACCATCCATAAATCAACTCAAGTTCAAGAGGAATCTGAAGCCTCCTTCAGATTCCTTGGAATCTGACCTCTGCGAACGTTGCATGACACAGGCACACCTACACACATATACACATACAATAAAAAATATTTTTAAAGATATGTAGTCTGTCTTGAGTGATATCTAACGTGACAGCTGTTGATTACTCCCAAGAGAAAAGTGCCACTACTGTACCAAGAGCAAGAGTTTGCTGGGATAGTTGTTGTTTGTTATGCTTTACAGCTAGGTAGAACCATTGCCTGATATTCAATCACCCTTGGAAGTTTGCATAGTATCCTCTGATACCACGAGAGCTACTCTCAGGGAGGAGACTTCCAAGTCAATTCAAGCTTGATTGCTCCAAATCCAGTCTCAAAATTATATCCTATCTTTAGCAACAGGGTCCAACTTCAAGTTTTTCAGAGGCAATCAAGGGATGCATCATTAGCCTGTGTAATTTTTAGAGTCTATTGCACTACCTTAGCCAACAAATCAAAGGAAAGTTTCTCCTGTCTGAAATTTTGTTTCTTGTCATATAGCCGCGCAGCTGTACCGTCTGTCATGTTTAATCCCTGGGTTCAACTTGACCGACTAAGAACAATAAAGAAAAAGGAAAAAAGGAGTCATTCCTGATTGAGACCACCATCAACACCGGCTGGCGCCACCCCAAATTTGGTGTTTACCTTCTTGCCGGCAGGCCATAGTAAGGCCAAGTGCAGCCGGGAGGCTGGTCCCTTTTTTTTCCTTCTTCCTGCGGCTTGCCTCTCTCCTCTCTCCACTGGTGAAGGTTTTGTCTTGCTTCTTTGATCAACCTTTCGGATCCCGCGTGTACTGAGACTGGCAAGATCTCCTGGAATCCATTCGGCCTTCAGCACTAGACTGGGACTCGTGAGACATCCAGTGCCTTGCGGTCTGAGCAATTCCCTGGATTCCCGGCCTCTCCAGTTCGGAGAGTTCTACTGTTGAGCTCCGTCACACGAGCAAATCATAAATTGTAGAATTTATAGAATTCATTCCTGTTTGCTTCTGTTTCTTTAGAGACCTGACTAATACAGATTTTGTTACCAAGAGTGGTTCTAGAGAAACAAGAATTGAAAGGATGAATTCTTTAGTGGGCTTGGTAGCCTCTGAGCCAACTCTCCAACCCAATGAAGCCTANAGAAAGAAAGAAAGAAAGAAAGAAAGAAAGAAAGATAAATAAGAAAGAAAAAAATGAGAAAAATCAAGAAGAGGAAAGAATGAATGAAGAATGAAGAAAGAAAGAAAGAAAGAGAAGAAAAGAAAGAAGAAAGGAATAAATAAAGACAGAAGAAAAGAGGAAAGTAAGAAAAAAGAAAGGAAGGAAGAAAGGAAGAAAGAAAGAGAGAGAAGGTAGGAATAGAAAGAAGAGATGAAAGAAAGAGAAACAAGAAAGAGAAAAAATAAGAAGAAAAGAGGAAAGAAAGAAGAATGAAGAAAGAGATGATAGAAGAAAAAGATGAAAGAAAATACAAAGAAAGAAAAGAAAAAAGAAAAAGAAGAGAGAAAGAAGAAAGAAAGAAATGAAGGAAGAAGAAAGAAAGAAAGAAAGAAAGAAAGAAAGAAAGAAAGAAAAGAAAGACAGAAATTAATGAAACGCATGTCAACTTCAAGGATAGGCACTATCTCAGGATTAAAAGATGGAAAAATAATATTCTAAGCAAAGAGTATGAAGACGGGGGGTGTGATTCTTATATCTGATAAAAATAGAGTTCAAAATAAAATTAATTCATAGAGATAAATGTTCACTTCATTCTGATCAAGGGAAACACTGACAATGAAATAATTAAAATCAAGAACAGATATGCACCTAAATATGGTGGACACAATTTCATAGAAAGAGAACCACAGGACACAAGACACAGATTAACTTAAACTCAGTAATAGTAGGTGACTTCAAGATCCCATTATCTCCAGTAAAGTAAACTGGACAAAGAATAAACAGAGAACCATTTTAATTAAATGGCGTCAAATATCAAATGGAGCTAACATACATGTACTGAATATTCCACAGAGGAAACAAAGAATACACATTCTAGTCAAAAGCCATTGGCCTTTTCCATAAAACGGACCACATAATGGGATGCAAAAAAATCTCAATACAGAAAAAAGAGAAATATTTCCATACATTCTATCAGGACACAATGAAATACAGCTGAAAATGAACAGCAAAAGAATCTCTAGTAACTATAGTCTCATGGAGATTAAACAACATACTCCTGAATGATGAATGGGTCAAAGGCAATGGAGCAAGTTTCTCAATGGAGATTGGCAAAAATATATAAATAAAATATTTTAATATAGCATAAAGAGATAACCTGATGTGATACATGGAAAGAAAATAGGATATTGGCTGGAGACATGTCACAGTGGTTAAGACCACTGGCTGCTCTTGCAGGGGACCTGGGTTTTTTTTCCAGGACCCACTTGACAGCTAACGACCATCCATAAATAACTAAAGTTCAAGAGGATCTTATGCTCTGTTCTGACCTCTACTTGCAATGCATGACACAAGTGTAGGAAATACACTTATATACATAAAATACAATTAATAAAATATTTTAAAGGAAATATGTAGTCTGTCTTGATGATATCTAACTTGACAGCTGTTGATTACTCCCAAGATAAAAGTGCCACTACTGTACCAAGAGCAAGAGTTTGCTGGGATAGTTGTTGTTTGTTATGCTTTACAGCTAGGTAGAACCATTGCCTGATATTCACCCTTGGAAGGTTGCATAGTATCCTCTGATACCACGAGAGCTAGTCCTCAGGGAGGAGGATTTCAAGTCACTTGCAGCTCCATTTCTCCACATCCTGGTTCCAAATTATGGCCTGTCTTCATCAAGGCGGTCTTACCTCCAAGTTCTGGGAACTAATCATGGACTGTGGAATTAGTCAGTATAATTTCTGGCATCTCTTCGACTATGCTCGCAAACAACTGGCGGGAAGGTTTCTCCTGGCTGATTCTGTGTTTCTTGTCATATAGCCCGCAGCTATACCGTCTGTCATGGTTAATCCTGGGTGTCAACTTGACTGGACTAAGGAACAAATAAGAGAAAAGGGTCTTCTGATTGGACCACCTCAACCCGGCTGGCCCACCCCAAATGTGGGTGTTACCTTCTGCCGGCAGGCAGTATTTAAGGCCAAGGCAGCGGGAGCTGGCCCCTTTTTTTCCTTCTTCCTGCGGCTTGCCTCTCTCTCATCTGGTGAGTTTGTCCTGCTGCTGTGATCAACCTTTCGGATCCCAGCGTGTACTGAGACTGGCAGATCTCCTGGAATCCATTCGGGCCTTCAGCACTAGACTGGGACTCCTGAGACATCCAGCCTTGCGGACTGAGCAGTTCCCTGGATTCCCGGCCTCTCCAGTTCGGCGCTACTGTTGAGCTCCGTCACGTGAGCAAATCAATAAATTGTATATAGTTATATATATTCATCCTGTTGCTTCTGTTTCTTTAGAGAACCCTGACTAATACAGATTTTGGTACCAGAAGTGGTTCTAGAGAAACAGAATTGAAAGGATGAATTTCTTTAGTGGGCTTGGTAGCCTCTGGAGCCAGCTCTCCAACCCAATGAAGCCTAGAGTTACTGAAGGCTCTCCTGGTGGCATGAAGAGGAATGATAATCCTTGGTGCAGACTATTTGATCTAATTATGAAGATAGATCCATTTGACTCACCTAACTCACCTCTTGTGAGAAG